>CM055279.1:63404969-64004969 GCA_029237695.1 Conchocele bisecta | reverse complement strand
AGGGTCAGCAGTGGAGGATCAACAGTGGAGGGTCAGCAGTGGATGATCAACAATGGAGGGTCAGCAGTGGAGGATCAACTGTGGGGTATCTACAATGGAGTATCAACAGTGGAGGATCTACAGTGAATGATCAACAATGGAGAATAAAAAATGTAATAGTACATTTTCGACGTCATTTTAAGAAAACAGTAACACCAGATGGCCTCAGCCCGCATGTCGAGCCCACCGAGGAATTTGATGGTCTCCGAGTGTATTTATTTGAAGCATGAATTAAGGTTTGTGGGGATATAGGGTATATAAAAGCTTTAACGCAAACTTTAGTCACTTTACCTTAATCTTGGGCATGTGGGTCACAAGGGAGGGCTATAGAATGAAAATATGGATGATAATAAAATCATATTTGAAGTTTGAAGTAAATCGGTGTAAGTATTGTGGAGATATAAGGTATGTAAAAACTTTAACACAAATTTCAAAGTCTTTTGACATTGACTTTGGGCATTTGGACCACATGGGCAGGCTATAGAATGAAAATATGGATAATGAATATGATGTATTGGATGTTGGAAGTAAATCGAAGTAAGTGTTGCGAAATTATAAGGTATGTAAAATCTTTAACACAAATTTCAAAGACATTTGGCATTGACCTTGGGCGTATGGAACACATGGGCAGGCTATGGAATGAAAATATGGATGATGAAAAGTAAGTATTGGAAGTTGGAAGTGAATTGGAGTAATATAGCAAAAGGAAAAACACTGATGGTATCACTTGTTCAAATAAGATAATTTAATTAGCATTGAGAAGTTGTGACATCATGGTAGTTGCGGGAAGTAGCTATGTAATACGCCCGTACATTTTGATATTATGAGCAACATCATGCAAATCCTTGATATATAGCAAATAATAACGTAGGTCCAATTACACTGCCTTGTGGAATACCACTTAGCACATCTGCCCATGATGGATTTGCAGCACAGACTTGGAGTTTTCGTTTTTGCTCCTCAAGAAAGTTAACTGTCCAGTTTGAGATATTTCCGCGTATTCCACATGCATAAAGTTATTTCCTTATTCGTTTGTGTGGCACAGTGTCAAATACTTTTCTAAAACCAAGATACAAATGTCCACGTTTCCGCCGCTATCTAGGATCTTTGACCACAGGAAGTCATACCTCATATAGAGTACGCGGTTCCAAGCATGGAGTCCAAGTTTGGCAAAAGATATACAGATTCTTGAAAAAGTACAGATGAGAGCTACAATAATTATTCCAGATATACATGAAAAAACATACCCCAAAACTACGTAGAATCCTCCATCTCACATCTCTACAACTTCGAGGACATCGTGGAAACAGGATTGAAATATCAATATACAAACAGGCAGAGAAGGCCTCGCCGAGCATTATCTATTTGACAGAATTAGTTTCGACTCCACAAGAAGGCATTTGCACAAACTTTACTTGAACTACAGCAGGTTAATTACGCAAATCATACTTCCCCTAAAGATCGGTTATTACCTGGAATAGCCTGCCATTGCATGTTATTAGTACAACAGGCATCAATATGTTTAAAAACCGTATAAACAAAAACATAAAATGGATACCATACCGCCTACCCCATTACCGCGGCGGCAGGCCACCAAAGGGGAACCAGCTGCGGACCCAGGTAACTCCAGCTAAATAATTACAGGCAAATATCGAAGGAACCAGGCCAAAATGGCCCCAGTCCAAAACGGTCGACTCTGTCTAAAACTGTCCTAGTGTTGATCATAAGGTCCCAAATGTTCTGACCAAAACGGCCCCATTCCAAAACGGCGCCATTCATATACAATTGTATATTTTAACCAGACAATGGGTATGTTTTGACTAGATGTTGGGTATGTTTATACCTTTGATTTTATATACGTTTTGACTCTGGGTACGTTTTGACCCGAACGCCATCACACGGTCCCGCAAGGAAATCGATCGACGAAATAGACACTATCCATCAACAAGTTGGCAGTTACTTCCCTTGTTGGACGATGGTCATTTCGTCTAATTGCAAGTTCGTCTAACTGAAGTTATATAATAAGGTGTCGAGTCGTTTCGTCAAAGTGGAGTTACATGTATATAGAAACCAATTATCCATTGTCACACGTAGTTGTTTCGCAAACTGTGCGAGAGACTGTGTGGACAAACACAAATTGTCAATGTTTGTGCTATATCTCCGTTCGGAATATTCTTAACAACTAGCAAAATATCAACCAAAAATTCTGACTTAACATACATACTAGTATATTGCATGCTTAAAACGAATACTATGTTTAAGAAATAATACTTATTGCTGACCAAGCCACTACACATGTAACGAGCACATTGTGCCAAACAAGTACATGTATGGCAATTGGTTTATATATAGTATATCCACTTTTACGAAACGACTTGGCACCTTACTATGTAAATGCAGTTAGACGAACTGCCTGTTAGACGAAACGACCATAATTCCCCTTGTTTAAATATTCTCTCCATTTGGTTTTAGAAAGAAAAAAACGTGTTTGGCTATCCTGGCGTTCGGTAGGTCTGTTCGTCTTGACACCACTGACTACCGTAGGATTTCTGAAACGGCTTATTGGCAGCGTGTTCTCGAGAGACTTGTTTAATTATGCGTTTAGCGACGATAGTAAAATCTTTTTTCGCAATAAAATCAATATTTGATGGAATTTTATCCAAATATTGTTTTTTGGGGAAGGTGACTTTTTGTTAATAGTGATGAAAAAATACTTACATTTAAATATTTTTTAGATTTAATGTGTTTATTTACCAAAAGTTTGTGTGCAGAAACACGTGTAACAGACAGTATTGTAGTTGCGTCTATGTGGGGTTTGCCTTAATAGCGCAAACAAGATTTTTGGAGAAAACAGCGAAAAGATAAGAGAGATATTTGAAAAAATAGTCTTGTTTGTGCCGTTTTCGCCAAAAAATCTTGTTTTCGCTATTAAGGCGTCCCCATTTATGTGTGTGACTGAAGAAATGGGGCTTATGGGATTTGTGATTAGTGTAGCTTCTGAACAAATAACACACCCCTGTACCATGATACTGATCTATATAGCTTGTTAGAAGCATGATAGGTGTTTTATTGATGGAATGGTGACACTTGCAGATCTTGTTCAGACTGCAGATGTGTCAAAGGGTGAGAAAGATGCATGTCCTACCCGAGGGACCTCTGGATTACCATACCATCGCTCTAACCGACTGAGCTAGCCGTGCACGAATACACATTTTCTCCAATAGTTAGTTACGTACCGTGACATACTCCCCCGCCAAATTGGAATTCGTCCCCGAATTCTATATTTAATTCGTCTCTGAAATCCATATTTGTGGTACATTTTGGGCAGTATTTATCAGTCACGGCCCCGCGTTGGGCGCCAGATGTCACAGGGTGAGAAAGATGCATATCCTACCCGTGGCTCAAACCGGGGACTTCTGGATTACCGTACCATCGCTCTAACCGACATAGCTAGCCGGACACGAATACACATATTCTCCCCATAGTGAGTTACGTACCGTGACAGATGCACAGGATTATCTAGGTGATCAATTGACTATATATTGAACGTATATTTATTACATATATTCATTGAACATAAACATGAAAATGTGACAAAGTGGTGTATCTGGTAGACACACTGTTTAGCCTGACAATATAGCCCAACGTGCATAAAAGGCAACTTGTCAACAGCTTTATATATACCTGGGTAATAGGACTACATACAATGGTATCTGCTCAATTCGTTCTCCTGTTGATTCACTCTCATGTAAATTTGATCTCATTTTGGTCCATTTGCGCTCATTGCGTTTTTCAAATTGGTCAATGTGTTCTCATTTTTATATACATCTTTTTTGGTCATAAATAACAGTATTAAATTACTTTAAAACCACCCACGAAAAACAGCGTTCATATTGTGCAAATCTACTAACGTATTTTGTTCGTCTTTATTATTATACCCAAGACATACGAAGTAGGTCGAGGGGTATATTGTTTTCGTAATTGTGTCCGTCCGTCTGTCCGTTAAAATTTTGGGCGCCCATTATCTCTGTAACAAAGTCGGATTTACTTCAAACTTCATATACTTCCTTATCATCATCCATATTTTCATTCCATACCACAATCATGCAGCCTTCGTGTCCAGGGTTAAGGTCAAATTACTTAGAAATGTACGTTAAAGTTGATATTTGTCTGTCTGGCCAGGGGTATACGTGAGCCCCTGCTCACTTTCTCTCGTTTTGGATCAAATAATAATTTTAAAGTAACAATTAAACTGCAATTCCCGCACAGCCACCGTGTTGTTGACACATTTTGACAAGCAAACGCCGATTATTAGTGCATAGAGTGCAATAAAAAGATAATTATTTACAATCAGAGATCAAGTACAGTGATACTAATTACTAATAAAGAAGAACATACGATGAAGATAATCATATCCAGGTTAATCAGGTTTTACGACATGCGAGGTGCCATGAGGACATTGGTCTATGATATAGACTTTGGCGAGGTTATTCAGAGCAGATCGTGTCGCATTTTAACTCTGAAAATGTCGCCAATCTTCGGTGTCATTCACAAAAAAAAAAGAAATAAAAAAATATATCAGCAAAATATAAGTAAAACAAAAAGTATATGCTCTCCTTCTAATTTGAACTACGACGAAATGTCATCACATACGTTTAACTTGGGACACAATGTCGTACACTACTGCGCTAGTGAGTCCTAAATGAAATCATTGGTGAAAATATTCAACTGAAGCATACATGCCTGTCCATGAGGCCGGACACCATGGTTGAACGTAGCCAGACAATTCGTGTCCAAGTCATAACGTACGAATGACTATTTACAACTGGCTATTTTTAAAATGCGTCTGCTGCGGAATCCATACAGCCTAAGTGTTGCTGTGAGCAATGACGGTAGTTAGATGAAACTTATGATACACGTGGATATCACAAAAGTGTCCAACAGAACGTGTTTCCAACTTCTGTGTCATCCAGTGCATTGTTTGCGGTCAAAAGTGAATGGCATTTTATAGCTTGAAATTATTAACAAACAGTCCGGGAACGAATTGATCCGTTTCGATCACATGTGCTGTTTTCAAGCCAAAATTGATATGTTTCATAACATTTTGTAGTAAATGACCATTACCTAGTTATTAATGTTTGACACGGGGGTGCAATGGTTCCGTGCAGGTAATGTCAACATGTGACCATCCTTCGCCCCTACACGTATGAGTTCGAATCCCTCCAAAATACATTTTTAATTCGTGTTCCTGCTTTTTTATTTGGCGACCAAGGTAGCGTAAGATCAGTATGCACATCAACACGTACTGTTTGATTTTTATCTACACATACTGTTCGCCATTACGTATGGGAGACACTTTTCACAACTAAAATAACATTATTATGTCTCCCCCATGAAATGGGGAGACATTTTGTTTTTGTTTCCGTCTGTCCGTCCGTATGTCCGTCACAAAATTTGTGTCGTGCATATCTCCAAAAGTTTTTTAGTTACAGTCGTGAAACTTTACAGGAATACTTGTCATCGTGTGAAGTTGAGCACCTGGGTTTTTTTGACGCGGATTCATCCTGTATTTAAGGAGTTATGGTCCTTGACTTAGCGAAAAGTGGGGATTTTCAATTTGTGTCGCGTATCTCCAAATGTATTTCAATTAGAGTCGTGAAACTTTACAGGAATACTGGACATCGTGTGAAGTTGCGCACCTGGGTTTTTAGATGCGGATTCGTCCAGTATTCACGGTTTTGGCCCTTGACTTAGTGAAAAGTGGGGATTTTCAACTTGTGTCGCGCGTATCTCCAAATGTATTTCAATTAGAGTCGTGAAACTTTACAGGAATACTGGTCATCGTGTGAAGTTACGTACCTGGGATTTTAGATGCGGATTCATCCAGTATTCACGGAGTTATGGCCCTTGACTTAGTGAAAAGTGGGGATTTTCAACTTGTGTCGCGCGTATCTCCAAATGTTTTTCAATTAGAGTCGTGAAACTTTACAGGAATACTGGTTATCGTGTGAAGTTGCGCACCTGCGGTTTTAGATGCGGATTCATCCAGTATTGACAGAGTTATGGGCCTTGACTTAATGAAAAGTGGGGATTTTCAACTTGTGTCACGTGTATCTCCAAAAGTATTTCAGTTAGAGTCACGAAACTTTACAGGAATACTGGTCATCGTGTGAAGTTGAGCTCCTGGGGTTTCAGATGCGGATTCATCCTGTATTTACGGAGTTATGGCTTCACTTAGCGAAAAGTGTGGATTTTCAACTTGTGTTGCGCGTATCTCCAAATGTATTTCAGTTAGAGTCATGAAACTTTACAGGAATATTGGTCATCCTGTGAAGTTGCGCACCTGGGTTTTTAGATGCGGATTCATCCTGTATTCACGAAGTTATGACCCTTAACTTAGTGAAAAATGGGGATATTCAACTTGTGTCGAGCGTATCTTCAAAAGTATGCCGAAAATACAAGGTAGCTACATATATGCTGTTGCTGCCTTAGATTCTACTTTTCCAAGTCCTGATAACATGCAGTGGTGGTATTCGGGGAGACATATTTTTTTGTCTGAAAAACAATCCTCTAGTTAAACATTGTATTACGACTTATGCATATAAAAAATTCAACCTCGAAGGTAAAAAAATAGAGGTTTCGCTGGATTTTATCATAATGAGCACTCTATTACATACTACATACATGTCCGGGTGTGTTTTCAATAAGAAAACGTATTTGCAATCAGAGATAAATTATGGTAACGATAATTATGAATGAAATGAACATCATTAAACACTATATTACGACATAGGTATAGGAAATTATCAGCTATTTATTATTAGCATTATGAGCACTCAAAAAAGATAATTATTTACAATCAGAGATCAAGTACAGTGATACTAATTACTAATACAGAAGAATATACGATCAAGATATTAATGTCCAGGTTAATCAGGTTTTACGACATGCGAGGTGCCTTAAGGAAATAGGTCTATGATATAGACTTTAGTAGGCTATTCAGAGCAAATCATTTCGCATTTTAACTCTGAAAATGTCATATGAATTGCATATGTAACATATGAATTGCACATGAAAATTTCATATGCAATTCGTATGTGTTTTTTTTCCATATGAATTGCATATGCAACATATGAATTTCATATGAAAATTCCATATGCACATATGAAATTTTTTTCATATGAATTGCATATGTAACATATGAATTCCATGTGAAAAGTTCATATTAAATTCATATGAAAACATTTTATATCAAATTCATATACAAAATTATTCATATAAAATGCATATACAAATTAAGTCTTCATGTGAAATTAATATGACCATCATATGAATTTCATATGTTCTGTATTCATATTAATTTCGTATGCAACTCATATATATGTTTTTCATATGTTTTACATATGAACAGCATATATGTATTTTTCCATATGAATTGCTGGTATTCGGTAATCAGCTCGTTATTTTCGGTATGTTGCATGAGTCTCTCTCTAATGGTCGATTCTAAGACTTTGTACAAAACTACCGTTAACTGGCAAATATCAAAGGAAGCAAAACGGCCCCATTCCAAAACGGCGCCATTCATATACATTTTAACCAGACAAATGGGTATGTTTTTACTAGATGTTTGGTAAGTTTAATAAGTTTGATTTTTGGTACGTTTTGAATTGGGTACGTTTTGACCCGAACGCCATCACACGATCTCACAAGGAAATCAATCGACGAAATAGACACTATCCATCAACAAGTTGGGAGTTACTTCCCTTGTTTAATTATTCTCTCCATTTGTTTTTAGAAATATAGTATTCTGGCGTCCACTGACTACCGTATGATGTATGCAACGGGTGATTGGGAGCGTGTTCTCGAAAGCTTTGTTTGACGATGTGATACTGCCTGTTTAATTATGCTTTAGCAAGGTCACTTTACATATTTGCGTCTATTCATTGTTTGTATATACATGAAATACATTTCAAAACAATGTAGAAAACAATTAAAATGCACCCGGGTATGAAGATTATGTATTTATGACAAAACTCGCATTCGAAAGAAACAGCCACAAAGTCGTCATTCTTACTCGCCTATACAACATGTTGCACTGTGTCGCAGAAACCGCTGCTTGTGGTGGGTTTTCGGCGGTATGACTAAAATAAGAAAAGGGCTCTTTTCTGTCCTTTTCTAAGAAAAGGACAGAAAAGGACTTCGTGCCTAAGAAAAGGCCTATAAAAACCACATTAACGGTTCAAATGAGTGTAAAACAATGTTTATATATGTATGGCGATATTTTATTGAGGTACCCATAAAATAAAACCCATATCATGAAGAATAAAGATGTGCCATTTGAAGCAATCTCTACTAAAACCGTGTATTGAAATATTTAAAATGGCGGACATAAAAGGACTTCGTGCCTAAGAAAAGGGCCTATAAAAACAACATTAAAGCTTCAAATTAGTGTAAAACGATGTTTAAATAGGTATAACGATATTATATCGATGTACCCATAAAATAAAACGCACATAATGAAGAATAAAGCTGTTGTGTCATTTGAAGCAATCTCTTACTCAAATCGTGTAGTGAAATATTTAAAATGGCGGACAGAAAAGGACTTCGTGCCTAAAAAAAGGGCCTATAAAAACAACATTAAAGCTTCAAATTAGTGTAAAACGATGTTTATGTATGTATAATGTTATTATATATATGTACCCATAAAATAAAACACATAACTTTAATGTGGTTTCTGCTATAAGAAATACACAGAAAAGTACGTACAGAAAAGGACTAGTGTGTTAAGAAAAGGGCTTATATACGGGCATCATCGTATATTTATAAAATATTTTTTTCAAAAATTTACAATATTTGATAGTTTGAAATGAGTATTTAAGATGTACTAATATTAGCATAAAATGTTAAAATGAAGACAGGCACTTGGTTTGTAGTAATTTGTTTTGTACCGGGCAATTAATATTCGAATATAATTCCGCATGTACAATGAATATTTTGTCAACTGTTGACGTCATTTTACACGCCAGGCTATTTTGTACTTTCGGACATCTGCGTAATTTCATGGAGTAAATTTACAGAAAATTGGATTCCCGATTACATGCGTAATTGGAATATAATTCTGCATTTGCTCTGGAATTTTTGTCAACTTTTGACGTCATTTATGATAGTAATGTAAATTTTGTGAAATACGCAGATCCCGAAGATACGAAATCACATGGCGTGTCTCATAGGCCATTTTTTCAACATTTGCAAAACTTTGTGTAACTATATGATCAGGATCTACACTTGTCAGAAATAGTTAATATGAAACATTTGTCATAGGTACACATACGCCGATAACCGATTGGGACTAACTTCACAATGAAGTTGGTAATGTTACCATTGGCAAATGTTTCATATGCACATGCAGAAATGGGGTTTTAACATTTGCAATCATTGTATAACCATCATGGCCCGGGCCGAGGTTATAAAACTTTAAGTTGAGCACGGAAAAAGTTTTATAACACCGGGCCCTGGGTGACATGGAAACATGAAAACAATGCTAATATATAATAAAATAAATAAAAATGTTGATTACATGTTTTCTTTTTCTTTCATGATAGTAACAGTACTCATGCTTGGTTCCAATAAAAGTGTCCAGTATATTTTGATTGATTATTGGTGTTTAACAGTCTATCAACAGCTAATAACAGCTAATATTATTTAAGGCCGCGCCAATGGTGCATTATATAGCAATATCTTATAGCAATACATTGCCTATTTAAGGCCGGGCCAGCGGGTTGGAATAAACCTCCAAACAGAGTTTATATAGGGCCTTTTCTTATCACACAAGTCCTTTTCTGTAAGTTTTTCAGTCCATTTCTTATAGCACTACATTGAAATGATTATTGGTGTTTAACAGCCTATCAACAGCTAAGGTTATTTAAGGCCGGGCCAGCGGGTTGGAATAGACCTCTACACAGAGTAGTTTATATAGGCCCTTTTCTTAAGACAGACGTCCTTTTCTGTCTGAAATATAAATTTCAGAGTACATGTGGAATCGGAATATAATTCCGCACGTACCCTGGATTTTTATTGGTATAACAATATAATAAAAAATTATCATTACACATATAACAAATCGTTTTACACTCATTTGAACCGTTAATGTGGTTTTTATAGGCCCGTTTCTTAGACACGAAGTCCTTTTCTGTCCGCCATTTTATATTACTTCAAATGGCACAACATCTTTATTCTTCAAGATATGGGTTTTATTTATACGAAAACCGGGCTTAATGACAACGTCATGAAAAGCGGTAAACGACGTCGGAAAAACGACGTTTCAAATTGTCTAGCGTCGCCGTAAAACTGCACAGTTTGCCCTCCCATTTACGTTTACTGGTTTTAGTTAACATTAAGTGTGAACAGAAAACGGAACATGATAACTTACTGAAACTTTCACTAATATGAGACGCGATACCTTGTACCTCGGTACACATATTATGACGTCATGACTTGACGTCACGTACTTGTGACGTCATTGGACGTGAATACATGTTTGACGTTATGGCCATGGTATCGTGACAAAATATTATAGCAAGGATACTTGCACGAGTTCCTCGCAGCATCAATGACTTAGAAATACTTCAGGCGCTGTACATTGTCGCCTAACTGTCGTTCTTTGACATTTTTACTCTTTTTCGTCGGTTGTCCTTATGAATTCAAAATGGTGAACTCATAATTTAACTGGCTACATATCAGCGAAGTCTTCGCTTACACTGCACTTTGATTCCAAAATAATCTTAAATATGAACAACCTAGTGTATGTCAACGATATTACCATCTATTATCTTGGTAAATTGAGACTTTTGAACAATTATATCCAATACTTAGCGAATGATATGCCATTTAATGCCACTCATTTTATCTTAAATGGAGGTAGACACGCAGCTATATAATGACATAAATATCCGGGGTTTGTATTGAATTTAAAATAAATGCATCAACATATTAATTGGAAATGTGATGGTCATAGACTTGCTTTTGTAGTCGAAAGTGCTTGTGTAGTATCAAATCATCAGTTTATCACTTGACTGCATACTAATGTAGACCAGGCGGTGCCTCAAGAAAGACACACGGCGACAATTATAAGGTATCCCGCTACCAAATCTGCCCGGTATCGTGTTTTATCACAAAGTTAATGTTATAAGCGGCCTACTGTCTACTTTAAAATATGTCGTCGCATACGAAATGTTAAATGATGTCGCTATTATTCCCCAAAATTATTTCAGACAGCAGCAAACAAAAACAACAGGGAAACGCCTCACTTATTCATACGAAATTACGTTACTTGGGCCGCAATCGAAAACATAACGTTACATTAGCAACTGCAACACGAGCCATAAACATTATTTTCATACTTTGTCTTGGCCTAATGGGAGACACTTGGCCAGGCTACGAGATATCCAAATTTGGTTGACATGCGATCAAAGATGACAAATATATAGGACTTGTCCGGACCAACACCCCATGTATACGCCGTTGATAAAAACGTCGTAATTTCGACGTCATTGATCTAAAACGTCATATAAGTTTTTACCAACGCGTCATAAAACTACTTCTAAAATGAAACATAATTGGGATACATTGATAATTTTGGCGGAATATGGCTTTTAAAAGATGTACAATTCAGAATACGCGAAAAAGTAAAAACTGAAAATGTTGTCATTAAGCGCGGGTTTCGCACGGCGCGGCTCATATATTTTTGGCGTTCGTAGTTGTGCAAAAAGTACACACAAGATAATGTTGACTTTGCCCAAGGTTACGTGTCGTTTGTCAATTATTCACTAATAGTATAAAATTATACATACACTACCTAAAATCAACCTACATGGCAGGCCTATTCGTTTACTACTCCATTACGCTTAAACGTTCTTATTGACGTTGAAGTCGCCCGTTAGTGTTAACGTCGTAATTGCGACGTCATTGAGCTAAAACGTCGTTTGCGATTCTACCACGTCTTACAAAAATACATGTAACATGAAAAATAATTGAGATACAATGATAGTTTTTGTGGTATATGACTTTTAAAAGATGCGGTATTCAGAATATGCAAAAAAGTGAAAAATGATTGTTTTGTCATTAAGCCCGGTTTTCGCATGACACGGCCCATATATAAACATTGTTTTGCACTCATTTGAACCGTTAATGTGGTTTTCATAGGCCCTTTTCTTAGGCACGAAGTCCTTTTCTGTCCGTCATTTTAAATATTTAAATACAACATCTTTATTATTCATTATATGAATTTTATTTTATGGCTACATCAATATATCATTACACATATAAAAAAATCGTTTTACACTCATTTAAACCTTTAATGTGTTTTTTATAGACCCTTTTCTAAGACACGAAGTCCTTTTCTGTCCGCCATTTTAAATATTTCAATACACGGTTGAGTCGAGATTACTTCAAATGGCACAACATCTTTATTCTACAAGATATGGGTTTTATTTTATGGTTACCTCAATAAAATATCGTTATACATATATAAACGTTGTTTCACACTCATTTGAACCGTTAATGTGTTTTTTTATTGGCCCTTTTCTTAGACACAAAGTCCTTTTCTGTCCGCCATTTTAAATATTTCAATACACGTTTGAGTCGAGATTACTTCAAATGGCACAACATCTTTATTCTTCATGATATGGGTTTTATTTTATGGGTACCTCAATAAAATATCTTTATACATATATAAACTTTGTTTTACACTCATTTGAACCGTTACTGTGGTTTTTATAGGCCCTTTTCTTAGGCACGAAGTCCTTTTCTGTCCTTTTCTTAGAAAAGGACAGAAAAGGGCCCTTTTCTTATTTTAGTCATACCCGGTTTTCGGCATAGATTTTACAGTTGCTAATACATTAACATAAATTAACATGAATCTCAAAGATCTTGAGTGTAAACTGCACTAAAATCGCGTCTCACTAACCTACATTCGCTTTTTAAAATCAAACACGTTCACTTATATAATTATAAATAGACGATTATATAACTTATAAATACAATATATACGTCATGTTGGGACAAAATAGTAAATTGTTTGTTGTATATTTGCTAAAAATGTAATCTCGATTATTTCGTGCCATTTACATTAACATTGTTCACATGTACAAGATGGCATGATGCGGCTCTCCAACACCACCTATACATGAAATAATTATTGCCTGGATCTTGGGAAGATATATGTGGCTGCAACTGGAGATTTGGTGCTTATGGAATTTGTGGATCTATTACCTCATTACGAGTGTTTCATTGACTGAATGGTGAACAGACCATGCCCTGATCAGACTAGCAGGCTGATCTGGGGCTACACTAGTACTGTGATTAGTCTCGTAGCACATACGTCCCATTTCTGATATTTTTAGCAAACAATATAGAAATAATGTAACTCATTTTCTATCACAGTAACGGGTGGCATATAGTGTTTGGACCGTCCGTCCGTCCGTCACACTTTTCGGTTAACCACTTTGTCACAGTTTCTCAAATATGCTGCAGGTGGCATCCGCGTTCGACAGACGCATTTCTTGTTAATAAATATCCTATTTATATTACATTTATTTTATTAAATTACAGTGTTTTATTTATAACCTGGGTCCCAAGAATGTAGGCATATTATTCTTGTGATCCAGTTAGAGCTCAGTCCTAATTAACTCGGTGTAGCGAAACCTCTACATGTAGAGTCGCGAAACCTCTAGCCGCGAAAGTTTGGTTAAAGATTATTCAGAATGTTGTAAAAATGTGTACAATTGTTAAAGACTGTTGATGAAATAGCGGCCATGCTTACTAAATCAATAGTCCAACAAAGAAACCAACCTGTCATTATGTCACTGGATAGTATTGCTTCATGTTTAGTACCAATTTTTCTACGCTGATCCAGTCTGCTGTTTGCCATTTTATTTACAATACCAGATGCGCAGCATTATCCGACACAAATGTGGCTTTGAAAACACAGGTGACATTACAAAATTTACGTCATCTTTTTTGTTTACCTCAGAACGTTATGACATTTAACCTGTACATACTTCTTTGAACTGTCTTGTATGTTCAGGGCATTTTAACTGAATATGGGCTTGATAATGATATTTAAATTTGTTTGGAAAGGTGCACATAATTAGCCGACATCATTGTATATATATATTACATATGTTCATTGAACATAAATATACCTTGTAAGCACACTATATAGCCTGACAATATATACCAACGTGCATGCAAAGACAAATTGTTAACAGCTTTCTGTATACCATCTAAACCTGGGTCATAGGATTCGATTCGCTCTCAAGTCAATTCATTCTCATTTTGGTGAATTTGCTCTCAGTGCGTTTTAAAATTGGTCAATTCGTTCTCATTTTTATATATATCTTTTTTGTCATAAAAAACAGTATTAAATTACTTTAAAAGCACCCACGAGAAACAGCGTTCATTTTACATACGAAGTATGTCAAGGGATATATAGTTTGTCAGTTCATCTGATTTAAAGTCGGATTGGGTTTGTCCGTTCATCTGCGTTAAAGTCGGATTGACCTCAAACTTCATTTAGTTCCTTATCATCATCCATATTTTCATTCCATACTACAATCATGCATCATTCATGTCCAAGGTCAAGGTCGTAAGATTTGCGTTAAAGTTTTCGGGTACCCATTATCTCTGCAATGGCATGTCTGATTGACATCAGACTTCAATACTTCCTTATCATCATCCATATTTTCATTCCATACCAAACCCATGAGGCCGTCATGTCCAAGGTCAAGGTCAAATTACTTAGAAATTTGAGTTAATTTTGTCGAGCCCGCTTGCGGAAAGCGAGACATAGTGATCACAATGACGTCCGTTCGTCAGACCGACAGGGTTAGGGTTATTCGAGAGTAAGGGGCCAAGAGGCGGAGCCTAACACAAACTAATCCTTTGATTTGTTCCGTGTTATTCTATTCAGAACAAGGGGCCATTTCTATTGTTCTAGAACAATGGAAATGGCCCCTTTCTCCATATTGTTCGCACGTCTATCGTCCGTCCAAAATCTGATTTAAATTTTTTAAATACCTTATATCTCTGCAGTCCTAAGTCACATTGACTTGCAACTTCATATGCTTATTAGTTATCATGCATATATTCATACTGTATCCCACTCATCCGGTCCCTGTGCCCATGGTCAAATGAATTAGAAGTTTGCGTTAAATTGTTGTAAAAAATGCGTTAAAGTTTTCAGATACCTACTATCTCTGTAACCGTAAGTGGGATTTGCTTGAAACTTTGTATGCTTATTGGTCATCATCCGTATATTCATTCTGTGTCCCACTCATACGGCCCCTGTTCCCCTAGCTCAAGGTCAAATGACCCAGGAGTTTGCGTTAAAGTTTCTGTCAAAATGTGTGTTAAAGTTTTCACATACCTACTATCTCTGTAACCGTAAGTCAGATTTGCTTGAAACCTCGTATGCTTATTGGGCATCATCCATATATTCATTCTGTGTCCCACTGATGCTGTCTCTGTACCCCAATGTCAATGCCAAATGTCTTAGAAGTTTGCATTATTATAAAATCTGCTTTATAGTTTTTACATACCTTATATCTCCACAATTGTTACTCCAATTTACGTTTACCTTCCAATACTTTCATCATCCATATTTCATTACATAGCCTGCCCATGTGGTCCACATGCCGAAGGTCAAGGTCAAATGACTTTGAAATTTGTGTTAAAATTTGTACATACCTTATATATCCACAACACTTCGTTTTACTTCCAACATCCAATACTTCTTATTCATCATCCATATTTTCATTCTACAGCCTGCCCATATGGTTCACATGCCCAAGGTCAGGGTCAAATGACTTGGAAATTTGTGTTAAATTGTTTACATACCTTATATCTCCACAACACTTAATCCGATTTTCTTCCAACATCCAATACTTCTTACTCATCATCCATATTTTCATTCTGTAGCCTGCCCATGTGGCACACATGCCCAAGGTCAAATTACTTTGAATTTTGTGTTACAATTTGTACAAACCTTATATCTCCACAACTCTTACTCCGATTTACTTCCAACATCCAATACTTCTTATTCATCATCCATATCTTCATTATATGGCCTGCCCATGTGGTCCACATACTCAAGGTGAAGGTCAAATGACTTTGAAATTTGTGTTAAAATTTGTACATACCTTATATCTCCACAACACTTACTCCGATTTACTTCAAACTTCAAACAATGCTGTATTATCATCCATATTTTCATTCAATAGTCCACTCATGCAGCCCACATGCACAAGATCAAGGTCGAATTAATTTAAAATTTGCGTTAAAGCTTTTACATACCTTATATCTCCACAACCCTTAATTCAAACTTCAACTAAATACACTCTGAGACCATCAAATGCCTCGGCAGGATCGACATGCGGGCCGCGACATCTGGTTTTAACATATTTGCGTTAACATTTTCATTTGTCGGTCCAGGCGGCGGCCAGGGTTATACGTGAGCCCCTGCTCACTTTCTCTAGTTTTGGATAAACTTTTAAACTAACAAACTGCAGTTCCCGCACAGCCACGTGTTGTTGACACATTTTGACATGTAAACGCCGATTTTTCGTGCATAGAGTGGCACAATGTAATCCAAAGTTTGAATTTGAGATTAATAAATTATATTTTAAGTCTCAGAATTGTTCAGACATCTAAGACACAATAATTTTGGATATAGCTAATGCATAGGGCATACCTTCAATTGGGAAATGTACCTACACTTTAGTGATTCTTCTTCGTTTTATTAGTGAATGGTTTAAATTTACATTATTTGTATGCCCCGCCTCGATAGTGGAGGGGTCATTTAGTATTGAAAGCCATGGCTGTCTTATATGACGATAACGTATTTTATACAGTACAAACGTCAATATATGAAAACATTATGTCTTTATATTGAGTCAAACGTTCAAAATATCATATAAATATTTCTTTATATCCAGCCAAAAGTTCATTATATCATACCATTATACCTTTTCATATAACGTATTTTATGCAGTACAAACGTCAATATATGAAAACATTATGTCTTTATAATATTGAGTCAAACGTTCAAAATATCATATATATTTCTTTATATCCAGCCAAAAGTTCATTATCATACCATTATACCTTTCATATAACGTATTTTATGCAGTACGAAAACGTCAATATGAAAACATTATGTCTTTATATAAGTCAAACGTTCATATCATATAAATATTTCTTTATATCCAGCCAAAAGTTCATTATATCATACCATTATACCTTTTCATATAACGTATTTTATGCAGTACAAACGTCAATATATGAAAACATTATGTCTTTATAATATTGAGTCAAACGTTCAAAATATCATATAAATATTTCTTTATATCCAGCCAAAAGTTCATTATATCATACCATTATACCTTTTCATAGAGACAAACCTTCAATATATGATACCATTTGTCTTTATATTAAGTAAACATTTCAATGTATGATATCGTGATATATTTGTATTGAGTTGAAACTTGAGTATTGAGTTGAAATATAGTAGACCATTATGTATTTGTATTGGGTCGAAACTTCAATATATGATTTCATTCGTATTTATATTAAGTAAACATTTCAATGTATGATATAACGATGTCTTTATATTGAGTAGAATCTTCAACATATCGTACCATTATGTCTTTATAGAGAGTCAAGACTTCAATATATCAATAATCATGTCATTCGCCTTTATATTAAGTCAACCTTTCAATGTCTGATACCATGGTGTCTTTGTATCGAGTCGAATATTCAATATATGGTGCCATTATGCCTTTGTATTGAATGGAAATTTCAATATATCGTACCAGTATGTCTTCATAGTGAGTAAAAACATCAGTATATCGTAGCATTTGTTTTTGTCGCGCCTTCTTTAGCAGAAGTCTTTAGTCGCCGCTTTTTCAATCGTCAAACAGTTTGTACAAGATTCGTCATCGTGGTATAACTTTAATATTACTTGAAGGTTTGCTCAATATTTGGACACTTGATACATATGAGCATTGGGAACACACTCATATTCAACATATCATACCAATATTATATGGAGTCAAAAGTTCAATATCTCCATAATGCCTTTATATTTAATCAAAATTATATCATTACAACTTTATATGGAGTCGTTTTGTTTATATATACATTGTACGACTATTTTGCAGTGGTATTATTTTACTGTAACACATAAAAAACGCGGCCATTTGTTGGACGTTGTCACAAGGTTAGAGGTTACAGCAAACCAAATGGCGCGAAACCGCACAGGGGGTATGCATAAGTAGTCCAGTATAAACAAAATAGTGCGGGCGTTTTGAGGTCACAGACACAGTTTGTTTGCAAATATTGATTCATTACTACCCAGTTTCACTTGATGAACAGTTTGGGGTGGTTTTAACACCAGTATTCAGCATATTTGTAGCATTTATAAGAAAACACTGAACCTGTTGGTCACCTGATGTAAACAGAGTTCCCGTGGCCAAAACATGTAAACAATATTGGGGGATATGATTAGGTTGGATTTTTATACGACTGTTTTAAAAAAAAAAGGTATGTATTATGTTTTACCGCGGGGCGGGCGGCGGACAGAATAACTGCATAGTTTGTGTACACAACTCCTCTGCCACCGTTCAGTCGAATGATCTGAACATTATACACACGTCTTCTACACATATTGAAGATGTGCACCTTGGTGTTTTAATGCCGAAACATATTTTTTACCAAAAATATCACTTTTTAACTTAGCCATTTGTTCTACATGTTTGTATTCAATTCCATATAGGGTACAGAGTTTGTGTACACAACCCCTCTGAAACAGTTCAGTCAATCGATCTGAAACTATATAAAATTCTTCTACACACATTGAAGATGTGCACCTTGGTGATTTTATGCCGAACAAATATGTTTTAACAAAAATATCACCTTTTTAACTGCTCTATGGACATTTTGACTCAATATAAATACATAATGAGCTCATATATTGACGTTGGTACTGTATAAAATACTGTATCGTCGTATAAGACAGGCATGGCGTTGCATAATATGATATCGTTTTGTCTTTATATTGAGTCGAAAGTGCAATTATATGATATCATTATCGCTTTATATTCAGTCAAAATTTTTATTATATAATAGCATTGTGTCTTTATATTTAGCCAAAACTTCAATATATGATATATCATTTTAACTTTATATTGAGTCGTTTGTTCTTTATATAGATATGACTTATTTGCAGTTGCATTGTTTTACGCTAATGCCGGTAAAGAAGTGCGCTTTTGTGTACTACGTCAGCCGTCAGGCTAGCAAACACCTATTAGTTTTATCCGAATCCTCCAAATGTGGTCATTCTCTCATACTTTCACTATTCGTATGGATGCTGTAGAACCTACCTTTCCATAACCTGCAACCTGTCGGCACCGGATTTTCACGAATTAAACAATATGATCACTTAAACATTGTCCTGTGCGCCATATTGTTTATCATCAAATTGATTGTCAAGTGACGTAGTGTTTACATCACGTGACAAGCTGGCCCAGCATTTTATTTTAAATGCTTGAAATATGCTGGAAACTGGTGTTAAAAACACACCAACATGTTTCTCAAGAAAACAATAGGCAATAATGGATCAGGATTTACATGCAAACTGTGTCTGTGGCCTCAAAACATCTTCACTATTTTTATACCGGACTATTTTGGCATGCCCCCCACCACCCCCCTGGCGCTGTTTACTATATTTAGCACAGTCATACCGTCAGTGGGTGTATTGGATAATTCGAAGTTTATGAAACATGCAGGCAATTGATTTCACATAGACCCACATTCACACACACATGACATGGTAATGTTCAGTATTTTTCACATTATATTTTAAAAATGGGAGAACTTGTCAATGTACGAGTTGTCCAAACGTCTTGGAGAAATGTTACCATTGATGTAAAGACTGTTCCATGCCACACGATGCCAACACATATTACATCCGACTCTTTTCTTTTTTCAGGTCCCATGCACACAGCAGCACAACGGTCCGATGTGATGCCCAGATCCTGTTATGGTACTCGTGACAACATTTGTTTACTTCAGGAGATAAACAAACATGCAACCGCCTTTTGATAATGAAACGACTACATAAATGCACGGCATGTGACAACACCTTCTTGAACGGTAGCAGCCTCAAACTACATTATGCACATTCACACCGGGGAGCGACCACATACTTGTAGTTTTTATAGTAAGATTTAAAAAAAAAAACGGGGTCTCGTCAAATAACATAAATGTCCCTAAATACCCATGATTGTCCACACACATGTGTGTTTGTGATAATAATTCACACAGTAGCAGCCTAAGACGGCACATGGTCATCCACACCGGGGATCGTCCTCATACATGTAGTGTTTGTGACAAGATATTCACGCACAGCTGCCACCTCACGGACCATATGCTCATACACGCGGGGGATCGTTCCCATAGTTGTAGTCTTTGTGACAAGATATCCACACGCAGCGGCCACCTCAAAGACCACATGCTCATACATACGGAGGATCGTCCCCATACATGTAGTGTTTGTGACAAGAAATTCATACGCAGCGGCCACCTCAAAGAACACATGCTAATACATACGGGGGATCGTCTCCATACATGTAGTGTTTGTAACAAGACATTCACACGCAGTGGCAACCTCAAACGACACATGCTCATACATACAGGGGATATAAACCATACATGTAGTGTTTGTGACAAAACATTCACTCAGGGTGGAAACCTCAAACTGCACATGCTCATACATACGGGTGATAGTCCCCATACATGTAGTGTTTGTGACAAGACATTCGCACGCAGTGGTTACCTCAAACGACACATGCTCATACATACAGGGGATAGAAACCATACATGCAGTGTTTGTGACAAGATATTCACACATAGTAGCAAGCTCAAACAGCACATACTCGTACATACGGGGGATAGTCCCCATACATGTAGTGTTTGTGACAAGACATTCACTCAGGGTGGACACATCAAGCAGCACATGTCCATACATACGGGGGATCGTCCACATACATGTTGTGTTTGTGACAAGACATTCACTCAGGGTGGACACCTCAAGCAGCACATGTCCATACATACGGGGGATCGTCCACATACATGTAGTGCTTGTGACAAGACATTCACACGCAGTGGCGACGCCAAACGACACATGCTCATACATACAGGGGATAGAATCCATACATGTAGTGTTTGTGACAAGACATTCACACACAGTGGCTACCTCAAGCGACACATGCTCATACATACAGGGGATAGAAACCATACATGTAGTGTTTGTGACAACACATTCACTCAGGGTGGACACCTTAAACAGCACATGCTCATACATACGGGGGATAATCCCCATGCATGTAGTGTTTGTGACAAGACATTCGCACGCAATGGCTGCCTCAAACGACACATGCTCGTACATACAGGGGATAGAAACCATATATGTAGTGTTTGTGACAAGACATTCATACATAGTGGCAACCTCAAACAGCACATGCTCATACATACGGGGGATAGTCCGACAAGATATTAACTCCGGGTGGAAACCTCAAACGGCACATGCTCATACATACGGGGGATAGTCCCCATACATGTAGTATTTGTGACAAGACCTTCACACGCAGTGGCGACCTCAAACGACACATGCTCATGCTCGTACATACAGGGGATATAAACCATACATGTAGTGTTTGTGACAAGACATTCATACATAGTGGCAAAGCGAAACGGCTCATAGATACGGGGGATCGTTCCGATACATGTAGTGTTTGTGACCAGACATTCGCACACAGTGGCAGTCTCAAACAGCGCATGCTCATACATACTAATAATCGTATTTCTTTTAGTTGAAGGGGCCAAGTGACTTTGGTGTGGTATGGACCTTGAACCATTTCAGGTTATTCTAATTTCATGGCTGGATATTTAGTTTTTCGATGTACATGTATATATTCTGTTCTGATTTCGGAAAGCCAATAACAATATTGTAGTCGTGTACTTACCGCCTGTACAGTTGACTGAACTTTTTAATTTTTCGGCATTCGCCGGTATTTAGTATACACCAGTAAGTAGGTCACAGAGAATATGTTTGTACGTCTATTGACTACAGGCGAGGGGATAATAAGGAAGTGGTATTGATGTATACATTACACGATTAGTCCATTATCAATCGAACTGTGTAACGAAATACACGTAGAAGAACCATACTGCTCCTAGTGTGATGCTTGCCCTTATCTTAATATAAAATTAATAATACTAGTGTTCAAGTTATTTCATCACACTCAGCACTCGTGTACTGCACATGTATTTATAGGACCCAGTACCATACAACTAAGAGGTATAGAACCTTGATGTAGCGGTATATAGGTGGTTGAATACAGAAGCAACTAAATATTTACCTTCGATAGTGAGCAATACTGCTCATAATGGCCTTGTTGAAAACTTCTTAGAATGTATGTTGCGCGGGAAGATGGCATACTGCTTTCAGTTGTGCCAATAAGCGGATGAGTTGTATTTCAAATGTATTGGCTGTTTCTCCGGGCACTATTCGGCCCACTTTTAAAACTATTTACAGTTTGTGCATGTATCACATCCTCCGGAAGTTCTTTGAATTCATTACTCTATTTGATACTGTTTATTGATTCTGTCTTGTAGCCGACTATTGCTTGTCAAGCTTCAGACTGTGTCCCCGGGTTTGGGTTGTTTCGGATAATCGTATGCATGTATTTGGAATCGTCACAGTATCGAAGTCGTTCATAATCTTAAAGAGTTGTATCATATCTGCCCTGTCTCGGCGATAGTAAAATGTTGGTAAACCAAGTTCTCGAGTGCGTTCATCATATGTGAGATGATTCAAACCTTTAACTACACGAGTAGCTCTTCTCTGTATGTATTATGTTTTATACCACAACCATTGCTCCATTGCTCCATGCAGCATAATAAACTAAATGGGTGTTGAATAAATGTTGTTTATATCTGAAGTAACCAAATATACCTGAAGTAGCCTAATATACATTGTACATGAAGTGCCTGACCATTCTGCAAGTTGATCTAAGTCGTTCTGGATACTTATGCAACTGGTACTGTAAGATATTACTATAACGCTTGATACGGGCGACGAATACTGAATATAGCATACGAAGTTGCTTCATTTGTTTGTGTTGTCGTGCAATCTATCACTTTTATCTCAACGCTGACGTGTCCCCAAGGACGATAATACACGAACAAACAGCTTCGGAATTAGCCGCACTTGCATACACAGACAATAATAAGTTTCTATTATTATTATAAACAGTATATTAATTAGCCGACATAGGTTTTCAAATAAATATATTTTTTGCAGGGGGGGGGGGGGGGGGGGGTGGGGTGGGAGGGTATTTAATAATAATCGTAAAAAAGTAGGCACGCATTTTACGGACCCATCTTCGGAATTCTCCGCTGATGCAGCAGCCGACAAACCTACTGCGTAACTGTGCGAATGGGCCGAATGCAGCGGAAGTGGTTGTAACGGAAGGCAACAAACAGTCCTGGTTTCTGGGCTATTGTTTTTTAAAAACATAGTTCAATAAATTAATTCAAAGTGAGAGGAGGGGCTACGCTGTCTCCCATTCTGCTGATTGATTATATTTTAACACTTCTTTCTCATCTCCCATCATCCCATGTCTGTCTGCCTCACTCTGTCTTTATCTCCCTCTCTTTCTCAACATAATTACATGTAGATATAAACCAGAACCCCCCTCTCAACATAATTACATAAAAACCCATCTATATATATATATTTTTACAAGTTCCCGCATAATTGTTATTTTATAGAATGCAGTTTAAACGAATTTGCATGGCAGACAAGTATATTATGCACTGATAGGGTCATCGAGGGAAACATGCTGACAGTATGGCTACCTATGTACATATATTGGCTGCACCTGACTTTAAAGGTAAGCTGTCAGCTGTAATAGAGCTGTAATAGAGCTATGGTGCGGTCAATATCATTTCCATGTAGATTAGTCAGCAGTATGAACAGTGTTCATTTTCCACAGCCATATCAGAGGGTAATGGTGTAGTAAATAGACACACACGCATAATGAACAGAGCTAATTGTGACCATAGATCTTCACGAAAATGGAGAGAACTTAACACAATTAATACCAAAAATAGGCAAAATGTGTATAACTTTCGAAGTGACAGTCGTGCTCAATGACCACCGAGGATTTAGACATAGCACTATGGCTTTACTATCGATACCAACGTATAGCAAAGTAATTAATAAATGATAAAAGTCAGATAATGAAAAATAGAAGTTAAACATGATACAGAGACATGGCATGTTAGTCTACCAAGGATTGAGAAAATAATAATAACAATGGACTAGTCCGGGGGCAAATGTACATATATACGTATACAAATCCGGCACCTCGTGTTATTTTTTGGCCCCCGATGATTTTATAAACTTGAATGTATAATGTTTCATGCAATATTGGTGTCCGAGTAATGATGTTCATATGCTAATTTGAAGTTCTTATTGAATTGATAACCGTATACATTTCTCAGAAGATCGGAGTAATAGATATTCTGCATCTTACTAGCAGAGACACATAAGTATTTTCAATGTACCGCGGTTATGTTTTCAAAATGGCCGCCAAAAGGCTAAATTGTTATTGTTATATTTTCTGGCATGTGTTATATTCGATGGCACTAATCAAATATTTAATTGATACCGCATACTAAACTTAGTTGTTGAATGTGCGAGACGTCATCTTTTGACGTCATTCCCTTGCCATACGTCACATATCTAACGACGTCATTCAAAGCACAATGGCGGTGTCCACGCTAGATAGATTCGGAGATTTAATCACGATGAGCTTCAATAATGGCTGGTTTTAGACTACACAGTTGTCATAATAAGCATTACAATCATAATGGGCATATCCATGTCGTTGGTTACATCGCATATACTGTAAAAATGGACAAAATTCAGCTGAACCGACAGCGTTATCGATTTTAAAATTCGCCGCCATCTTGAATTTGCTGTTGAGACTGACCAATCAGGGGCCACGGTTAGGGGTCAAAGGTGAAACAAAGGCAAAAACGGCACTTTATGTATATTAGGCTACTTCAGGTATATTAGGTAACTTCAGATATAAACAACATTTATTCAACCCCCTTTATTATGCTACATGGAGCAATGATTGCGGTATAAATGTATATATATCTATAGTTGTACGTAGTTCAAAGTATCGTATAAGAAATGTAGTGATGCCGTTTCTTATACTTTACAATATTTAAATTTCAAAATGGCCGTCAAACTGCATTTTTTTTTATATGAATACAGGCTAAAAAAACTTAGTAGTGATGCCGGTGCAAATGAAATAAGTTAACATGCTCGGCTATTGATAATAATGTCTTTGCTAGCAACGGCATAATAAGCACGGAAATCATGCCACCAAAATAAAACGATTACAGACCAGTGGAAAAGTCAAATAGTGAACATCACGTGGATGCTTTAATCCATGCATTCAATATCAAAGATTCTAACAATACACCAGAAATATATGTGTCAAATATTCGATGAATCTAGTCATGGTTTATATCACAGTTGCTAGTCAAGTATATACATACTTCACACATATATTATTACTTGGAAGTGTATACACATTTGTTCGAACATACTAGCTCATTTTAAGTATCAAAGAATCCAGCACTCACGGTACGAAGTAACATATGCAAATTATGTCACATTCTCGATGAGGTTTTACTATATATACATGTATGCTCCTTAATTTATGAACATGCTGCACAAGGATATGACTTAGTTGGAATAGTTACACAGATTGTCTAACTTACGTAATTACTTATAATTGTCGTTATAAGGAGTTGCTCAGTTGACTAGGTGTCACACATACATTAAATAGGTTTATAGCGTGTTCATGGGAACCCATACCAGGGACTAATAGTTTGGTTATACGGCTCTACTTATGTGCTGTATCAATGGCATGTAGAGTTATATAGCACTTTTGTAGGTGATGCTATTCATGGCACCTGCATGGACTTAATTAGTTTTAATCAATACAAAACTATAGAATATGTACTTACAACTATATAATCTTTTTCCATAATGTGAAATTAATATTCGTGTTAAGCTAAACCTGATACATACACTGCATTCAGAAAAAATAGAGCAATTCGAAAAATGATATTTGCATATCCTATGCTGTTTTTAGAAGTCAGTTAGCCAGTTGAAACATATACTGGTTATTTTAAGTAATTTAATCATTCGAGTAATGATACGCTTCCTCATAATGAAGGTCACCAGACTGGGTTGTTTGTCTATTTGCAAAATCATCGCATGTTTATTTTACAAACGTATACTAGAAAGCAGTAAACCATATGGACCGTAGACTCTTGGAAAATAATGTCAACATGTCAATACTATACAATGCGCAATTTAGGAGGACAGCAATTTTAACGAGGCACTTAACCATTATATATGCTATTTGTATCAGCTTATATTCTATAAGGAAGAGCACATGTCAGAATGCTCTGTATTCAGAGTTGATTGAGGGCTTGACCACGTTCTTCTATGATATCCGTTACAGTGGAGAATGTATACAATGCATGCTAATATGTCATATCATGTGCTAATCGTGTCCATTATCTGTCATCATGCTTGTATTTTCAAATTGATTGTCTGTCTTTATCAAGAACCAGTATAATTTATGCAATAAACTATCATTGTGCATAGTCGGATGGCACAACAGACTGCTGGTAGACATTATACATTAGGAAATATACATGATCGGATAGCATTATGCTTATGAAAGTTAAGACATTTGTGGATACGTGTTGATCTGTATGATTTGTTAGCTAGAGATCATTGTAATGCATTGTTTCTTACATATCTTATGTAAATGTTGCTATTTTAATAACAAGTTGGTGATATTATTTAGTATTATATGAAATAAGCTGACTATATAGATCCTCTAGTATGGTATCTGATTAACAGTGAATCCATCCTCATTTGGATTTCGTACATATCTTTTTACTCGGAGAATTAGACACGGTTATATATTATGGGGGATTCTATCAAAATGTGAGTCTTGTATGGAAGTAACTGAGCACGGTCCCACAAAAAGATAATAATGATTATACTAAATTACCACAAACCTTGAACACAATCATATATTTTTAGATTTTAGATCTTTACCAGACTGTGACGTTATCCAAACTAGAAAATAAGATATAGAGAGGAGACCAATGAACCCATGAAAAGATATGTATGGCGCAATACACAATAGGGTAGAAGCATGACACGTGTACACATTAACTATCGCCTATAGCCGTGCATGGGTCATGACGAACTGGACTCTAACTGGAGAAACTCTTACAAACTTTTCGACTTTTCCACGTAAATGGGGCGGACGGACGGACAACTGAACCATAAAAGGTTATAACATAAAACAACCACGATAAGAAAGATTAACACGATGTACCACATGCATGGCGATTACCCCGAACTATAACGTTATGTTCATACCAGGGTGCATTAGTGTACTACTAGCCCATCATGAGGTCCATTAGTAAGAAACTAAATAAGTTCCTTTTCGTCGTGGCTGGTGAAAAGAATGAACTTTATCTTACATATCTCTAGAGATATATTTTCTAGGATAATACGTCAACGATATATGTACACCATACTGTTATAGCAGTACTACAAAGACGAAAACGTTGCCGTTTTCCTTCGGTGACCTTGATCATATTGTATTGTGACATTGACCTTGATAGCTGTTGTTAGACGTATTGATTGTAGTTGATTTCTAATCATTGTGATGCATACCACTGAAGATATTGATACTTCAAATGAACCAATTCCTCGGTTTCAGGGCATAAATACCAGGATTTTGACCTTGATTTTGAATGACCTTGAAATGACTTTGAAAGTGTCTGAAAAAATGGCCCCCGGATTTTTCGGAAAGTGGGATCAATGACGAATAAAAAACTACTAACAAAGAAAAATTCCCATGAGGTGCCGGATTCTGAGCAATTGCCCCCAGACTAGAGATGCTTAGTTTTGTTACTGTTTTCTTAAAATGACGTCGTAAATGTACTATTACAGTTTTTATAATATAGCAAAAAGAAAAACACTGATTGTATCACTTGTTCAAATAAGATAATTTAATTAGCATAGAGAAGTTGTGACATCATGGTAGTTGCGGGAAGTAGCTATGCAATAGTACCGTACCGTCCGTAGCATACTAGCACCATGGTAAAGCTATCAATTGGTAAATTTAGTTTCATACACTAACGTCGCCCGTCATAGCCAGTGCCTATTTCATATTATCATCTGCAAATAACATGTTGATATTATGAGCAACATCATGCAAATCCTTGATATATAACAAAGAATAACGTAGGTCCAATTACACTGCCTTGTGGAATACCACTTAACACATCTGCCCATGATGAATTTGTAGCTCCGACGCGGACTTGTTGCTTTCGGTCCTCAATAAAGTTAACTGTCCAGTTTGGGATATGTCCGCGTATTCCATATGCATAAAGTTCTTTTCTTAATCGTTTGTGCGGCACAGTGTCAAATACTTTGCTAAAACCAAGATATATACTATCCACGTTTCCGCCGCTATCTAGGATCTCTGACCACACTTAGTCAGACCTCATCTAGAGTACGCGGTTTCAAGCATGGAGTCCAAGTTTGGTAAAAGATATACAGATTCTTTAAAAAGTACAGAGGAGAGCTAAAAGAAGGATTCCAGAAATACATGCAAAAATATACCCTGAAACTACTTAGAATCCTTCATAACCGCGGCGGCAGGCCACCTAAGGGGAACCAGCTGCGGATCCAGGTAACTCCATTTACTGGCAAATATCAAAGGAACCAGGCCAAAACGGCCCCAGTCCAAAACGGCCCATTCTGTATAAAACGGCCCTAGTGTTGATTAAAAGTGTTCTGACCAAACCGGCCCCATTCCAAAACGGCGCCATTCATATACATTTTAACCCGACAATGTGTATGTTTTAACTAGATGTTGGCTATGTTTATACCTTTGATTTTAGACTCGGGGTACGTTTTGACCCGAACGCCGTCACACGGTCCCACAAGGAAATCGATCGACGAAGTGGACACTATCCTTCAACAAGTTGGGAATTACTTCCCTTGTTGGATGACGGTCGTTTCGTCTAATTGCAGTTATATAGTAAGGTGCCGAGTCGTTTCGTCAAAGTGCAGTTACATGTATATAGAAACCAATTATCCATTGTTACCTGCAGTTGTTTCGTACACTGTGCGAGAGATTACAGCTGTGTGGACAAACACTAATTGTCAATGTTTGTGCTATATCTCCGTTCGGAATATTCTTAACAACTAGCAAAATATCAACCATAAATTCTGACTTAACATACATACTAGTACATTATATGCTTAAAACGAATACTATGCTTAAGAAATAATACTTATTGCTGACCAAGCCACTATACATATACCGAACACATTGTGCCAAACAAGTACATGTATGACAATTGGTTTCTATATACTAGTATCTCCACTTTTACGAAACAACTTGGCACCTTACTACATGTATACAAATCCAGTTAGACGAACTGGCAGTTAGACGAAACGACCATAATTCCCCTTGTTTAAATGTTCTCTCTATTTGGTTTTAGAAAGAAAAAACGTGTTTTTGGCTATCCTGGCGTTCGGTAGATCTGTTCGTCCTGACACCACTGACTACCGTAGGATTTCTGAAACGGCTGATTGGCAGCGGGTTCTCGAGAGACTTGTTTAATTATGCGTTTAGCGACGATAGTAAAATCATGGAGCCCCATGTAAAGTCCATCGAAATTAAACGGAAAATCTAGCTGTATAACATACAGTTACCTACACAAATATTCCATATCTACGGCTTCAGTATTTGGATGTGATTATACTGCTAGTATTAAAATGAAATATAACGCAGTAACTTGTGAATAAAAAACACAATTTGGTGTGTACACATGTATATTTACCTGTCTGCACAGGTGTGTAATGGAAAATTATACATGTAAACAGCTCAATCTGCTTATTAATTCCTAACTACAGCATACTGTGCAATTTCCAAGCTTGTAGTATAAGCAGAAATATATACTAAACATGTGGATATGGATTATTTGTGGAAGTGAATTTTGGGTTAGGTTTTTTTGTTAGATTTCCATTGACTTTACATCGGGTTCCCATAAGGGCACACCTACCTTAAGCCTCTTAAATCGAAACAATATTTAAAAGAAAGTACATTTTCATCAATAACAAACAGTCACCCTTCCTATTTTTTGGGATAAAATTACATAATACATGTATATCGATTTTATTAAAAAAAATTAAGATTTTCCTATGGGAATTTAATATGGGGCGAAAAGAAGGAGGAGGCTAGCCAGGAGTGTGGAAAAACAATTTTTTTTTTGGAAATTGTCTCCGAAACCTGGCGAGTTAGCTGGAAAATAATCTATTTTTAGCCCCTATGTTAATTTCCCATAGGAAATTCGTTTTCCGCAATAAAATCAATATTTGATGCAATGTGATAAAAAAAAACTTTTTTTGGAGCGAAGGGTAACTTTTTTGTTATTGATGAAAAAGTACTTACATTTAAATATTTTTTGGATTTATTGTGTTTAATATCCAAAAGTTTGTCTGCACAAAAACGCGGAACAGACAGTATAGTAGTTCCGTCTATCTGGGGTTTGCCTTAATCATGTTAATAGAGCAAAAAGATACGAGTCTCAGAGATAATTGAAATAATAATCTTGTTTGTGCCGTTTCGCCAAAAATCTTGTTTCAGCTATTAAGGCGTCCCGATTAATATGTGTGACTGGATAAATGGGGCTTATGGGATTTGTGATTAGTGTAGCTTCTGAACAAATAACACACCCATGTACCATGATACTGATATATATAGCTTGTTAGAAGCATGACAGGTGTTTCATTGATGGAATGGTGACCAGTGCAGATCCTGTTCAGACTGCAGATGCACAGGCTGATCTAGCTGATCCACTGACTCTAGTATAGTGATTCTATAGTTTATGTACATATTGGTGCCGTTTTTCTAGTTTCGATGTAGAACCAATAATTCATTAAACTGTGTTTATTCCATTTGGTGACAGTCCAGTTGTTACATTTATAATAGTATAGCCAATTGTTCTCGTCATTTTTTAAATTTTATTTCCACTTCAAGGGACCAGGGGTCTCAGAAATGTCATTTCCGTTACGTACATTTACATGACGTAAATATAGCTTTACATTTACATTTTTTTCTTTTCAACGGCATAAAACATACAACTGAAGGGGCATCTATTTAGAAAAGTGTCAAGAATATGGTAAGCTAATTGTATTAGTGTTAAACAGAGAAATTTAGTAGCAAGTCGTGGAATTTCTCATTTATGGTAACCCAACAACATGTATTTAATATGAATCAGTAAAGTTAAGCAAAATCAAAATAGCTTGGCATGTAACAGAATGCCGTGTTTTACCACATGTACCAAACATCGTTATAAAGCTACATTTAATTAATAGCACAGCCTCCAAAAATATGGGCGTAACGGCAATGATTATGTAACGGTAATGACAAAACGTAACGGTAATGACTTTCCATTTATTTAAAATACTAATACAGCATATATAACAAACATATTTATACTTTGAATATGCTGTACAATATAACTTGAAGTTAGTGTTTACTTTTAATGTGATCTTTTACTAATTACATCCTGATATATAAATGTTGTAGGTCTGAATAAATGTGCCATTACTGACCGACAACTGATGGGACCTGGTTTATATCTAATTGACGCATCAACTGACTGGTTAGTATGATAATTTATCATTGCCGTTACAAGATCGTCATTACCGTTACACAATTTTGTAACGTAAATGACCGTAACGGTAATGATTTTTCTCTAAAAACTCCAATTTTGCACCCCTCTGTATACAACGCATCATGAAGGTAGAATATGCAAAGGCAACGTTGTAAGTGTGTCTATCTACCCATTTTGGTTTCATTCGACCTACATACATATGGACGTGTATAAACCGTGAACGGTAATGATGCATGTAATGTGTAACCTTAAAATTCCGAATACAAATCGGCGTCGTTCTCGGCAATGACTTAAGTTGTGTTACCACCGTGTTTATTTATAAATGGGGCGCCCATAAACAGTGTTCATTGCATTAGTAGCTGAGAGTAGGAAAGGGAGGTTACTCTGATTTTACATTTTTAGTTCATCGTAACGGTGATGATTCGATTTCGCGGGACAGATACATTAACGTCAGTATTTTTGACAACAAAAGGAAAATTTATTGCAGAATAAGTTTAATGTCAATGTTAAACTATTTTAATTCAGATGCAATGTATAGTAAAGTACAAATGGACAAGATTTGAGAATTATGGGCTTGTGAACTGTGCTGATTGATGATCGGGACATGCCCATTTGGTGCACCATACGTATGCCAACAACAGAAAATAATAACTAAACACACATAACAAGAATTGTAAATACTGTTTTCTTAATGGATTGGTATTATACATAGTTTCTTTACTGAAACAAAATTAAGTTTCCTTATAAATTGTGTGATTTGTCAGTAAATTACACCGGGACACCAGATGTACATAAAATATAGAATCACTGCTTAGAGAAGTAGAGAGATATTGAACGTATATTTATTCCATATATTCATTGAACATAAACATTTAAATGTGACAAAGTGGCGTACCTGGTAGACACACTGTTTAGCCTGACAATATAGCCCAACATGCATGTATAGACAAATTGTCAACAGCTTTCTATATACCTGGGTCATAGGAATACATACAATGGTATCTGGTCAATTCGTTGCAGTTATATAGTAAGGTGCCGAGTCGTTTAGTCAAAGTGCAGTTACATCTTTTTTTGTTATAAATGGCTGTATTAAATTACTTTAAAACCACCCACGAAAACAGCGTTCATTTGGTGCAAATTTACAAATGTATTTCTTCCGTCTTCATTATTATACCCCAGGCATACGAAGTAGGTCGAGTGGTATATAGTTTTCGTAATTTTGTCCGTCCGTTTGTCCGTCCTTCTGCGTTAACATTTTGGGTACCCATTATCTCTGTAACAAAGTCAGATTAACTTCAAACTTCATATACTTCCTTATCACCATCCATATGTTCATTCAATACCATACTCATGCAGCCTTCGTGTCCAGGGTTAATGTCAAATTACTTAGAAATTTGCGCCCGTAAGATTTTGCGTTAACGTTTTCGGGTACCCATTATCTCTGCAACGGAAAGTCGAATTAACTTCAAACCACATATACTTCCTCATCATCTTACACATTTTCATTCCATAACACACACATGCGGTTGTCATGTCCAAAGTCAAGGTCAAATTACTTAGACATTGTTATTTGCACAGTCACCGTGTTGTTGACACAATTTTGACAAGTAAACACCGATTATTAGTGCATAGAGTGCAATAAAGATAATTATTTACAATCAGAGATCAAGTACAGTATATTAATTTCTAATACAGAAGAACAAACGATCAAGATATTCATTTTCAGGTTAATCAGGTTTTACGACATGCGAGGTGCCATTGGTCTATGAAATAGACTTTTGCGAGGATATTCAGATTAGATAGTGTCGCATTTTAACTCTGAAAATGTCGCCAGTCTTCGGTGTCATTCACAAAAAAAGACCCATATATAAGCAAAATGTAAGTAAAGCAAAAAGTATACGTTCTCCTTCTAATTACGACGACATGTCATCGCATATGTTTAACTTGGCACACAAAGTCGTACACCACTGCGCTAATGAAATGACTGGTGAAAATATTCAACTAAAACATACATGCCTGTCCATGAGGCCGGGCACCATGGTTGAACGTACCCAGACAGTTCGTGTCCAAGTCATAACGTACGAATGACGATTTACAACTGGCTAGGTTTAAAATGCGTCTGCTGCGGAATTCATACAGCCTAAGTATTGCTGTGAGCAATGACGGTTGTGAGATGAAACTTATGATACACGTGTCCAGCAGAACGTGTTTCCAACGTCTGTGTCATCCAGTGCGTTGTTTGCGGTCAAAAGTGAATTGCGTTTTATAGCTCGAAATTGTTAACAAACAGTCCGGGAACGAATCGGGAAAGTGGCGAACGTATACGGCTATGAATCCGTTTCGATCACATGTGCCTGTTTCAAGCCACCATTTACATGTTTCATAACATGTTGTAGTAAGTGACCATTACCTAGTTAGTCTTTTATTTGACACCGTGGAGCAATGGGTCCGTGCAGGTAATGTCAATATGTGATCGTCCTTCGTCCCTACACGAATATGAGTTCGAATCCCTCCAAAACATATTTTTAATTCGCGTTCCTGCTTATTAATTAAAATAGTCAATCAGTATGCACATCAACACGTACTGTTTGATTTGTACCTACACATACTGTTCGCCATTACGTATGGGAGACACTATTCACAATTAAAATAACATGATTAAACATTGTATTACGCAATATGCATATACAAAATTCAACCTCGAAGGTCAGATGAAACCTGGATGTTTAGGAAACGCAGTGAACCTCCATTACATCGATACCGTACGAGGTCCCTATTGCGTTTGAGTTTGAGAGGTTTCGCTGGATTTTAGCATAATGAGCACTCTACTAGATGCATGTACGGGGCGTGTTTTCAATAAGAAAACGTATTTGCAATCATAGATACATTACGGTAATAATAATTATGAATGAAATGAACACTATTTATTACACTCTTGCAACTTATTTGCACTGGTTTCGCTGTGAGAGAAAACCCGTAATCAACTCCTTACAAATAATACACCGTGAAGAGAACACCCGTAATTGCGCGCCTGTTGTCTTGGAAACCACGAGCTACCATATTACAGTCAAAATAAAGTTATTTCAACATTTGGAAAGGGTCTCGACTAATCTAGGATGTTAATGTGATTGATCACATCCCAAACAAGCACTAAAATATATCTGGATCATAGAAACAGCTGCGTAATTTGGATTTCAAAAAGTTTAAATGACGTCACATTTGACGTCACACAAAGTCACGTCAACACGCGGGAAAACACGTCATTGTATAACTATTCATGAGCACATCACAATTCATTGATTATACTCTCAAAAATAGACTATATCTGCATATATATCCGCCGTGGAAGTGTAATAAATAGGATATTCCATCGTACATGTTTGAATAGCGGAAATAATAACTCGTGTCCGTCGGCTTCCGTGCAAGCAACTCATTCGCTACGCTCACTCGTTGCTTACGCGGAAGTCGAGGCACACACGTGTATTATTTTCCGATATTCAAAATGTACGATGGAATATCCTCTGTATTACACATAGGTATAGGAAATTATCAGATAATTATTATTAGCATTATGAGCCATCTGCCACATTTCCGTGTGGTTTTTCAATAAAGATCATTATTTACAATCAGAGATCAAGTACAGTGATACTAATTACTAATACAGAAGAACATACGATCAAGGTATTAATGTCCAGGTTAATTAGGTCTTACGACATGCGTGGTGCCATAAGGAAATAGGTCTATGATATAGACTTTGGCGAGGCTATTCCAAGCAAATCGTGTCGCATTTTAACTCTGAAAATGTCATATGAATTGCATATGTAACATATGAATTGCACATGAAAATTTCATATGCAATTCGTATGTATTTTTTTCATATGAATTGTATATGCAACATATGAATTTCATATGAAAATTTCATAACCACATATAAAAACTGTTCATATGAATTGCATAAACATGAATTTCATGTGAAAAGTTCATATGAATTTAATATGAAAATATTTCATATGAAATTCATATACAACATTATTCATATGAAATATATAAACGGTCTTCACATGAAATTGATATGAACATCATATGAATTTCAGATGTTCTGTTTTCATATGAATTTCATATGCAACTCATATGTTTTACATATGAACAGCATATGTATTTTTGTTCATATGAATTGCTTATGTGGCACATTTTGCTGTGTAAATCCACTCCTCTATGACCATGATGACCTCCAGAAGTTGTGCTACGTTTCGGCTGAACTCCGTGCTGGTATTCGGTAATCAGCTGGTTATTTTCGATATGGTACATGTATATGTGATTTAGTACTAAACCCATTGACCCGGCCTTAAATTACCTTAGCTGTTGATAGGCCGTTAAACCCCAACAAACAAACAAGTGGGTGGTGATCGGGTGAACGTGACGGCGTTAATTAACGGTAGAGGTTCCTCTGATTATTCTGATTTCAGGGCTGAATATATATATTTTTCATTCTAAATATTCAGTTCTGATTTTTGGATTTCCCCCCATTTGTATATGTACTTGAACATGTACATGTACTTGTACAGGTAATATATGGGATTTAGTACTAAACCCATTGACCCGGCCTTAAATGACCTTATCTGTTGATAGGCCGTTAAACGCCAACACACAAACAAACAAACCTCCCAGATGTCATAGACGGTCGGGCATATTCTGGTTTGGATCAATTGTTGGTTATTGCATTACAGGGCTCCAGATAAGTTTTGTATCTAAAGAGTATTATACCCCCATATTTCAAATTCAGTGCGTAATTTACTTTTACTAATGTATTGATTTTCTTCCTTATTAAATCAGGAACAAATGATAAAATAAAATAAAAACAATTTAAAATTCATTTATTTGATCTGCAAAAAGCAAACACTATTTGCTTTTTGCAGCTAAACTAAATAATTTTTCAACTTTATTACAGTATTTTCACTACTCAATTTGAAAATCAATGCGTATTTTCACATTGCTGTGAGCATGGTGAGTATTTTGTACTTCCACTTTTGATAATCAATGCGTATTCTGCCAAAATAAGTGCGCATACGCCAATACGCACCTTTGTGCACTGGAGCTCTGTAATGTATATATTTATCAATGTCCCTGTTCTTGTGCAATTTGTAGATATCTTTGGATAAAATGGAAATTGGAGATCACAGGTCTATAAGACTTTCTGAGCACGTATATCGTTCTCAGGGGCGCCGGAAGCATCATAAGATAGGTCTGCCGAATCTAGTGGGTGCATAATACATGTATAATACACGTAGATACAAATTACAGATGAACCCCACTATGCACACACGAACGAACACGACATCTTGGTTCGCTTACCCACCCAAAGTGTATGTTGTTACCACTCAGTTGAACCGTCTCGCCGAGACGTTTCAACTGAGTGGTAACAACATATACTTTTAATGAGAAATGAGAAAATTTGCAGAAAAATATTTACATTCAGTGTTTTTATACATGAATTACAAATATGTTAAAATTATTGATGCGGCAGTTGCCAGACCTGCCGGGCCTGTTCCGACGCCCCTGGTTCTCATCGTCAAAAACTGTGCTCAGTCTCGGCCAATCAAACTGCTCGATTTTGGAGAATGTAGTCAGAACGTTTCATATGAGTGCATGGACTTGAAAGGTGAAATATACCTTATATCTCCACAACCCTTAATTCAAACTTCAAATAAATACACCCCGAGGCTATCTGGTTATGGTTTACATAGCTATTTTTATTTTTCTGATTTTCCACAAGTTTCTATTTATAGTGAGAGAAATTGTAACCATTTTACGATTTTACGATCCTTGCATTTTTCACCCGTGATTGGATATTGAAATACAAAGAAATATTTCATGCTGAAATTGACACAGTCTGTCACTTGTATTTTGTGATACCTGTCATTGCTCAGAGATATATATCTATTGTTTATATTTTTGTATACTGTTTATAATTTTATTAGACGTTCCAGATAAAGCTTACTATTATTAGTTGTTTGTTTGTTTCTTTTTTATACCACAATAAACTCATAGGCCATATGTGTCACTGTGGGAATGAAGCACTTTAAATACCCACATATCGTCCAAGTGGTTTGGCCCGCACTTCAGAATCATTTCCAATGCAAATGATTCTAAAGTGCTGTCAAAGCATGTTGTAAATTATTCTAAAGTGCTGTCAAAGAATATGTTGATGATAAAAATGGAAAATAGAAAATGTACAGCAGACAAAAAAAAATTAAGATAGCGGTGTAAGGGTTAAACCCTAGTTTATGCTTCTCAAACCCTGGCTTAAACTGCCATTTGAGATCCCAAATGGTACATTTTTAGGGCTGAATATATATTTTTCCTGTAAACAGAGCTCCAGATAAGGTGCTTATTTGCATAAATACCCAATTAAAACTGCCAAAAACCCAATTGAAATCAGAAGTAGTGAGTATCAAAAAGCAATAGAAAATTTGTGGTATCTTTATCATGTTACAGAAAACAATACACAGACCACAAATATAGCATATTTGGACGTATTATGTATTCATCTTCTATGGTCCGGCGGGTACAACTTGTCCACACAATAACTAAAGTTCTGCTTAACGGATTGTAACCAAATTCGCTATACATGTTTATCACGGCAAGACGAAGAGGCATATTGATTTTAATTTTCGCACTCTGTATCCTTATCCACGCAATAACTCAAGTTCTACTTGACCGATCATAACCAAATTCGGTATACATGTTTATCACAGCAAGAAGAAGAAGCCTATTGATTTTGTCCACTCAATAAGTCGAGTTCTACTTGACGGATCGTAACCAACATGTTTATCACGTCAAGATGAGTTATCTCCCCTTGTTGACTGGCCTTGCCTCGACGGGCGTATATTGTGACCTTCGGCACTCTTGTTTTTCCATGAAAACACATTTTGGTATTTCTAATGAAATGCCAAGACGTGTTTCATTTAGAAGAAAAGTATTCAATAATTGCCGTCTGTTGATGTGTAAACAGTAGTGTGATTTTATTTTACCCAATTAAAACTTTTGAAATACCCAATTGATTCAGAAATGTTGGAGTAAAAATACTCGATTACTAATTCCTTATCTGGAGCCCTGTGTAAATATTCAGATCTGATTTGGGGTTTATTCCCCATCACAGTCGGTAACATATGGGATTCAACACCGTTATCCCGGCCTAAAATGACCTTAGCTGTTGACAGGTAGTGAAACACCATTACATCAAATCAGACCTGTAAGCGTAAGTTTGATTGGCTTCTAACTACATATGCTTATCATCATTCATATTTTAATTTTATTTGCCGCACATGCAGCCTGCAAGGTCTTGGTCAAATAATTTCGAAATGTGCGTTAAATATTTTGCAATATGACTATCAGATATCTGGATGGGCTTCAATTGTGGGTTTAACCCTTACACCGCTATCTTATTTTTTTGTCGTCTGCTGTTTATTTTCCATTATCGTCAAAACATGATTTGACAGCACATTAGAATAATTTACAACATGCTTTGACAGCACTTCAGAATCACATGTTTTTATTGAGAAATAGGGCAAGATATAAAAGCAACAGCATACGACAATTGTTGTGTGTAGCGGACTAAGGGTTAACTGACGGTACCGGAGTTTGGCAGAGTTACTACCCTCAACTAGATGAGTATTATAAGTGGGCCGGCCGCCATCTGGGCCCCCTTGTAAGAGATACATTGGAACCTCTCTAAACCGGACACCATTTATCTCAGGTAAGAATGTCTGTTCGTGATCGCATAGCACACAACTATGGCTCAGAATGATCAAATGCCCGATTTACAGTGAAACCTCTCTAAGCCGGACACTGGTCTTGGTTTGTCATGATGTCCATTAACCCTTTCAACCCTAAGGAACTGGAATGGACTATGATATGCTAATGTTCCGACCAATCCAATGGTCACACAATGATTTTCAGATTCGTCCATTTATGAAAAAGGGGTGTTTTTGTTCTAAGAAATATGAAAATTACTTGCAAAAAGTGCAGATCCTGATGAGACGGCTCGTTGTGAGCCGGCTCATCTGGATCTGCACTGTTTGCATAAACAGCTATAGCGGGCTTTCGGGTTCAATGGGTTAAAGCACTTTATTTTATTCACTTATTTTAATAATTAGGCAGAATTCTAAACCACAAATTGCTTCATTTCCACATTTGCTTCTTTCATCAACATGGCTTCATATTCGCTTCTGCAGTCTTTGTCGGCTGGACCCCATTCCGGGCTGGGCTTGATCGAGTCGCGCAGTTTCTAGAATTGGAATTGGGTATACTTGATTGACACATGCACACTTGATTTAACTTTTCTGATGATAGATCACCATGCTGATTGTCAGAAATTTTGGATTGGTACATAGATGTACAATCAAGGTGCATGATCACGTGGCTACAACAACAACAATGACTCAAAGTGTTGAAAGCGCGCCCAATTCCGTGTCAGTAAACACGGAAATCGATTCTTCAAAACAACGACAGTAGTTTGGGCCAACGTACCGTGACCACCAAAATGCAGCTGAACAAGACGCGTTTGATGCGCCATATTTCATCAAAATCCGTTACATAATAAGAACAATATAACACAATATGTACTTTGAATCGGAGGCGCTTCTGGAAGTTTTAGTAATTAGTTGTTGTTGTTGTTGTAGCCACGTTATCATGCACATTGACAATGTAGTTATTCAGAAATTAACATATACTGTATACCCTCACTAAATTGGGTGGCAGGTGGGAGCATGCAAATGGTAATTTAACGATCGGGATTCATCCTTACGGGAATCCCGACCGGAAACCCGATTTGGCCCTCAGATACGCCTTTGGCATTCTTGTATGTGAGAGTTGAATCAGTAGCCTATTTCATCAAAATTGCAAAGTATACTTTTATAGCAAAGTCTACTTTGAGGGAGAAATCATTTATTTTTCCTGAAATGCATTATTTCATATAAAACTAACAACTGCATATATTTGATGATTAAAAGTATGCAGAATTATTATACTGAATTTATTACATTATCACAGCCAAATTGGCTGTGATAATGTAATAAATTCAGTATAATAAAAATTAATAAATTTATCACAAAATTGAAAATTTCTCCCTCAAAGTATACTTTGCTACTAAAGTATACTTTGCAATTTTGATGAAATCGGCTACTGGTTATTCCCCTTATACATGTTATATCACTAATATGATTAATCGTAATCCTATTACTTTTCAGGGATGGCCAAGTGGCTTTGGGTTGGTATGGACCTGGCACATGTAGACTATTTCATCAAAATTGCAAAGTATACTTACCTATCAAAGTATACTTTGAGGGAGCAATCATTGATTTTTCTCAAAATGCATTATTTCATATAGAACTAACAACTGCATATATTTGATGATTACAAGTATGCAGAATTATTATACTGAATGTATTACATTATCACAGCCAAATTGGCTGTGATAATGTAATAAATTCAGTGTAATAAAAATCAATAAATTTATCCTAAAATTGAAAATATCTCCCTCAAAGTATACTTTGCTAGAAAAGTATACTTTGCAATGTTCGTGAAATAGGCTATTTCAGGTCAGGCTATTCTAATTTCAGGGCTGAACATTTTTTTTTTCGCTGTAAATATTTTGTTTTTGGGACCACTCCCCCAATGCAGTAGGTTGAATACGAGATCGAACCCGTTGGCATTGCCTTAAATGACCGTGGCTACTGATAGGCCGTTAACCACCAACAAACAAACACATTTATTTGCCGTATTAGTGGCGGGAAATAACTCTGTAAAACTCCCGTACCATCTGTAGTTACGGAGGTACGGAAGTCTTACAGAGTAACGGCCTGTAACTATTGCTGTATGCGCTTTGAAACTTTGATTCTCAAGGTGCATGATCACGTGGTTATAACAACAACAACAACAATTACTAAAACTTTGCGCGTCCAAGGTACGTATTCTTTTATATTGTCCTTATTAAGTAACGGGTTTTGATGAAATATGGCGCATCAAACGTGTCTTGTTAAGCTGCATTTGTAGGTCTCAGTACTTTGGTCCAAACTTCTGTTGTTTTTGCGAAGAATCGATGTCCGTGTTTACTGACAATTCTAACAAGGAAATCGATTATTCGCAAAAACTACATAACAGGCGCGGGGGGGGGGGGGGGGGATAAAGGGGGGGGGGGGGGAGGGGCGTCGTGGGGGGGGAGGGGTCCAGGGGGTCAGGTCTCCTGAACCCCCCCCCCCCCTCCCCCCTTCTCCCGGCAAAAAAATACTCGAATAGTTGGATGACTTTTTCGTGGCCTAGGTGTCAGGAAATCGCATCTGCGGCGATCTGGCATTTAAACATTTCCTGGGCGAGGACCTCCAGACCCCTCGACTTTACGATTTCGCGCGCGCGGAGGTCGGCTATGCCGAATTGTAATTACAGACCCCCCCTGCAATTATTTCTGTATCCGTACCTGCATAAGTATGTGCCGAAGTTAAATTATATTCCGAATGTAAGAATGAGCTTACTTCCCAAATTAAAAATTGCTGTACATGTCGTAAGGTCCGTTGTACCTTACACTAAGTTTGCGCTACTGGTAGCCGCAGTTGCTGGATTTGACTACTAATATTTCAGAAATGGACATTTTGGCTACTAAAATGTTTTGATACAATTTGACAAGGTGTATGATCTCGTGGTACTAACAACAACAACAAGTACTGAAATTTCCAGAATCCATCCGATTCAAAGTTCGTATTCTTTTACATTGTCCTTATTACGTAGCGGATTTTGATGAACATATGGCGCATCAAACGCGTCTTGTTAAGCTGCATTTGGTGGTTTCTGTACTTTGGCCCAATCTTCTGTCGATTCTTCGCAAAAACGATATAAGTCTGTGCCGAACTCCCTGGACGACCAAATGCAGTTCATGAAGATGCGTGTGCTGCGCTATATTTCATCAAAATCCGTTTCATATTAAGGAAAATATCAAATGATACTTTCTTTGGAGTGGGTAAGATTACAACACTTTCAGACACTGTTGTTGTTGTTGTTGTTGTTATAACCACGTGATCGTGCACCTTGTTGAAAAAGTACTATATGTTTTACAAATATTGGAACAAATGTAAAGTTGTATTTTCTTTTTTCGCGTTATCTTTATTTTGGCTATTAATTTAACCCTCAGAATGCGAGAAACGTAAATTGTCGTCTGCTGTTGTGTTATACTTTGTCTTCATTATCAATAAAACATGGTTTGACATCACTTTAGAATCATTGCCATTGGAAATGATTCTAAAGTGCTGCCAAACTATGTCTTCTTTGAGAAAAATGGTAAATAAAATATCAGTACAATTTAATTCAGCACTGTAATGGTTAAAAATCCTACCACCAACCTAGAAATGCAACAGTTTAAATGCGTGATCGAACCCGTTGGCCTGGCCTTAAAGGTGCATGCACACTCAGTAGGCACACACCGTTCTTTATGGGAATTAAATAAATGTATAATTGTGCCACTATTCCACCAGTACTAAAAATGACGAGTGCCAGCTATACAGATATAATCATTTAGTAATATTTATTTTACTGAAAGTGACTCGGTTGTATCAGGCTATTTTCATATGCAAATGAGGTATGCTATTTTTAAGTGATGTATACTAATTAAATACGTCACCTGAACAAATATTTTCGACATATTATAAAGTATGATCATTACACATCAAAAATAAATACAGAAAATAAATAGTAATGTCAGTTAACATTTTAAGGAAACACGGTTATCGCCCCTGATATCAGTGTGGACATTTACGTTTGCCAGAAAATGTCTCCGATAATGTCTCCGATGTACAGAACATTTTGTGCCTACTGAGTGGGCATGTGCCTTTACATGACTTTAGCTGTTGATAGGCCGTTAAACACACAAAAAGAAACAAACATGTAGCTTTACCTGGATAAGGGTCTGCCCTTTGCTCTCTCGAATGGCTTTCACCATGAAGACGGGCAACTGTAGCAAGGACACGCTGGCAAATATCCACCCAATGGCAATGGCCCACGTTGGATACGTCACACCGCCGTATTTAACTGGAGTCATCTGTGCTAGATTAAACACCCATATTAACTGGAACGAACATACGATACATGGAGAATATCATAATTATGTCATGCCACTATCCAACCAGTGGGTGGTTGGTCGGGCGAACGCGACGACATAAATTCGTAGTAGGGATTCCTCCTTATAGGAATCATGATTTTCCTGGTTTTTATTTTTGGCTCTTTTGTTACCTGGGAGTTGAATTGGGTTATTGCCCATTATAAAAGTAGTAAGATTATTACTGATTCTACAGCTTTTGGGAGGGGGCCAAGTGCTTCTGGTGTGGCGAGGACCTGGCATCAGATCAGGATTATTCTGCTTTCAGGGCTGAATATATATATATATATATATATATATATATACATTGTATATATATATATATTGTTATTGTAGCTATTCAGCTCTGAGTTTGGGACCCCTCCCCATTTGTATATGTACTTGAACATGTATATGTACTTGTACATGTAACATATGGGATTTAGTACTAAGCCCATTGACCCGGCCTTAAATTACCTTAGCTGTTGATACGCCGTTGAATCCCAACAAGCAAACAAACTATCAAACCAATTACAATAACCCACGTCGGATAAGACACACCGCCGTGTCCATATTAACCCTTACACCGCTATCTTAATATTTTGTCGTCTGCTGTTCATTTTATATTTTCCATGTTCATCATCAAAAACATGCTTTGACAGCACTTTAGAATAATTTACAATATGCTTTGACAGCATTTCATAATCATTTCCATTTCCGCGCCCGCTTGTGACTATATCGCGCTGTACGTGCGTCCGGGTTAAAGTTTTTAGTTAAATATTTTCGGTATACTATCAAAGCCTAGGCGAGCGCAACATACGTGCCGCGACAATATACTAGTAGTTTTTGTTGCGCCCGCTTGCGACAGCACGATATAGTCGGCACATTGGCGTATGTCCGTACGTACGTGCGTCCGGTTAAAGTTGTTGGTTAAACAAATTCGGTATACCAGGGCTCCAGATAAGGAATTAGTAATTGAATACATGTATTTTCACTCCATCATATCTGAAACAAATGGGTATTTCAATATTTTAATTGGGTAAAATAAAATCACACTATTGTTTACACATCAACAGACAGCAATTATTGAATAGTTTGCTTCGAAATGAAAACATGTCTTGGCATTTCATTACAATTGTCTCCTTGGAGACAATTCTAATGAAATACGAAGATGTGTTTTCATGGAAAATAAGAAAAATATGCTATATTTGTGGTCTTTTTATTGTTTTCTGTAGCATAATAAAGGTACCACAAATTTGTTATTGCTTTTTGATACTCGCTTCTGATTTCAATTGGATTTTTGGCAATTTTAATTGGGTATTTACGCAAATACACAGCTTATCTGGAGCACTGGTATACCATTAATGTTTGTTTAGTACTATCAAAAGCGTTGGTGGGCGCAACATGCGAGCCGCAGCCATCTAGTTTTAAACTTACCAGGATTATAAGCGGTGTGATAAAGCGCCAGAATATGCTCCAGATCGGCGATAAACGGTGACCGATCATGAGCTCTATGTCGACATACAACCGCCGCACACCTACAAAACAGCAACAACAATAATAATAAGGATAATGATAATAATAATAATAATAATAATAATAATAATAATGACCAAATATTGGGACAAGTTTTTTCATTGATTCATTCGGCTTATATTTAAGGGTGGGAATTGGACATGTTTTTTCGTTGGTGCTGCTTATATAAACGATTGTGAAACATAGGTGACCCAAAGCATGGCTCAGTATATTTCCAATACAACAGTGGTTATGTAGTGGAGGTTCGATGTAATAATACATTTGTCTGTTTCTAACCTTATTGGCTTTTAAATACCTTATATCTCTGCAGTCCTAAGTCACACTGACTTGAAACTTCAAATGCTTAATAGTCATCATCTGTATATTCATTATGTGTCCCTCATGCGGCCCCTGTGCCCCAATGTCAAGGACACATTACTTTGAAATGCTTGTTAAAGTTTTTATATAACAATTCGTTCCCTCGAATTAACAATTCGTTCCCACGATATAACAAATGTGTTCCTACGTTCCCGTGCCATTTGCTTGCACGTGATGAGAAGGCGCATACATGCCATTTATTTGCATATGATTACATTTTACAGTTCCGGTTTTAGTTTTAGTTACCATATACCCAGGCGAGTCCCACCGTCTCCATGAAGGCAAGAAACATGACTGCCACACTGGCACAGTACCAGTCCAGTATCTGCAGGTTGTAGATACCACCCTGTAATATATTGGGTACATCATACGCAGTGTTGTTGTCGTCTCGTCGTCGATACTGGGGTTGTAGATGAAGTCGAATCTTTTTAAATTGTTAATTACATTTTATTTTTTACTGTTTTTACTGGTTATTCTAATTTCAGTGCTGAAGGCCTATATCTATTAGGGTGTAAATATTCCGTTCTGATTCTGCCCCCCCCCCCGCTCTCCACCCCCACACATACACCCATGCAGCAGGTTGAATGCGGGATCGAACCCGTTGGCCCGGCCTTAAATGACTTTAGCTGTTAATAGGCCGTTAACTTCAATAAATCAAATCAAATATTAAGTTCTGAAGTTCTAAATTATCACGTTCTATAATAGCTCTCTACTTCGCGTTGTATGCGGCTGTCATAACGAACCAACCTTTCAAATTTATTTGGTAATGTCACCAATTTGTGAAGGTGACGGGGTCTTATGCGTTGCAAGATAAACACGTGGTTCTCAGTATGCAAATAATAAAATGTACTTCGGAGTTTTAAAAATACTTTATTTCATTTACAACCCGAGGGACCATGGGCGGATTCAGGGGGAGGGGGCGGACCCGGCGCGCGCCCCCCCCTAAAATTCGCCCAGTAAAGATTGTTTACAAGTTACAAGGCACGTTTCATGCCAAGTGCCATGTATTCCATGCATTTTTCTGCTCCGCTCCGCTCGGTCGACTATTTTGCAATACTTGACTATATTATCGAACGAGCTTAGCTCGTTCGATAATATAGTCAAGTATTGCAAAATAGTTACGCCCCCCCCCCCCTAACCCGAAATCCTGGATCCGCGCCTGGGGACGTCTACGAGATGATGACCAAACTACACATGACTTATTTTGGTGTCGTGACCAGGATCAACCATTATGTTTGCATAGGACAGTGAATTGGTTCTCTCTCACTCCCTCGCTCTTTCTCCCTCTATCGCTCTCTCTCTCTCTCTGACAAACACTTATGCTCATACATTCTTTGGTACAAAACACTATCACATGGTTTATGCCACGTGTCCCTAACATGTAGAGGAAGTGCACTAGCATAAGCATAAGCATGAGCTTAAGTGTTTGTCAGAGAGAGAGAGAGAGAGGAGAGAGAGAGAGAGAGAGATAGAGAGAGAGAAGAGAAGAAGAGAGAGAGAGAATGAGAGAGAGAGAGTGAGAGGAGAGAGCAGAGCGAGAGAACCAATTCACTGCCCTACGCAAAAATAATTCAAGCGTACAGCGGTGGTCAGTCTTCAACAGGCACCGGTGTGAACTCTGTGACTGACGGTGTACGAGTAAGGCTTATGTTATTTGTGGACAGTCTAGCTCCTGATCAGCTAGTTCACTTCCTCTACATGTTAGGGACACGTGACATAAACCATGTGATAGTGTTTTGTACCAAAGAAAACGTGCGATGTTTCGTGAAAAATATTTACAAAAAAACTGACATTTTCTATAATGACGTCGACAGATGATGGATTTCATAGCAAGTGCGAACATTTTCTGTGAACATTTCGTCAGCTTTTGACCTCAAGGCTCATTTATGTGAAATATCATAAATAAATTTAAATATTTGTCACGAGACATCGCATATATTGTAATTATTTCCCTCAGAAAAAGTAAGAAAATAAATCTACAGACCTGACCAATTTCAGGGGCTACGCCATTGATTGGCTACATGTACAGTACCTGGGTTATACACGATATCCCCAGTAGAAACAGCGACATACAGATGACAGCCGTCAGCAGTAACTTCCGTTTGAGCAGTTGGCGTGGGAATGTATCCATGAGAGCGCTGCTCACCGTCTGGATATGGACGATCTGGAAATACACAATTCAGGGGCCCGTTTCACTAAAATTCGTACGACTAAAATGTTCGTAAGTGCGAATTTAGGATCGTCTGGAAATTTCAATTCATGGATTTACATTTGTTAATGGGAAATTCACAGACTATCATAATTTTTCACTTACGAACATTTTAGTTGTAAGAAGTTTAGTGAAACGGCCCTCTGATATGTACGACTTACGCTGGACAGTAGCGATCAGAAGGGGCTGAGCTAAAACGCAGACCGCTTTATCATCTCAGTGTATTGGATTTTGATAGGGATCAAGGCAGTAAGGTTGGAGTAACGGACAAATGTTCGTAAATACATTAAATATACATAGAAGAATCACAAAGTGGAAACAAATAAGCTAAACTGTTTTTTACTCCCTCTTATAACACATTGAAAGTACGTTCCCACTCAGTAGGCACAGTCTGTTCTTTATAGGAATTAAATAAGGGTATAATATTGTGTCACTATTCCCACCAGTTCTAAAAATTACGAGTGCCCGCTATACAGGTACAGTAGCGCTTTTCTGCAGGTCAACTATACGTACTATACCAATACTATACGTATACTATACCAATACGATATGTTTTATATACGATATGCATATAATATAAACATACGGTATGTTTGTACCGTACATACCAACCAATATCGTATAGATATTCCATTCAAATCGTAGGTTTATACGATTTTTATACATGTGTATAATTCTGGTACGTTTGTATCGTACAAACATACCAGATTATGGTCATGATGGTATATTCATACCATATCCGTACGGATATATCGTACGAACGGATATCGTATGTTTGTATAATATTCGTATACAAATGTATTACGTTTGTACTATACGATGATACGGTACAAACATACCAATATTATATGATCATACGATATGCTCATTAAATATACCAATACTATACGATTACGATATGTATACGATAGTAGTATATACAAATAGGTAAGGAGCAGAAAAGCGCTACTGTATAATCATTTACTAATATTGATTTTACTGATAGTGACTCGCGGTGGTATCAGGCTATTTTGATATGCAAATGAGGCATGATATTTTTTAATTAGTTATACTACAAATAATTAAATGCGTCACCTGAAAAAAATATATATTTTCGACACATCATACAGTATGATCATTGCACATCAAAAAATTAAATACCGAGAATAAATAGTAATATCGGATAACATCTTAAGGAAAAACGATTATCGCCCCTGTTATCAGTGTGGAAATTTACGTCCGATATAAAATGTATAATAATGCCAATCAATACGTGGGGTAATAGTGAATGAATGCTTATTTTGTCAGAAAATGTCTCAGATGATGTCTCTGATATAAAAAAACATGTTGTGCCTACTGAGTGGGCATGCACCTTTAATGTCAACAAATATTAGCTTATAAGTCGCCCTGCGTTACTACGGAGCCCCGCAGGGGACGTATAATTCTTGTTTATTAATTCGTTCCCACGAAATAACAATTCGTTCCTACGAAATAACAATTCGTTCCCTCAATTTAACAATTCCTTCCCACGAATTAACAATTCGTTCCTTCGAATTAACAATTCGTTCCCTCAATGTAACAATTCGTTCCCACGAATTAACAATTCGTTCCCTCGAATTGTTTTGGCGTCCAGCTGCGCGCGCACAAATATATACTGTACTGACCGCTAATAACATCGCCGTAACCCGGATTTCCTGTCTGTAACGCAGGGCGACAGAAGATTCGGGTTAACATCCCCTTGAATATTCAAGGCAAAGGTCAAGCGGGCAAATCCAGTGAGTTGACAATACTGACCTGGCTATCGAGTCCGACAGTAAACAGCATCAGGAAGAACATTACGGACCAGAGTTGGGGCAGCGGAAGCCGCGATAACACCTCCGGGTAGACCATAAACGCAATACCCGGTCCTGCAAATGGGAAATGGTCTATACACCACCGTCTGCGTTAATTTTTACCAAAATATCAACGTGTCTGAACATTTATTGGCAATATCGACTAGCAATCAAGAAGTTTGATTGGCTGTACCTGAGCTGTAGCACAACTCATGCTCAACCAATCAAGCTGCTTACTTTCAAATAAATTAAAGCATTTAGTAAAACACAATTTACAAATATTGGCCAGATCAGCGCATGGGTCTTGGAGTAGAATGCTCAAAAGCATTAGCCGGTCCAGCAATGCAGGAAATGGTATGTCAAAACCCGTGTCTCGATGGTACGAGCGTATACTCGCAAGGTGTATGATCACGTGGTACTAACAACAACAACAAGTACTGAAACTTCCAGAATCCATCTGATTCAAAGTTCGTATTCTTTTATATTTTTCTTATTATGTAACGGATTTTGATGAAATATGGCGCATCAAATGCGTCTTGTTAAGCTACATTTGGTGGTCTTTGTATTGTCGTCCAAACTTCGGTGTTTTTTGTAACTATGTGCCGAACTCACTGGACGACAAAATTCAGCTCATGAAGACGCGTTTGCTGCGCCATATTTCATCAAAATCCGTTGCATATTAAGGAAAATATCAAATAATACTTACTTTGGAGTGGGCGACGTTGTTGTAACCACGTGATCATGCACCTTGACTCAACGTTGATAATAATTTCTTAATAGTAGTCGGGACAAGGCCTCTGTGTAGACCGTAAATGCAATACTCGGTCTTAAAGTATCGGAAATGGTCTATATCAAGTGTGATAGTCATTCCATAACACGGTAGTCGCGACTGTCCTCGAGGTAGATCTTAAGCGCAACACCCGGTCATACAATACGGGAAACGGCCTGGCAAAACGATTAAGAGCCTGGCTCTGGTATTACATCCCCTATTATGTTTCCTTGCTTCACCGATATTGACTTAGATTAGCGTTCATTCTTTCCGTAAATGACGTCAAACATTGACAACAAAAAGAACAGCTCCTGTGGCATTTAGCTCTGATTCATCAGGAATTAAATAAGTGTACAATTGTGTCACTATTCCACCAGATCTAAAGATTACGAGTGCCCGCTATACAGATATAATAATTTAGTAACATTTGTTTACTGATAGTGACGCGCGGTGGTATCAGGCTATTTGTATATGCAAATGAGCATGATATGTTTTAATTATTTATACAAATATTTAATTTGTATAAATAATTAAAACATATCATGCCTCATTTGCATATAAAAATAGCCTGATAACCTAAAGAAATAGGATTTTCGACAGATTATAAAGTACATGTATGATCATTGCACATTAGAAAATAAATACAGAGAATAAATAGTAATGCCCGTTAACATATTAAGGAAACACGGCTATCGCCCCTGATATCACCCTGATGTCTATGATGTAAAGAACATTTGTGCCTCCTGAGTGGGCATGTACCTTTAATGTTTAACGTTTTTTACATAAATTATTGCATTTTATTTAAGAAATCAATATCTGCGAAAAACGACGATGCGATTAAATAAGGAGAAAATACCAGTGCAGTGGCTATTACGGAGCCCCGCAGGGGACGTATACTTTCTTTTTCATTAATTCGTTACCACGAAATAACAATCAGTTCCCTCAATTTAACAATTGATTCCCGCGAAATAACAATTCGTTTCAACAGGGACCGAATTGTTAATTCGTGGTACCGAATAGTTAATTCGAGGGAACGAATTATATACTTTGCAATTTTGATGAAATCGGTCTTCTCTGCAGTGGGCAGTGTACACTGACCACAAATCCACCAAATAAATCCCTACTCAGTCTCGCAATATTAACAACCCACATTTTTGTCGCGACAGTATAATATGTCGGTAATAATTATTTTCTACATGCGGAATTCAGCGTTTTCGTCTGTTTACGCCATGTTTTGAATACGTAACGTCGTATCGTAGTAACGCGACAACGTCGTGTATTTCTGTGCCATAACGTATAAATACCGCGAACAGCTGCGACGTTGTCAGTTGAACATTCAACGTCAAACCGTCAACAACGTCTTACAGCCATTTCAAGATTTTTTTTCCCAACGAAAATCGAAGAAAAGACCTTGTTGAAGTTCTTCATCAAAGTAAGTCAGTATTTAATAAATATTTATTTGAAAGTATATATTCTGCAATTAGCAAAGGTTTTATGTCAAATTCTATATAACGAGTACAATTTGAAATTCGAAAATGACGTACAACGTCACCGAACAATAACAAAATGGCGTCTGCTTAGCAAGATCAGGAAAACAATGGCGTTTGCTTGAAAAGACAACAGACAGACGGTGGTTGTTTGTCGTCTTTGAAGGTTTGTTCATTATTTGTGAGAATATGTGGCTGTGTCCTTGAGTTGAAGGACTGTCCTACTGTCTGTTTCACGAAACCTGCCCAAATATTACGGATATATAAACAATGCAAAAACAATATTTTTTATTGATAAAGTTAAATTTTATTTAAGAAATTTGGTCAAATATTGATTTTATTACATCAAAAATTGATTTGTCTATGGGATTTTAACATGGGGGAAAATGAGGTGGAATAGCTCTTGGAGGAGTCGAAAAACGAAAAAAAATGGAAATTGAGTTCGAAATCTGGCTAAATAGCTTTGAAATGATCTAACTAAGAAAACAAAACCTAACTTTTGAAAATCGGTGAAGTATTTATGAAATTCGAAAAATTGCCCCATGTTAAATCCCCATAGACATCTTCACTCTGTGAAGATAGTAGGGGCGCCAATGTTTTCCCGTGGGCATGGAATGTTAAAAGTGAAATAACTATTGCACTGCCATCTTTGGTGTATTAACTTACGAAAAAGTGCTGTTGTCATTTTTTATGACCATTTTTAGTCACATTTGTGACATTTTTTGCAACATACCCGAAAATTGCATAAAAAATGCAGATTTTACGTGAAATTATTTCCCTATTGAGTAAATATAAGTAAGATGTTGCCGTTATGAGCACATATTGCGATATATTATGACTTACAAATATTGTTCTGGTATATTCTGGTATTTACATATGTATCATTCGGTTACTATGTATGAAAAACAAAATCTTAAAAAAAACTAACAAAAAAGAAAATAGGTCTAACTTCACAAAAATGATGTTCTTAACATTCCGAATATATATTTACATAAACCTACTCATATACCAACGATTAAAATATATGCCTAGTGCATGTCTTTCTTCTTGTCACTATTTATTTTATGCTCAGAGAAAAAAATGGGGGAGCATATAGTCGCCGCTTTGTCCGTCCGGCGTCCGCAGTTCGGCGTTAACGTGATGGTATTTTTGTATCACTTCTGTTTCCTCTCGCTGAACGTCTTGATATTTGACATGTGCTATTCTGATTGGCACATCATACCGGTCAAAAACTAGATGCACCTCATCGTAGTCTTTTGCTTTGTTATCCAGTGTTGTAAGAAAATACTCAGCCCATTGAACACAGGTTTCGACCCAAGCAGTCTTTCCCATTGACTGTACTACAGCCATACCATCGATCACAGTCACTTTATGTGGCAGTTCACCATCATCAGCTACGACGGTTGCCTGTTCTTTAACATGTATGTTCATTTGATCTTTGCCTTGGAAGATGCTCAAGGATATCCATTAGCTTGCTTTTGTCATTGCATGGTAACATATCAACAGTTGTTGCAAATAGGGCACTGGGCAGTGATGTGAACTCATGCTGTCCAATGGTTTCTTTCAAATTGATCTCTGGTCGACAACGGGCAGCAATCAACATGCGAGCAAAAAGGGCCCTGTCATCCTTCATTTCTACTACTTGGCCAGTCACTTTATGCTTCACGGGTTTTCTATCACTTTTCCACATCTTGAGGCGAGCCTTCTTCATTCTACTCCATGTATTTGCCTTGTTGTCGGTGATACATTCTGAAACAAACGTTTCATACATCTACTGTCAAATCTCATCCTGGTTGCACACATCCTTTCGTACGTCATCCGGCAGATTAACCTTCGTTATGATATTCATTAAGTTCATAGGTCATAGGGTTTGTTGAAAGTTTTATCACATTTTTCAGTTTCAAAATGTTCTCTTGTCTGGTCCATACAGCAGAAGACATATCATGATGATCTTCTTTCTTGGCTTTCTGAGCCCCAGACATTTGGCGGGCTTCCTCTGCAAGCATTTCGAGCTCTGGTGCTGTTAGAAACATCCTTTCCCGAGCACTTGCGTTCTGTGTAATGCCAATAAGACCTCCAGTTACCTTCATTGCGCATGATCAACACCAATTGCACAGAACGGTATTCTGAGAAGTTTCCCGCATGTATATCCGGGTCAGTTCTTTCGAGTGCTGTCATTTCTGCTAGGCAAAGTGGCACAAGTCTGGCATACGTTTGCTTATCGTGGGCAGAGAAGTACTTGCAGAGTTCGTCAATGGACGCAAGATGCAGGTCCCACAAAGCATATCGGGGTGGCACGTATGAATGTATATATCAGTTCCACCATACGCATGTAGCGCCGCACAAACTTGAAGAGAGGTTGTCTGCTTTCTTTTGCCTGATCATATTCTGTCATGGTTTCTAAGACACCGCTAGATGCGAATTCAGCTAGTATGCTTTGTTGATCTGCAGTCATCTTCGTCCGATCATGTTGGGCACAACTCCTGTCAACCTGCTTCGCCAATGTGGTGCATTTTGTCTCTTAGATGGGGATAATCAGTGAGGATGACCTCTATATATAGGTCATAGATGGCCTGAACAGTAGTTATGTGTGCTTCTAAGGCTCTCTTCATGTGCTTGGCCTCTAGAATCTGTCTTGTTCTTGGTCCATATATGTCTGCTTCACACCAGGCTTCATCGAGTCCGCTGTCCTCTATGCCATTACCAGCTGCCCTCATTGCCGCCATTACTGAATGCATCTCACCCAATCGCAACACCCACTTCTCTTTGTAGTCATCCCTTGTCATCTCCAACTGTTTTGCCCGTTCATACAGGGCCATGCCCAGGGTGATCACTGTCTTCCTATCTTGACCTACAACTACACAATTTATGTCTTGCGCCTGTTTTAACACTGTTATCAGTGTTTGCCATTCATGGGCCCGTGCTGCTAGTAGCCGCCCCGTGCTGCTAGTAGTGACAAGGCAGCAACTTCTGTCAGGGCTTTCTCTTCTGATAGGAGCGAGTTGTAAGCAGTCCATGTGGGAATGTTGTGTTTTGTGATCGTCTTGACCGATGACTCTTTTGACATCTTTTCGTCTGAGCGCACAGAATCATCAATGATTTCTTCCTGTGTTATCTCAGTTGGTTGAAGGCCACCTGATACAACTATCGAGGTGTCCACCGGTTGGCTGTCGTCAACTTCGTCTGTGCGCATAATCGTACGGGACAAAAACCAAGCTGTATCCTGTTTTTGAAATGGTTCAATGACATGTTTGTTTGACGCAGCTGTAAAACCAACACACTTGGAAGACTGGGTTGACTGTGTGTTTGGTGCATAACAAGAGACATAGGGTGGAGAACTGACACACTTCAAGGAACGGTCTCTGGCCTTACCATGCAACACTAGTTGGCTTGTATTACCATGATCTGTGTCACCACTTCGGCGTTGATAAAGTGCCGTGGCTGTTGCATGAAGTGTTCTTTTCCCATCAGGCGTGTCTTCATTAAAGTCAATGTTGTCCACGGCAAAGAAGATAAATATTCCTTTGCGCATTGCTGATGGCAAGTAGGTCCTGGTAGCCTCTATAACGGAGCTCGCTAACTGCTTCCAACCTTACTATCCGATTGTATTCAACACAGACACCAAAGCCATGTAACAGTTCAACAAGCTTTCTGCTTCTTGTTGCTTGGTGTACCGCGATACCGACACCAAGTAACTGGGGCCATTCTAAGCGATGTCGGAATGGTGTGTCTGCATGATTCGGCTTGTAAGCGACTTGTCGCTGTGACTTGTACATGTACATGATATTTTGGCTGACTGCTAGCACATATTTATGTACTGTAGCTGAACGTACTTCAATTTGAAGATTTTCAGCTGGTCCCTGTAATATCCATCTAATGCATGAATACAGAACATTTGGAACATGCTGCTCTCCATCACTGGTGGACACTGACCCATCAAACACTCATGGGTGTTTGGTGTGATCGGCTATAACTTTCCTCAATATTGAGGCACTCTCAAACAATTTGTGCACATTAGACTCTTTGTTTTGTGCTGTGAGATCTTCCATAGCAGCGTCGCGGACAGCTGTGGAAAACACTCGTTCGGACTCGTTGCGGCGTTTTGGTCTCATGAACTGAATATCGTCTATATGAGAGATCAATTTTTCCTTTAGATGTCGATCACGCTCACGCTGTAACTTGTGAATGCCATTCGTGTGGAGAATGCAATTGTACGTTGTTCGTAGATCGCCCATACTGATGACAGTTCCATTGCTGAGGAGACCTCTGACGAGGCTGATAAACTCAACATCGGAAGCAATAATACCAACGTTTTTTTACTTCCGTGTCACGTGCCTGAGTTTCCTGGTCTGCTTTGGCCGCAGCACGTTGCACGTTGCACATGTTGTACCCAGCATGTCAAATGATACTTGACATCAATGGCACAAGCATCTGCAGCGGAGATGGCCGTATTGAGCTGAACTTTCCATTTGGGATTCTTACTTTTATAAACAGCTTCAAGCAACTTCACGCAACTGCGTTGAAAGTCGTCACCTCGTCAACACCCTTGTCAGGAATATCCTCCTGACAGAGCCAACAAAGGTGTTTCTGGTATGGAACTGGCAATGATCGTGTAAAATGAGTACTACTAGTACCAAGGTCTTGGTCTTGGACTGTAGATGGGTGACTGCGAGTTTCTGACTGTCTCCATCGCCACTGGCCTTTTCAAAACTGGTCTTAGCACGGTCAAGATAACGCATGTGGCATGTCTCACTGTAACATGTGCGGTGCCATGAAGCAATTTTTGCCTCCAATTCTGTTGCAGTAAGGTTAATGAGCCTTCGGCTGATATCCAGAAAGTGTCCATCTCCGTACTCACCAAGTTGATGAATAAATGAAAGAAACATTGAGTAAGCTTCAAATTATGGGTTTGTTACAAGTGGTCTGCTATCTGTTTGCTGGCATTTTATGCACAGGTTGAAATCTGTATCCAGTCTTGCCTTTTTGGTGACATCTGGACTCACTAATTGACCCTCCATCATTGAGGGTTCTAATCGACAGCAACGTTACTATAATGCTTATACTCGATAACACTATGTTAAAGAGTAAAACAATCACATAACAAGTTTATTGCAAAGCGTAATTCAAGAAAGTAACAATTTGTACGATTGCATAACTTTCGCGCCCTTATTACACAAATTGCAACTGTTTCGGAATGAAAAAATCACAGCGTTGTTAAATACGTTATGGCTAATAACATGACGTATGTCACCCAGCACGATTTATGTTGAATTTAATGCATTTGAAATAGTTGATTCCATATGAGGAACACATGACAGGTCAAAGTTTTTATTTTAAATAAATGGTTAGAGGCAGTAAATATGGAAAACACTCTTTTCGGCCGCCATTTTGAGATGATATTATATGTAAATTAATATTGTTTTGGACATTTTGTAAATGTGGGAGCCCTTCGTATTCCATTGGTGACACTATTACTACAATAATCTGCATTTAAACATTGTACAACCACATGTCTGCCTTGATATAATGACATAATATGGCATTCTTATGCCCACAATTTCAGTTGACCTTTGACCTTCAATGTCACCAAACGTCATCAGAAAAAATGACAACAGCAGTTTTTGAGTTTATGGGATATGGTAGGATACATTTATACAGGTTGTTCACTTTTAACATTCCATGCCCACGGGAACTTTTATATGATGCGTAGGCCCTCCCACTAAGATATCTATGAGAATTAACATGCGGAAATTGTTTTTTTCGCTATAAAATCAATATTTTACCAAATTTTACGAAATAAAAAGAAGGCTCATTCTTACATTTTGCTTTAATTTACTATTATCGAAAACTATTGTTTTTGCATTGTTTATATAGTCATACAATTGGGCAGCTTTTGCGAAACTTGTGGGAGTAGGCATATGATCACTGCATATATGAAACTGGGGCCCGTTTCACTAAACTTCGTACGACTAAAATGTTCGTAATTGCAAAATTATGATAGTCTGTAAATTTCACATTAACAATCTTTTCTTGTAAACAATTGATGGATTTACATTTATTGAGCATAGGCTGATCAATCAAATAATTGTTAATGTAAAATTTACAGACCATCATAATTTTGCACTTACGAACATTTTAGTATTACGAAGTTTAGGGAAACGGCTCCCTGTTCCACGTTTTGCTGTCGACGAACTTTTGGCTATTAAACACATTAAATCTAAAAAATATTTAAATGTAAGTAATTTTTCACCAATAACAAAAAAGTCACACTCTCAAACAATCTTTGGTTGATGAATTTCCATCAACTATTGATTTTATAGCGAAAAACGATTTTCGTATGGGAATTTAACATGGGGGAAAAAGAGGAGGAAGCAGTAGGGGAGGAGTAAAAAACGCTACATTTTGGAAATTGACTCTGAAACCTGTCTCGATAGCTTGGAACTGATGTAACTAAGAAAACAAAAGTTAGATTTTGACAAATACATTTTGTTATTATTTTATTTTTAGCACCCCATGTTAAATTGCCATAGAAAAATCATTTTTTGGCAATAAAATAAATATTTGATGAAATTTGATCAAATAAAAAAAAATAGGGTGACTTTGTTATAGATGAAAAACTACTTATATTTAAATCTTTTAGATCTAATGTGTTTAATAACCAAAAGTTTGTTGGCACAAAAATGTGGAACAGACAGTAGTAGTATAAATGACGATACACTTGTGGGAGTAGGCATATGATCACTACATGTATGAAACTGGGACCCGTTTCACTAAACTTCGTACGACTAAAATGTTCGTAAGTGCAAAACAGTGTTTTCTTTTAAACAATTATTAGATTTACATTTATTGAGCATAGGCTGCATACAATAAATGTAAATCCATCAATTGAAATGTTCAGCCGATCATAAATTTGCACTTACGAACATTTTAGTCGTACAAAGTTTAGTGAAACGGCTCTCTGTTCCACGTTTTGCTGTCGACGATATTTTGGCCATTAAATACATTAAATCTTAAAACAATATTTAAATGTAAGTACTTTTTCGTCAATAACAAAAAATCACCCCCGCCAATTGTTTTTTACTTTCAGATATTCCATAAAATTTTGATTGTATTGCGAAACCAATATTTTCCTATGCGAATTTAACATGGGGGAAATATGAGGAGGAGGAGGGAGGACCTGGAGGGCTGAAAAACGAAACATTTTGGAAATTGACTCCGATACCTGGCTAGATAGCTTGGAAATGATCTAAATAAGAAAACAAAAGTTTTATTTTGAAAATCGGTCCAAAAATGAAAACAATATTTAAAACAATCTATGTTTTGCCTCCATGTTAAATTCCTATAGGAAAATCTTTGTTTCACAATAAAATCAATATTTGATGGAATTTCATCAACAGGAACAGTAACTCTTGCAATCTACCCCGTACCGTTTGTCTACGGACGGTACGGGAGTAGATTGTAAGAGTTACTGTTCGCAACTAATAATCACTATGAATCTAATTTGTGGCAGTGACTGGAGAAATAACTAATGCGATTTGTGACCAGTGTAGCTCTTGATAGCATTCTCATGTAGCCTGATAACGATTCATATTGCTTTTTAGAAGCACGATGGGTGTTTGTTTCATCGATGGTGAACAGAGCTGATTCTGTAGCCGATTTCATCAACATTGCAAAGTATACTTTCCTAGCAAAGTATACTTTGAGGGAGAAATTTTAAATTTTAGGATAAATTTATTAATTTTTATTATACTGAATTTATTACATTATCACAGCCAATTTTGGCTGTGATAATGTAATAAATTCAGTATAATAATTCTGCATAGTTTTAATGATCAAATATATTAAATCGTTAGTTCTGCATGAAATAATGCATTTCGGAAAAATTAATGATTGCTCCCTCAAAGTATACTTTGCTAGGAAAGCATACTTTGCGATGTTGGTGAAATAGGCTACTGATCTGACTGTGCGGATGCACAGGCTGATTTGGGTCTACACTGGTCACAAAACCCATAAGCCTCATTTCTCGTTTCGTTTTCTTTGAGTTGTCCATGCCAGTAAATCTTTGCTTTACGCTAATATGCATATCTGACCTTGTCTACTGTTTGTTCCACGTTTTCATGACGACCAACATTGGGCCATGATTAATTAAACACATTGTATCCCAAAATATCCGAACGTTGATGCTGTTTCGTAATGGGTCATGTAGGATTTGTGGCGAGTGTAGATCCTGATAAAATAACACTCCCCTGAATTGTTTGTTAGAAGCATGTCGTGTGCTTCATCTATGGAATGGCGATCAGGGCAGATCATGCTCAGACTGTGCGGATGAACCGGCTGATCTTGATCTACACTGATCGCAATACTCCTACTGTCTGTTTCACGAAAGCTGCCCAAATTTTACAGCCATATAAACAATGCAAAAACAATATTTTTTTATATAATATTAAATTAAAGACAAATTTAAGAATGAGCTTTCTTTTTATTTTGTTAAATTTGGTCCAATATTGATTTTATTGCTAAAAACCAATTTCCACATGTTAAATCCCCATTGACATCTTCACTCTGTGAAGATGTCTATGGGGATTTAACATGGAGAAATTTTTCTAATTTCAGAAATAGTGGACCGATTTTCAAAACTTAACTTTTGTTTTCTTAGTTAGATCATTTCAAGCTTTCTAGCTAAATTTCAGAATCAATTTCCCAAATTTTAATTTTTCGTTTTTCGACTCCTCCTCCAGGTTCTCCATCTCTTGTTTCCACATGTTATATTCCCATAGAGAACTCATTTTTCGTAATAAAATCAATATTGGACCAAATTTCACGAAATAAAAAGTAGGCACCTTCTTAAATTTTGCTATAATTTAATATTATCGAAAACATTATTGTTTTTGCATTGCTTATATGGCCGTACAATTTGGGCAGGTTTCGTGAAACAGACAGTAAGCCCATTTCACCAGGGGCCCGTTTCACTAAACTTCGTACGACTAAGATGCTCATAACTGCACATGTAGAATCGTCTGAAAATTTAAATTGATATATTTACTGACCATAGGAGCACCTAATAAATCCAATAATTGCTTACAAGAAAACAATGTTAATGTGAATTTTAAAGACTATCATCATTTTGCACTTACTAACATTTTAGTCGTACGATGTTTAGTGAAACGGCCCCCTGGTACAGCCACATATATGCTATTCTACGGACGGTACGTGCGTTTTGCATACTGATGCCCGCAGCTAGTTTATGATATGCTATGCTAAGGACAGTAACATGAGCTATGTAGAGTTACTGCCCACATTTAGTGCCATTTATCCCTTCATTTGTACACTTATTCTCTAGGTTTATCACATCCCTTGTCTATATAGGATAGTCCAACGTACATTTTGAATAGCGGGAAATAATACACGAGTCGGCTTCCGCGCAAGCAACGAGTGAACGTAGCGAACGAGTTGCTTGCACGGACGCCGAAGGACACGAGTGTATTATTTCCGCTATTCAAACATGTTCGATGAAATATCCTATTTAGTACACTGTGATTATACTTCCAGTATCAAAATGAAATATAACGCAGTAACTTGTGAATAAAAAACACAATTCGGTGTGTACACATGTATATTTACCTGTCTACACAGGTATGTAATGGAAATGTATACATGTAAACAGCTCAATCTGCTTATTATGTCCTAACTACAGCATACTGTACAATTTCCAAGCTAGTAGTATAAGCACAAATATATACTAAACGTGTGGATATGGATTATTTGTGAAAGTGACATTTGGGTTAGGTTTCTTGTTAGATTTCCATTGACTTTACATCTGGTTCCCATAAGGGCACACCTATCTTAAACCTCTGAAATCGAAACAATATTTAAAAGTACGTACTTTTTCATCAATAACAACAAAAGTTGCTTGCATGGGAATTTAACTTGACTCCGAAACCTGGCGAGTTAGCTTGAAAATGATGTAAATAAGAAAACAAGTTATATTTTGAAAATCGCTCCACAAATAAAAAATTATTTAAAAAAATTCATTTTCAACCCGTATGTTAATTTCCCACAGGAAACTCGTTTTTCGCAATAAAATCAATATTTGGTGGAATTTCATGAAAAACATTTTTTGGGGGAGGGTGACTTTTTGTTATTGATGAAAAAGTACTTACTTTTAAATATTTTTTAGATTTAATGTGTTTAATAACACCAAAAGTTTCTGTTCATCAAACGTGGAACAGACAGTATAGTAGTTGCGTCTATGTGGGGTTTGCCTTAATAGAGCAAACATTTTTTTTTGGCGAAAACAGCGAAAAGATAAGAGATATTTATAAAAATAATCTTGTTTGTGCCGTTTCGTCAAAGATCTTGTTTGAGCTATTAAAGCGTCCCGATTTATGTGTGTGACTGGAGAAATGGGGCTTATGGGATTTGTGATTAGTGTAGCTTCTGAACAAATAGCAAACCCCTGTACTATGATACTGATCTATGTAGCTCGTTAGAATCATGACAGGTGTTTCATTGATGTAATGGTGAACAGTGCAGATCCTTTTCAGACTGCAGATGCACAGGTTTATCTAGCTGATCCACTGACTCTATATTGAACTTATATTTATTACATATATTCATTGAACATAAACATGTCAATGTGACAAAGTGACGTACCTGGTAGATACACTGTTTAGCCTGACAATATAGCCCAACGTGCATGTAAAGACAAATTGTCAACAGCTTTCTATATCTGGGTCATAGGAATACATACAATGGTATCTGGTCAATTCGTTCTCATGTTGATTCGCTCCCAAATCAATTCGTTATAATTTTGGTCAATTTGCGCTCATTGCGTTTTTCTCATTTTTATGAACATGTTTTTTTGGTCATAAATAACTGTATTACATTACTTTAAAACCACCCACGAAAGCAGCGTTCATTTTGTGCAAATTTATTAATGTATTTCTTTCGTCTTCATTATTATTCCTCAGGCATACGAAGTAGGTTGAGGGGTATAAAGTTTTCGTAATTTTGTCTGCCCGTCCTTCTGCGGTAACATTTTGGGTACCCATTATCTCTGTAACAAAGTCGGATTGACTTCAAATTTCATATACTTCCTTATCACCATTCATATGTTCATACCACACTCATGCAACCTTCGTGTCCAGGGTTAAGGTCAAATTACTTAGAAATTTGCGTCCGTAAGATTAACATTAACGTTTTCGAGTACCCATTATCTCTGCAACGGGAAGTTGGATTGACTTCAAACCACATATATACTTCCTTATCATCTTCCACATTTTCATTCCATACATCACACATGCGGCTGTCATGTCCAAAGTCAAGGTCAAATTACTTAGAAATTGTTATTTGCACAGCCTCCGTGTTGTTGACACATTTTGACGTAAACACCGATTATTAGTGCATAGAGTGCAATAAAGATAATTATTTACAATGAGAGATCAAGTACAGTGATATTAATTACTAATACAGAAGAACAAATGATCAAGATATTCATGTCCAGGTTAATCAGGTTTTATGACATGCGAGGTGCCATTGGTCTATGATATAGACTTTTGCGAGGCTATTCAGAACAAATCGTGTTGCATTTTAACTCTGAAAATGAAATGTCGCCAATCTTCGGTGTCATTCACAAAAAAGAAACGAAATAAAAACATATATAAGCAAAATATAAGTAAAACAAGAAGTATACGTTCTTCTTCCAATTCGAACTACGACGACATGTCATCGCATATGTTTAACTTGGCACACAACGTCGTACACCACTGCGCTAATGAAATGACTGGTGAAACTATTGAACTAAAACGTACATGTCTGTCCATAAGGCCGGGCACTATGGCTGAACGTACCCAGACAGTTCGTGTCCAAGTCATAACGTAGGAATGACGATTTACAACCGGCTATGTTTAAAATGCGTCTGCTGCGGAATTCATACAGCCTAAGTGTTGCTGTGAGAAATGACGGTAGTTAGATGAAACTTATGATACGCGTGGATATCACAAACATGTCCAACATAACGTGTTTCCAACTTATGTGTCATCCAGTGCGTTGTTTGCGGTCAAAAGTGAATTGCATTTTATAGCTTGAAATTGTTAACAAACAGTCCGGGAACGACTCGGGAAAGTGACGAACGTATACGGCTATGAATCCGTTTGGATCACATGTACTGGTTCAGGCTAAAATTTACATATTTCATAACATTTTGTAGTAAATGACCATTACCTAGTTGGTAATGTATTTGACACCGTAGTGCAATGGGTCCGTGCAGGTAATGTCCTACACGTATGAGTTATAATCCCTCCAAAAAACATTTTTAATTCGTGTTCCTGCTTATTAATTAAAATATTCATTTTTATTTGGCGACCAAGGTAGCGTAAGAACTGTATGCACAGCAAGACGTAATGTTTGATTTTTATCTACACGTACTGTTCGCCATTACGTATGGGAGACACTATTCACAATTAAAATAACATTATTACACATTGTATTATGACGTATGCATATAAAAAATTCAACCTCGAAGGTCTTATGAAACCTGGATATTTAGGAAACGCAGGGATTTTAGCATAATGAGCACTCTACTACCTATGTATATGAAATTATCAGCTAATTACTATTATAATTATAAGCACTCTACCACACTTTCGTGCGGTTCTTCAATAAAGATAATTATTTACAATCAGAGATCAAGTACAGTGATACTAATTACTAATACAGAAGATTAACGATCAAGGTATTCATGTCCAGGTTAATTAAGTTTTACGACATGCGTGGTGCCATAAGGAAATTGGTCTATGATATAGACGTTGGCGAGGCTATTCAAAGCAAATCGTGTCACATTTTAACTCTGAAAATGTCATATGAATTGCATATGTAACATATGAATTGCACATGAAAATTTCATATGCAATTCGTATGTTTTTTTCCATATGAATTGCATATGCAAAATATGAATTTCATATGAAAATTTCATATGCACATATGAAAACTTTACATATGAATTGCATATGTAACATATGAATTTCATGTGAAAAGTTCATATGAATTTCTTATGAAAACATTTCATATGAAATTCATATACACAATTATTCATATGAAATGCATATAAAGGTCTTCACATTAAATTCATATGAACATTGCATGAATTTCATATGTTCTGTTTGCATATGAATTTCATATGCAACTCATATGTTGTTCATTTGTTTTACATATGAACAACATATGTATTTTTTTTCATATGAATTGCTTATGTGGCACATTTTGCTGTGTAAATCCACTATTTCATGACCGCCAGAAGTTGTGTTACACACAAACGTTTCGGCTGAACTCCGTGCTGGTATTCGGTTATTTTCGATATGGTGCATGAGTCTGTCTCTAATGGTAGATTCTAAGACTTTGAACAAAACTACCGTTAGCGTAATTACTGGCAAATATCAAGGTTAGAGGACAAAAATAGTCCGGTATAAAAATAATAGTGCGGGTGTTTTGAGGTCACAGACACCGTTTGCTTGCAAATCTTGATCAATTGCTACCCAGTTTCACTTGAGGAACATTTTGGGTTGCTTTTAACACCAGTTTTCAGCATATTTGTAGCATTTAAAAGAAAACACTGAACCTGTTGGTCACGTGATGTAAACAAAAAATGTAAACAATATTGGAGGATATGAAGGTTGGATTTTTCTTTCTTAGAAGTAAGTGGCCCTATTGTTTAGTTCATGCAGAACCAGTACAGACTGGCTGCAGGTCATGTACAAGTGGGTCCCACAGCATCCATACGAATACTGAAAGTTGGAGAGACTGGCCTTATTGGATGGCATTCGGTTAAATTATATAGGAAAACTAGTTGGAGGTGTATAACCTCAAAGGAAGCAGGTCAAAACGGCCCCAGTCCAAAACGGCCGTTTTTGCCCAAATATGGGCAGTGCTCATATTGGTCTCTATTTACATGATCTACTGTATGAACTGTAAAACGGCCGAAGTGTTCGGACCAAAACGGTCCCATTCCAAAACAACGCAATTCATATGTATACATTTTAACCCGACAATGGGTATGTTTTTAGTAGATGTTTGGTAAGTTTATACCTTTGATTTTTGGTACGTTTTGACTGGGGTACGTTTTGACCCGAAAGCCATCACACGATCCCACAAGGAAATAAATCGACGAAATAGACACTATCCGTCAAATAAGTTGGGAGTTACTTCCCTTGTTTAATTATTCTCTCCATTTGTTTTTAGAAATATACTATCCTGGCGTCCGGTAGATCTGATCGTCTTGGCACCACTGACTACCGTAGGATTTCTGAAACGGGTGATTGGGAGCGTGTTCTTTAAAGCTTTGTTTAACGACGTGATAATGCCTGTTTAATTATGCTTTAGCAACGTCACGTTACATTGTTGCGTCTATTTGTTGTTTGTATAGGCCTATACAGGGGTCCTACCAATTATCCGGACAATCAATTTATCGGACAAATCGAAATAGCTGTTAATTAAACGCATTCATTTGATCCGATTGTTCAACGAACACATCTAAGTCACTCAGGTGCTTGCTGCTTCCATGCCAGTGTGAATAATATATCGCCAAGGTAAACATTTTAGTAAAATTTGCTGAAAACAATCTCCCAACTATGTCCACAAGTTGTTTACAACATCAAACTTTTTTTTTCTTTTTTTTTTTATCTTATATTTAAGGGTAGGAATTGGCTCGAGGACCTTCCAAACCCGGGCATCAAACGTCGCGCGGGGGCTTGTATCTGTCCTGCACATGCGCATAATTTGAGGCCCCTATTGAGTTTTTCAATAGATTCTCTGTTGTGTGACTGTGAAGTATGCTGACGATACGATGCATTCCTCCAATATAATTGTAATACACAATGTACAATACAGAGCAGATAGGAAGGAATGCGAAAATGTATCATGATAGAAAAAGAACGAAGAGCTACTTATTCAACAACAAATAATAATTGTTTCAAGGCCAAATCGCTCCAAGCTATTTCGAACCCAAGCCATTACACACCATTTCGCACCCATATTAATTTGTGGGTTAAATCGACAGGTGCGAAAACACCAGTGTACAAAACGATCATTACCGCGGATTTTCCACCAAATTATGAAGAGCTCAATCGAGTGCGCCCAGGATCCCCAGTTGTTCTATAAATACAATAAATTCTATAAATACGATGTTTTCCAAGAAGCGAATGGTGATTGTTTTTCTGCAAAACAACACAATGCTGTTTATACTGGTTTTCAGGCGATAAAATTATGATTTTAAGGTGAGAATACAAGTTATAAGACGGTTATACATTTGTCCTGATAATTGATTGTCGATGTTAATTTTGGGGCAATCTTACGACTGATGATCTGACCCAATTTTAAGTGAGAAAGATTGCACAGTTTGCTAAATAGTTTCCATGCATTGAGAAAGCAAGAACCGACGATTGTTCTGTGAAAATGTTATGCCCGTAGCTGCTATTTTAAGAAAGATATCATAAAAAAACGCCATTTTTGTCCGATAATATAGAGGATCCCTGTACATGAAACACATTTTGAAACAATGTACAAAACAATTAAAATGCGCCCGGGTATGAAGATTATGTAATAATGAAAGGTACAAACTCGCACGAAGTCGTCATCCTTACTCGTCTAAACAGCTGCTTGGGGTGGTTTTTCGGCATAGATTTTACAGTTGCAAATACATTAACATAAATCTCAAAGATTTTTAGTGTAAACTGCACTAAAAGCGCATCTCGCTAACCTAAATTCGCTTTTTATAATCAAACACGTTCACTTCTTGATTATATAACTTATAAATATAATATATACGTCATGTTGGGACAAAATAGTAAATTGTTTGTTGTATATTTGCTAAAAATGTAATCTCGATTATTTTGTGCCTTATACATTCTACATGTTTACATGTAGGAGATGGCATGAGGCGGCTCTCCAACACCATCTATACATGAAATAATTATTGCCTGGATCTTGGGAAGATATATGTGGCTGCAACTGGAGATTTGGTGCTTATGGAATCTGTTGATCTTTGACCTCATTACGAGTGTTTCATTGACTGAATGGTGAACAGTACATGCCCTGATCAGACTAGCAGGTTGATCTGGGGCTACACTAGTACTGTGATTAGTCTCATAGCACATAAGTCCCATTTCTGATAATTTTAGCAAATGATATAGAAATAATGTAACTAATTTTCTATCTCAGTAATTCTGATTTTTAATAAATATCCTATTTATATTACATTTATTTAATTAAACTACAGAGTACAGTGTTATTTATAACCTGGGTCCCAAGAATGTAGGCATATTCTTGTGATCCAGTTACAACACAGTCCTAATTAACTCGGGGTAGGTAGAGTCGCGAAACCTCTAGTAGCGAAACCTCTAGTAGCGAAACCTCCGTCATCCTCACAAGTTTATCATATTCCGATAGTTTGGTTAAAGATTATTCAGAATATGGTAAAAATGTGTTAAATCGTTAGCCGTTGTTGATGAAATAGCGGTCATGCTTACTAAATCAATAGTCCAACAATGAAACGAACCCGTCATTATATCACTGGATAGTATTGCTTCAAGTTTAGTACATGTACCAATTTTTCTACGCTGATCCAGTCTGCTGTTCGCTATTTTATTTACAATACCAGATGCGCAGCATTATCAGAAACTAATGTGACGTTCAAAACACAAGAGGTGACATTACACAATTTACGTCATTTTTTGACCTCAGAACGTTATGACATTTAACCTGTACATACTTCTTTGAACTGCCTTGTATGTTCAGGGCATTTTAACTGAATATGGGTTTGGTAATGATATTTAAATTTGTTTGGAAAGCCTTAGGTGCACATAATTAGCCGACACCATTGTACAATTTTCCAGGGGGGGGGGGGGGGTGTGGTGTGGTGGGTGGGGGGAATGCACCTAGACCCCCATAGCGCTATCCCGAGCTCTGCTCATGAGGTCGACTATTTTGTAATACTTGCCTATAATATAGTCAAGTATTGCAAAATAGTTACGCCCCTCCTAATCTGAAATCCTGGATCCGCGCCTGTATATATATATTCCATATATTCATTGAACATAAACATACCTTGTAAACACACTATCTGGTTATTTCGTTCTCATGTTGATTCGCTCTCAAGTCAATTGATTATTCATTCTGATTTTGGTGAATTTGCTCTCAGTGCGTTTTTAAAATTTGTCAATTCGTTCTCATTTTTATGCTATCGTGGTGGGGGCATTTAGTGTTACCCTTGTCCGTCCGTCCCGTCCGTCGGTCACAAAATTTTAACGCTCGGGTAAATTTGGCCTCATTTATTATCAAAGCGATATGTGGGGCATCCATGTTCTATGAACACATTTTCTAGTTATATATATCTTTTTTTTGTCTTAACAAACAGTATTAAATTACTTTAAAACCACCCACGAGAAACAGCGTTCATTTTTTTGCATACGAAGTATGTCAAGGGATATATAGTTGGTCCGTTCATCTGATTTAAAGTCGGATTGGGTTTGTCCGTTCATCTGCGTTAAAGTCGGATTCACCTCAATCTTCATATACTTCCTTATCATCATCCATATTTTGATTCCATACTACAATCATGCATTCTTCATGTCCAAGATCAAGGTCTTAAGATTTGCGTTAAAGTTTTCGGGTATCCATTATCTCTGCAAGTCTGTTTGACTTCAAACTTCAATACTTCCTTATCATCATCCATATTTTCATTCCATACCACACCCATGAGGCCGTCATGTTCAAGGTCAAGTTACTGTCGAGCCCGCTTGCGGAAAGCGAGACATAGTGCTCACAATGACGTCCGTGCGTCAGTCCGGGCAGGTATTCGAGAGTAAGGGGCCAAGAGGCGGAGCCTAATACAAAATAATCATTTGATTTATTCCGTGTTATTCTATTCATAACAAGGGGCCATTTCTATTGTTCTAGAACAATGGGAATGGCCCCTTCCTCCATATTGTTCGCACGTCTGTCCGTCCGTCCAAAATCTGCGTTAAAGTTTTTAAATACCTTATATCTCTGCAGTGCTAAGTGACATTGACTTGAAACTTCATATGCGTATTAGTTATCATGCATATATTCACGCTGTATCCCACTCATACGGCCCCAGTGCCCAAGTTCAAGGTCAAATGACTTAGAAGTTTGCGTTAAATTTTTGTAAAAATTGCATTAACGTTTTCAAATACCTATTATCTCTAACCGTAAGTGGGATTTGCTTGAAACTTTGTATGCTTATTGGTCATCATCCATATATTCATTCTGTGTCCCAATCATGCGGCCCCTGTTCCCCTAGCTGAAGGTCAAATGACTTAGATATTTGCGTTAAAGTTTCTGTCAAAATTTGTGTTAAGGTTTTCACATGTCATACCTACTATCTCTGTAACCGTAAGTCAGATTTGCTTGAAACTTCGTATGCTTATTAGGCATCATCCATATATTCATTATGTGTCCCATTCTGTGCCCCAAGGTCAATGCCAAATGACTTAGAAGTTTGCATTATTATAAAATATGCGTTAATGTTTTTACATACCTTATATCTCCACACTTGTTACTCCAATTTACTTCCAACTTCCAATAATTCTTTTTCATATCTTCATTCCATAGCCTGTCCATGTGGTCCACATGCCGAAGGTTAAGGTCAAATGACTTCGAAATTTGTATTAAAGTTTTTACATACCTTATATCTCCACAACGCTTACTACGATTTACTTCCAACATCCAATACTTCTTATTCATCATCCATATTTTCATTCTATTATCCTTCCCATGTGGCCCACATGCCGAAGGTCAAGGTCAAATGACTTTGCATTTTGTGTTAAAGTTGTTACATACCTTATATCTCCACAACGCTTACTCCGATTTACTTCCAACATATACTACTTCTTATTCATCATCCATATCTTCATTATATAGCATGCCCATGTGGTCCCATGCCCAAGGTCAAGGTCAAATTACTTTTAAATTTGTGTTAATATTTTTACATACCTTATATCTCCACAACACTTACTCCGATTTACTTCAAAATTCAAACAATTCTTTATTATCATCCATATTTTCATTATATAGCCCACCCATGCATGCAGCCCACATGCACAAGATCAAGGGATGTCCACAACCCTTAATTCAAATTTCAACTAAATACTCTCTGAGACCATCAAATGCATCGGCGGGCTCGACATGCGGGCCGCGGCCATCTGGTTTTAAAATATTTGCGTTAAAGTTTTCATTTGACGGTCCAGGCGGCGGCCAGGGTTATGCGTGAGCCCCTGCTCACTTTCTCTAGTTTTGGATAAACTTTTAAACTAACAAACTGCAGTTCCCGCACAGCCACGTGTTGATTAATAAATGATAGTTTAAGTCTCGGAATTGTTCAGACATCTAAGACACACTAATTTTGGATATAACTAATGCTTAGGGCATACCTTCAGTTGGGAAATGTACGTACGATTTTGTGATTCTTCTTCTTCCTTTTATTAGTGAATGGTTTAAATTTACATTATTTGTATGCGCCGCCACGATAGTGGAGGGGTCAGTTAGTATGGAAAGCCATGGCTGTCTTATATGACGATAACGTATTTTATGCAGTACTAACATCAATATATGAAATCATTATATCTTTATATTGAGTCAAACGTTCAAAATATCATATCAATATTTCTTTATATCAAGCCAAAAGTTCATTATATCATACCATTATACCTTTTTATGGAGTCAAACCTTCAATATATGATACCATTTGTCTTTATATTAAGTAAACATTTCAATGTATGATATCGTGATATATTTGTATTGAGTAGAAACTTCAATATAGTATACCATTATGTATTTGTATTGGGTCGAAACTTCAATATATGATGTCATTTGTATTTATATTAAGTAAACATTTCAATGTATGATATCTATAATCACGATGTCTTTATATTGAGTAGAATCTTCAATATATCGTACCATTATGTCTTTATAGCGGGTCAAAACTTCAATATATCAATAATCATGTCATTCGCCTTTATATTAAGCCAACCTTTCAATTTCTGATACCTTTGTGTCTTTGTATTGAGTCGAATCTTCAATATATGATGCCATTATGTCTTTATATTGAATAGAAATTTCAATATATCATACCATTATGTCTTCATAGTGAGTACAAACGTGCATATGTTGTGGCATTCGTTTTTGTCGCGCCTGCTTTCAGAAGTCGCGACTATGGTCGCCGCTTTTTCCATCGTCGTCGTCGTCCGAAATGTCAAAAAGTTTGTACAAGCTTCGTCATCGTGGTATAACTTTAATATTACTGGATGGATTGCTTCAATATTTGGACAATTGATACATATGAGCATTGGGAACACACTCATATTCAACATATCATACCAATATTTCTTTATATGGAGTCAAAAGTTCAATATCTCCATAATGCCTTTATATTTAATCAAAACTTCAATATATTATATCATTTAAACTTTATATGGAGTCGTTATTTTTGTTTATATATATATGACTATTTTGCAGTGGTATCATTTTACTGTAACACATAAAACAAAAGGCCATTTGTTGGACGTTGTCACAAGGTTAGAGGTTATAGCATACCAAATGGCACCAAATCGCCCAGGGGGTATGGATAAGTAGTCCAGTGTAAACAAAATAGTGCGGGCGTTTTGAGGTCACAGACACAGTTTGCTTGCAAATCTTGCTCCATTACTACCCAGTTCATTTTGGGGTGCTTTTAACACCAGTTTTCAGCATATTTGTAGCATTTATAAGAAAACACTGAACCTGTTGGTCACCTGATGTAAACAATATTGGGGGATATGACGAGGTTGGATTTTTATTCGACCGCTTTTAAACAAAACGGTACGGATTATGTTTTACGTGACCGCGGGGCGGGCGGGCGGCGGACAGAATAACTGCATAGTTTGTGTACACAACTCCTCTGCCACCGTTCAGTCGATTCATCTGAAACTATACACATGTCTTCTACACATATTGAAGATGTGCACTTTCGTGTTTTTATGCCAAAACAATATTTTTTACCAAAAAGATCACCTTTTTAACTTAGCCACTTTTTCTACATTTTTGTATTCCATTCTATATATGGTACAGAGTTTGTGTACACAGCTCCTCTGAAACCGTTCTGTCAATCGATCTGAAACTATATACAAGTCTTCTAAACATATTGAAGATGTGCACCTTGGTGTTTTTATGCCGAACAAATATTTTTTAACAAAAATATCACCATTTATTCCTCTTTTTTTTGTATACAATTCTATATAGGGTACATAGTTTGTGTACACAACTCCTCTGAAACCGTTCAGTCGATTGATATGAAACTATACACACGTCTTCTACACATCTTGAAGATGTGCACCTTCGTCCGACGGCACATGCTATTTCACATTGGGATCGACAATATAATATACCGTTGATTTTTCACACATGGGCAAGTGGGTGGCAGGTGGGAGCATGCGATGGGTAATTTAACGATCGGGATTCGTTCTTACCGGAATCCCGACTGGAGACCTGGTTTTGGCCTTCACATACGTCTTTGGCATTTTGTATGTGACAGTTGAATCTGTCGAATTTTTATGCCGAAAAAGTATTTTTTAACAAAAATATCTCCTTTTTATCTTATCCATTTTTTCTACATTTTTGTATCCAATTCTATATAATTTCTACTTTACACATCTCTACTAAATTAGTATACCTGTTTATTACAACAAGAGGAAGAAATAATGCTATAGATTTTCAAATTCTCATTAATGTTTCTTGTCTTGGTGACAGCTTCACATTTCTGCATCTTCGCTGTCTGGCCCATCTTCGACGGACGTATTTTGTGACTTACGGCACTCTGGTTTAACGGTGTTACCGTAAAACAACACTACTGCAAATATGTCCTATATATATCAAGAACAAACGACTCAATATAAAGCTAAAGACGAATTGCATCATATATATTGATGTTTCGACCCAATTCAATACATAATGGTATAATATATTGACGTTTCGTTGACTTAATATAAAGACGAGTCGTATCATATATTGACGTTTTGACTCAATGTAGAGATTTAAAGGTACATGCCCACTAAGCAAGCACAAACTGTTCTTTATATCGGAGACATCATCTGAGGCATTTCCTGGTTAAATAAATATTATTTCACCATTTCCCCACGTATTGATTGGCATTATTATACATTTTATATCAGAGGTAAATATCCACACTGATATCAGGGGCGACAACCGTGTTTCCTTAAAATGTTAACGGACATTACTATTTAGTCTCTGTATTTATATTTTGATTTGCAATGATCATACTTTATAATCTGTCTAAAATACAAATTTTTCAGGCGAGGCATTTAATTTGTATAAATAATTAAAAAATATCATGACTCATTTGCATATGAAAATAGCCTGATACAACCGCGCTTCACTAGCTCTCTCATACTTTCACTATTCGTATGGATGCTGTGGAACCTACCTTTCCATAACCTGCAACCTGTCTGCACCGGATTTTCACTAAATAAATAATATGTTCATTTACTCCTAAGAAAGAAAAAAATCAACATTGTCCTGTCCGCCATATTGTTTGTCATCAAATTGTCAAATGACGTAGTGTTTACGTAGTGTTTACATCACGTGACAAGCTGGCTCAGTATTTTATTTTAAATGCTCGAAATATGCTGGAAACTGGTGTTAAAAACACACCAACATGGTTCTCAAGAACAAAATGGGCAGTAATGGATCAGGATTTACTTGCAAAATGTGTCTGTGGCCTTAAAACATATTCACTATTTTTATAACGGACTATTTTTGGATGCGCTGTGTACTATATTTAGCACAGTCATACCGTCAGATGATTTGATGTTTATGAAACATGCAGGCAATTGATTTCACACACACGCACACGCACACGCACGCACGCACACACGCACACACACGGTAATGTGCAGTATTTTGCACATTATATTTTATAAGTTTATAATGGGAGAACTTGTCAATGTACGAGTTGTCCAAACGTCTTGGAGACATGTTACCATTGATGTAAAGACTGTTCCATGCCACACGATGCCAACACATATTACATCCGACTCCTTTCTTTTTTCAGGTCCCATGCACACAGCAGCACAACGGTCCGATGTGATGCCCAAGTCCTATTATGGTACTCGTGACAACATTTGTTTACTTCAGGAGATAAACAAACATGCAACTGTCTTTTGATAATCAAAATGTACGGAAGTGTAGAGGATGGTTTAAAGTATGAAACGACTACATAAATGCACGGCATGTGACAACCCCTTCGTGAACGTTAGCAGCCTCAAACTACATTATGCACATTCACACCGGGGAGCGACCACATACTTGCATTCTTTATAATAAGATGTTAAAAGAAAACGGACTCTCATCAAATAACATATGTCCATACATACCCATGATTCTCCACACACATGTGCTGTTTGTGATAATAATTTCACACAGAGTGTCAGAGTAAGACGGCACATGATCATCCACACCGGGGATCGTCCTCATACATGTTGTGTTTGTGACCAGATATTCACACACAGCTGCCACCTCAAGGACCATATGCTCATACACACAGGGGATCGTCCCCATACATGTAGTCTTTGTGACAAGATATTCACACGCAGCGGCCACCTCAAAGACCACATGCTCGTACATACGGGGGATCGTCCCCATACATGTAGTGTTTGTGACAGGACATTCACACATAGTGGCCACCTCAGACAGCACATGCTCATACATACGGGGGATCGTCCACATACATGTAGTGTTTGTGACAAGACATTCGCACGCAGTGGCCACCTCAAACGACACATGCTCATACATACAGTGGATAGAAACCATACATGTAGTGTTTGTGACAAGATATTCACACAGAGTGGCTACCTCAAACAGCACATGCTCATACATACGGGAGATAGTCCCCATACATGTAGTGTTTGTGACAAGACATTCACTGAGGGTGGAAACCTCAAACAGCACATGCTAATACATACGGGGGATCGTCCACATACATGTAGTGTTTGTGAGAAGACATTTGCACGCAGTGGCCACCTCAAACGACACATGAGCATACATACAGGGGATAGAAACCATACATGTAGTGTTTGCGGCAAGACATTCGCACGCAGTGGCGGCCTCAAAGAACACATGCTCATACATACGGGAGATAGAAACCAAACATGTAGTGTTTGTGACAAGACATTCGCACGCAGTGGCGGCCTCAAACGACACCTGCTCATGCATACAGGGGATAGAAACCATACATGCAGTGTTTGTGACAAGAAATTCACACAGAGTGGACACCTCAAACAGCACATGCTCATACATACGGGGGATAGTCGTCATACATGTTTTGTTTGTGACAAGACATTCACTTTTCGTGGAAGCCTCAAACAGCACATGCTCATACACACCGGGGATCGTCCCCATACATGTAGTGTTTGTGACAAGACATTCACTCATGGTGGAAGCCTCAAACAGCACATACTCATACACACCGGGGATCGTCCCCATACATGTTGTGTTTGTGACAAGACATTCATTCAGGGTGGAAGCCTCAAACAGCACATGCTCATACACACCGGGGATCGTCCCCATACATGTTGTGTTTGTGACAAGACATTCACTCGGGGTGGAAGCCTCAAACAGCACATGCTCATACATACGGGGGATCGTCCCTACACATGTAGTGTTTGTGACCAGACATCCGCACGCAGTGATGACCTCAAACGACACATGCTCATTCATACAGGGGATAGAAACCATACATGTAGTATTTGTGACAAGATTTTCATACATAGTCGCAACCTCAAACAGCACATGCTGATACACACCGGGGATCGTCCCCATACATGTTGTGTTTGTGACAAGACATTTACTGAGGGTGGAAACCTCAAACGGCACATGCTCATACATACGGGGGATCGTCCCCACACATGTAGTGTTTGTGACCAGACGTTCGCTCACAGTGGCAGCCTCAAACAGCACATGCTCATACATCCTATTACTTTTAGTTGAAGGGGCCAAGTGACTTTGGTGTGGTATGGACCTTGAACCATTTCAGGTTATTCTAATTGTATGGCTGGATATTTAGTTTTTCGATATACGTATTCTGTTCCGATTCTGGAACTCCACTAAAAATATTGTAGTCTTACTAACCGCCTGTACATATGACTGAACTTTTTAATTTTCCGATTTCTCGGCATTCGCCTGAATTTAGTATACACCAGTAAGCAGGTCACTGAGAATATGGTTTAAACTATATTTGTACGTATATTGACTATCTTAATATAAAATTAATAATGCTAGCGTTCAAGTTATTTCATCACAATCAGCACTCGTGTACTACACATGTATTCATAGGACACATTACCATACAACTAAGAGGTATAGAACCTTGATGCAGCAGTGGATAGGTGGTTAAATACAGAAGCAACTAAATATTTACCTTCGATATTGAGCAATACTGCTCATAATGGCATTGTTGAACACTTCTTAGAATTTATGTTGCGCGGGAAGATGGCATACTGCTTTTAGTTGTGCCAATAAGCTGTTAAGTTGTATTTCAAATGTATGCGCTTTCATACACATTTTAACCCGACAATGGGTATGTTTTGACTAGATGTTGGGTATGTTTATACCTTTGATTTTGGACTCTGGTCGTACGTTTTGACCCGAAGGCCATCACACGGTCCCACAAGGAAATCGATCGACGAAATAGACACTATCCTTCAACAAGTTGGGCGTTACTTCCCTGATTGGATGATGGTCGTTTCGTCTAATTGCAAGTTCGTCTAACTGAAGTTATACAGTAAGGTGTCGAGTCGTTTTTTCAAAGTGGAGTTATATGTATATAGAAACCAATTATCCATTGTTACCTGTAGTTGTTTCGTACACTGTGCGAGAGATTACAGCTGTGTGGAAAAACACTAATTGTCAATGTTTGCTATATCTCCGTTCGGAATATTCTTAACAACTAGCAAAATATCAACCATAAATTAACATACTTACTAGTATATTATGTGCTTAAAACGAATACTATGCTTAAGAAATAATACGTATTGCTGACCAAACCACTACACATGTACCGAACACACTGTGCCAAACAAGTACATGTATGCCAATTGGTTTCTATATACTAGTATCTCCACTTTTACGAAACAACTTGGCACCTTACTACATGTATATACATCCAGTTAGACGAACTGGCAGTTAGACGAAACGACCATAATTCCCCTTGTTTAAATATTCTCTCCATTTGGTTTTAGAAAGAAAAAACGTATTTTGGCTATCCTGGCGTTCGGTAGATCAGTTCGTCTGTTCTACCGTAGAATTTCTGAAACGGCTGATTGGGAGCCTGTTCTCGAAAGACTTGTTTAATTATGCGTTTAGCGACGTTACATGCTGTCTGTTTTTTTGCTTCAGACGAACATTTGGCTATTAAGGTTGTTCATCCCTTATTGGAGCCCCATGTAAAGTCAATCGAAATTAAATGGAAAATGTAGCTCTATAACATACAGTTACCTACACAAATATTCCATAGCTACGGCTTCAGTATTTGGATGATGTGATTATACTGCCAGTATTAAAATGAAATATAACGCAGTAACTTGTGAATAAAAACACAATTCGGTGTGTACACATGTATATTTACCTGTCTACACAGGTGTGTAATGGAAAAGTATACATGTAAACAGCTCAATCTACTAAACATGTGGATATGGATTATTTGTGTAAGTCACTTTTGGGTTAGATTTTGTGTTAGATTTCCATTGACTTTACATCGGGTTCCCATAAGGGCACACCTACATTGACCTCTTCAATCAAAACAATATTTAAAAGTAAATACCTTTTCATCAATAACAAAAAAAGTGACCCTTCCTATTTATGCCCCCGCCACCGAATGGTGAGGGGGGCATATAGTGTTACCGGCGTCCGTACGTACGTAACGTACGAAACCTTAACGCTGGGTAAATGGCTTATAATTTCTGTTTCCTTGCTCGCATCTGCTTCACATTTCACACACGCATTGCTCCAATGGTCCTCTACAGTCCTGTGACAAATCCACATTCGTCCCGCCCCCGCTAAGCCCAGGGTGAAGGTCACAGACTTGGTGAGTTCGAAACCTTAACGCTAGGTAAATGGCTTATAATTTCTGTTTCCTTGCTCGGATCTGCTCATTTCACACACGCATTGCTCCAATGGTCCTTTACCGCCCTGTGACAAATCCACATTCGTCCCGCCCCTGCTAAGCCCAGGGTCAAGCTCACAGACTTGGTGCGTTCGAAACCTTAACGCTGGGTAAATGGCTTATAATTTATGTTTCCTTGCTCGGATCTGCTTCACATTTCACACACGCATTGCTCCAATGGTCCTCTGCCACCCTGTGACAAATCCACATTCGTCCCGCCCCCGCTAAGCCCATGGTCAAGGTCACAGACTTGGTGCGTTCGAAACCTTAACGCTCGGATAAATGGCTTACAATTTATGTTTCCTATCTCGGATCTGCTTGAAATTTCACACACGCATTGCTCCAATGGTCCTCTACCGCCCTGTGACAAATCCACATTCGTCCCGCCCCCGCTAAGCCCAGGGTCAAGGTCACAGACTTGGTGCGTTCGAAACCTTAACACTGGGCAAATGGCTTATTATGCCCCCGCCACCGAATGGTGAGGGGGGCATATAGTGTTACCGGCGTCCGTACGTACGTACGTACGTACGTACGTCCCGAAACCTTAACGCTGGGTAAATGGCTTATAATTTCTGTTTCCTTGCTCGGATCTGCTTCACATTTCACACACGCATTGCTCCAATGGTCCTCTACCGCCCTGTGACAAATCCACATTCGTCCCGCCCCCGCTAAGCCCAGGGTCAAGGTCACAGACTTGGTACTTTCGAAAACTTAATGCTGGGTAAATGCTTATAATTTCAGTTTCCTCTCGGATCTGCTTCAACAATTCCACACACGCATTGCTCCCAATGGTCCTCTACCGCGCCTGTGACAAATCCACAATCGTACCGCCCCCGCTAAGGAAGCCTAAGCCATGGTCAAGTCACAGACTTGTTGCGTTCGATAACCTTAACGCTGCTGGGTAAATGGCTTATACTTTCTGTTTCCCTTCTCGCAATCTGCTTCAACACATTCACACACGCATTGCTCCAAATGGTCCTCTACAGTCTGTTACAAAATCCACATTCGTCCCGCCCCCGCTGAAGCCCAGGGTGAAGTCACAGACTTGGTGGAGTTCCGAAACCTTAACGCTAGGTAAATGGCTTATAATTTCTGTTTCCCCTTGCTCTGATCTGCCATCACATTTCACACACGCATTTCTCCAATGGTCCTTTATTAAACCGACCTGTGACAAATCCTCATTCGTCCCGCCCCTGCTAAAGCACAGGGTCAAGCTCACAGACTTGGTGCTTCGAAAACCTTAACGCTGGGTAAATGGCTTATAATTATTGTTTCCTTGCTCGGATCTGCTTCACATTTCACACACGCATTGCTCCAATGTCCTCTGCCCACCCTGTGACAAATCCACATTCGTCCCGCCCCCGCTTAAGGCACCATGGTCAAGTCCACAGACTTGGTGCGTTCGGAAACCTTTAAACGCTCGGATAAATGGCTTACAATTTATGTTTCCACTCGGATCTGCTTTGAAATTTCACACACCATGCTCCAATGGTCCTCTAACCGCCCTGTTGACAAATCTCACATACTCCCGCCCCCGCTAAGCCAGGTCGAAGGTCACAGACTTGGTGCGTTCGAAACCTTTAACCCTGGGCAAATGGCTTATTATGCCCCGCCAACCGAATGGTGAGGGGCATATAGTGTTACCGGCGTCGTATCGTACGTACGTACGATACGTACGGTCCGACAAAACCTTAACCCGCTGGGTAAATGGCTTTATAAATTTCTGTTTTCCTTGCTCGGATCTGCTTCACATTTCACACAGCATTGCTCCAATGGTCCTCTACGCCCTGTGACAAATCCACATTCGTACCCGACCCCCGCTAAGCCCATGGTCAAGGTCACAGACTTGGTGCTTCGAAACCTTAACGCTGGGTAAATGGCTTATAAATTTCTGTTTCCTTGCTCGGATCTGCTTCACATTTCACACGCATTGCTCCAATGGTCCTCTACCGCCCTGTGACAAATCAACATCGTCCCGCCCCCGCTAAGCCAGGGTCCAGGTCACAGACTTGGTGCTTTCGAAAACCTTAACGCTGGGTAAATGGCTTATAATTTCTGTTTCCTTGCTCGGATCTGCTTCACTTTCACACACGCATTGCTCCAATGGTCTCTACCGCCCTGTGACAAATCCACATTCGTCCCCCGCCCCCGCTAAGCCAGGGTCAAGGTCACAGACTTGGTGCTTCGAAACCTTAACGCTGGGTAAATGGCTTATAATTTCTGTTTCCTTGCTCGGATCTGCTTCACATTTCACACACGTATTGCTCAATGGTCCTCTACCGCCCTGTGACAAATCACATTCGTCCCGCCCTGCTAAGCCCCAGGGTCAAGGTCACAGACTTGGTACTTTCGAAACCTTAACGCTGGGTAAATGGCTTATAATTTTAACTGTTTCCTTGCTCGGATCTGCTTCACATTTCACACCCGATTGCTCCAATGGTCCTCTACCGCCCTGGGGGTGACAAATCCACATTCGTCCGCCCCCGCTAAGCCCAGGGTCAAGGTCACAGACTTGGTGCTTTGTTCGAAACCATTAACGCTGGGTAAATGGCTTAATAATTTCTGTTTCCTTGCTCGGATCTGCTTTCACATCACACAATTGCTTCCAATGGTCCTCTACCGCCCTTTGTGACAAATTCACCAGTTCGAACGGCCCCTTCTTAGCCTTGGCAGGGTCCAAGGTCAACCAACTTGGTGCCTATCGGAAAACCCCTGGTACCGCTGTAAATGGCTTATTTCTGTTTCCTTGCTCGGAAATCCGCTTCACATTCACACACGCATTGCCCTCCCCCAATGGTCCTCTAAGCCCTGTGACAAATCCAATTCGGTCGCCCCTCTAAGCAGGGTCAAGGTCAGATTGGTGCTTTCGAAACCTTAACGCTCGGGTAAATGGCTTATAATCAAATATGCCTCGTTTTCTTTGGCTGCCAGCGGGGGCATTCGTGTGCCGACAGGCCACATTTCTAGTAATTTATGTTTCCTTGCTCGGATCTGCTTCACATTTCACACACGCATTGCTCCAATGGTCCTCTGCCACCCTGTGACAAATCCACATTCGTGCCGCCCCCGCTAAGCCCAGGGTCAAGGTCACAGACTTGGTGCGTTCGAAACCTTAACGCTGGGTAAATGCCTTATACTTTCTGTTTCCTTGCTCGGATCTACTTCACATTTCACACACGCATTGCTCCAATGGTCCTCTGCCACCCTGTGACAAATCCACATTCATCCCGCCCCCGCTAAGCCCAGGGTCAAGGTCACAGACTTGGTGCGTTCGAAACCTTAACGCTGGGTAAATGGCTTATAATTTCTGTTTCCTTGCACGGATCTGCTTCACATTTCACACACGCATTGCTCCAATGGTCCTCTGCCACCCTGTGACAAATCCACATTCGTCCCGCCCCCGCTAAGCTCATGGTCAAGGTCACAGACTTGGTGCGTTCGAAACCTTAACGCGGGGTAAATGCCTTATAATTTCTGTTTCCTTGCTCGGATCTGCTTCACATTTCACACACGCTCCAATGGTCCTCCACCGCCCTGTGACAAATCCACATTCGTCCTGCCCCGGCTAAGCCCAGGGTCAAGGTCACATAATTGGTGCGTTCAAAACCTTAACGCTGGGTAAATGGCTTGTAATTTCTGTTTCCTTGCTCCGATCTGCTTCACATTTCGCACATGCATTGCTCCAATGGTCCTCTACCGCCCTGTGACAAATCCACATTCGTCCCGCCCCCGCTAAGCCCAGGGTCAAGCTCACAGACTTGGTGCGTTCGAAACCTTAACGCTGGGTAAATGCCTTATAATTTCTGTTTCCTTGCTCGGGTCTGCTTCACATTTCACACACGCATTGCTCCAATGGTCCTCTGCCACCCTGTGACAAATCCACATTCAAATATGCCTTGTTTTCTTTGGCTGCCAGCGGGGACATTCGTGTGCCGATAGGCCACATTTCTAGTAATTTCTGTTTCCTTGCTCGGATCTGCTTCACATTTCACACACGCATTGCTCCAATGGTCCTCTACCGCCCTGTTACAAATCCACATTCATCCCGCCCCCGCTAAGCCCAGGGTCAAGGTCACAGACTTGGTGCGTTCGAAACCTTAACGTTGGGTAAATGGTTTATCATTTCTGTTTCCTTGCTCGGATCTGCTTCACATTTCACACACGCAATGCTCCAATGGTCCTCTACCGCCCTGTGACAAATCCACATTCGTCCCGCCCCCGCAAGCCCAGGGTCAAGGTTACATACTTGGTGCGTTTGAAACCTTAACGCTGGGTAAATGCCTTATAATTTCTGTTTCCTTGCTCGGATCTGCTTCACATTTCACACACGCATTGCTCCAATGGTCCTCTGCCACCCTGTGACAAATCCACATTCAAATATGCCTTGTTTTCTTTGGCTGCCAGCGGGGACATTCGTGTGCCGACAGGCCACATTTCTAGTAATTTCTGTTTCCTTGCTCGGATCTGCTTCACATTTCACACACGCATTGCTCCAATGGTCCTCTGCCACCCTGAGACAAATCCACATTCGTGCCGCCCCCGCTAAGCCCAGGGTCAAGGTCACAGACTTGGTGCGTTCCAAACCTTAACGCTGGGTAAATGCCTTATAATTTCTGTTTCCTTGCTCGGATCTGCTTCACATTTCACACACGCATTGCTCCAATGGTCCTCTGCAACCTTGTGACAAATCCACATTCAAATATGCCTTGTTTTCTTTGGCTGCCAGCGGGGGCAATCGTGTGCCGACAGGCCACATTTCTAGTTCTATAATATATTGATTTTATTAAATAAAATAAAGATTTTCCTATGGGAATTTAACATGGGGCTAAAAGGCTGGCCAGGCGGTTGGAAAAACGAAATAAGCTTGGAAATAAGAAAAGAAATGTTAGATTTTGAAAATCGCTCCACAAATAAAAAATTATTTAAAAAAAATCTATTTTTATCCCATAGGAAACTCGTTTTTCGCAATAAAATCAATCTTTGTATGAATGTCATTAAAAAAAATTTTTTGGTGGAGGGTGACTTTTTTATTATTGATGAAAAAGTACTTACATTTAAATATTTTTTAGATTTAATGTGTTTAATAACTAAAAGTTTGTCTGCAAAAAAACGTGGAACAGACAGTATAGTAGTTGCGTCTATCTGGGGTTTGCCTTAATAGAGCAAACATTTTGTTTGGGCGAAAACAGCGAAAAGATAGATCTATTTGAAAAAAATTATTTTGTTTGTTCACCAAAAATCTTGTTTGAGCTATTAAGGCGTCCCGATTTATGTGTGTGACTGGAGAAATGGGGCTTATGTGATTTGTGATTAGTGTAGCTTCTGAACAAATAACACACCCATGTACCATGATACTGATTTATATAGCTTGTTATAAGCATGACAGGTGTTTCATTGATGGAATGGTGAACAGTGCATATCCTGTTAAGACTGCAGATGCACAGGTTTATCTAGCTGATCCATTGACTCTATATTGAACGTATATTTATTACATATATTCATTGAACATAAACATGTAAATGTGACAAAGTGGCGTACCTGGTAGACACACTGTTTAGCCTGACAATATAGCCCAACGTGCATGTAAAGACAAATTGTCAACAACTTTATATATACCTGGGTCATAGGAATACATATAATGGTATCTGGTCAATTCGTTCTGATGTTGATTCGGTCTCAAGTCAATTCGTTCTACTTTTGGTAAATTTGCGCTCATTGCGTTTTTCTCATTTTTATAAACATCTTCTTTTTTTTTTTCATAAATAACTGTAATAAATTACTTTAAACCCACCCACGAAAACAGCGTTCATTTTGTGCAAATTTACTAATGTATTTTTTTCGTCTTCATTATTATACCCCAGGCATACGAAGTAGGTTGAGGGGTATATAGTTTTCGTAATTGTGTCCGTCCGTTTGTCCGTCCTTCTGCGTTAAAATTTTGTGTACCCATTATCTCTGTAACATAGTTGGATTGACTTCAAACTTTATATACTTCCTTATCAACAACCATATTTTCATTCCATACCACACCCATGCAGCCTTCGTGTCTTTGCGTCCGTAAGCTTTTGCGTTAAATCTTTCGAGTACCCATTATCTCTGCAACGGGAAGTCGGATTGACTTCAAACCACATATACTTCCTTATCATCTTCCACATTTACATTCCATACCACACACATGTGGCTGTCATGTCCAAAGTCAATATCAAATTACTTAGAAATTGTTATTTGCACAGCCACCGTGTTGTTGACATATTTTGACAAGTAAATCCCAATTATTAGTGCATATAGTGCAATAAAGATAATTATTTACAATCAGAGATCAAGTACAGTGATATTAATTACTAATACAGAAGAACATATGATAAAGATATTCATATCCAGGTTAATCAGGTTTTACGACATGCGAGGTGCCATTGGTCTATGATATAGACTTTTGCGAGAACAAATCGTGTCACATTTTAACTCTGAAATTGTCGCCAATATTCGGTGTCATTCACAAAAAAACAACGAAATAAAAATGATATAAGCAACATATAAGTAAAACAAAAAGTATACGTTCTCCTTCTAATTCGAACTACGACGACATGTCATCGCATATGTTTAAAGGTTACATTACAAACTATCACTTAGTTTCTTCAAACCGCGCTAAAAACAACGGTGACCCTAATAACCGATTTCCGGTTCGTTTGTATTTTTCGTGATATTGAGATTTCTCATATCGCACCTTATCTGACACTTATACAGAGCCATGTAATGAATTGGTCATCGCTTATCTCTCCTGCTACTGCGACCTACTTGCGCGAGGTGGCGCTGTAAAAATAACCGCTATGACGTAGCAGTAGAACAGCTTACCTGATTGGTGGATGAAGGTGTCTTATATAATATCGTTTAGATTTACGGACATCAGCATGCATGTATTTGTTGCATAATTTCTTCGTTTTTGTCGTTTAATATATACGTTAATCGCTATTTTTTCCTTCCCCTAGTTATACTTGGATTATTTATACGTTGGTTGCAATCGTCGGCGGCGACTATCTGTGCGGATGTCGGTTATAATTCACGGTCAAACAGACAGCACAGCCAGAACCAGAAAAAAAGTGAAATTAAATGTTATATTTCTATTATTTTTTTTACAAAATGCTTATCTCCGACATTTCGTAAATTGCTTCTGTAGAATGTAAATTGATTCTGCAGCATACTTGTGCTTTGACAATTTCGAGTTGAAATATTCAGTGACACGCGTGTGTAGCTATGTTCAAACGGATGCCACCGAAGGTCATTACTAGCAAACAACTTATCCGATTATTTGACCGCAGGCAAATGGGAAAGTGGATTTGGGGACAGGTTTATTCTGAATTCAATGAAGCCACACATATTATATGCTGATTGGTTGAATCCATTTTGTCTATCTGTCCTAGTCAATGACAGACGTGTGAAGCTACGTTCAAACGGATGTCAACAATAATGCGGTAGGTGTATATTGAATCCGCGAGGCCACACATATGCCAAGCTGATTGGTTGAGTCCAATTTTACAGACATGGTATAATAGATACACTGTGCACATCAGGGTATGTAAGGTGCTCGAGCCAATTCCCACACTTAAATATGAGCCGAATCGAATCGGGGTGCTTTCTACATTGATGTGTTTGTTTTTATACATGGATGAATGTTAATTATTTTGCAGGACTAAAATTGTGTAACTTAAATTTCCACTCGCTTATTTTTCCGTAAATACTGTTTTCGAATACTAAAATATAACTAAATCACATATTTTGTTCGTTGACAGATAAAAATAATTAAAAGTATAAATTCAATTTTCACATGTACAGTAAATTATTTGCTATTTCTAATCTATTTTCCTACTTACTTGTTTCAAATAAATAGAACATGTTTGGACTTGATGTTAAAAACTAAAGATATTTTCCACTGAGAAGAAAATCGTTGTTTTGTCAAATGGGGGTTACGTCGAAGCTTGGTCCTATATGTGGCTGTGACTGGATAAATGGGGTTTGTGTGATGTGTGACTAGTGTAGGTCCTAATCAAATATAACACTCCTGTAGTCTAAATACGATCTAGATTGCATGTTAGTGTGTTTTATTGAAGGAATGCCGAAAATTGCAGATCCTGTTGAGACTGTGAAAATGTACAGGCTGAACTGGATCTACACTGGTAGCAAACGCCTTATAAGCCCCGTGTTGTGTTTGGCTTATGGCACCTTCTCAGTCGCAGTGTACAGCGGATGTTGACACAATATTCAAACAACACACCATCCCCCGTGAAAATTAGAGCGACTAATTCCCCCCTGCTGTCACCTCGGGCTTTCCTTAATTGACACCATGTACAGTATTGTTCCATTGTAAGTGGACAAAGATCTACAAGAATGACGTTATGACAGTTCGACCAGCATAGCACCAGATCCATATATACACCTGACAGCTCTGATAAGTGTCTACTATGTTGCCCGTCTGATTTAGCATTATATATAAGTGCTATCGGGGAAAACATAGATTGTAACCTGACGATGTAAATATAAATAAATGTATATACAGACAGGTATCCAAATTACAGCTGTAGAAAATTGCACAGTATGACCATTTTGTCACCCACTGTCGCATTTCAGTATATAGTTTGTGACTAGGTCATTCTTATATTTTTACAGTACAGTACAGTCCTTTGCACAGTATGTCCATTTTGTCACCCACTGTCGCATTTCAGTATATAGTTTGTGACTAGGTCATTCTTATATTTTTACAGTACAGTACAGTCCCATATATTTATATCAGCGGTCTAATAAACTGGAGTTCTAAGTAGTCTGTTGAGCTATTACGTGTAATAATCGTATTATGCATACATTTCGGAAGTTCAACCGATACGTCATATACCCATGTGACCGCAAAGGGAAATAACTGCGGTAAGCAAAATAAGGGGAAGTTAGTCATGCAGTGACGGCTGGAAAAACTTGTTGTCCGGAATATGAAATCCGTAAAAGAACGACACATACTGGTCGGATTACTGTAAAATTTGTTTTACTTGATATATAAATGATGAATACATAAGCGTATCGCGAAAACAGAAGCTTGTTTTATCTCCTTTAACTTGGCACCCAACGTCGTACACCACTGCGCTAATGAAATGACTGGTGAACATATTCAACTAAAACATACGTGGGTCCATGAGGCCGGGCACCATGGTTGAACGTACCCAGACAGTTCGTGTCCAAGTCATAACGTATGAATGACGATTTACAACTGGCTATGTTTAACATGCGTCTGCTGCGAAATTCATATATGCTAAGATTTGCTGTGAGCAATGACGGCAGTTAGATGAAACTTATGATACGCGTGGATATCACCAAAGTGTCCAACATAACGTGTAGTAGTATAGAGGGAGTCAAAATGATAACAGCAACCATTGTGCTGTTATTGAGAGGTATTGTAGCTCCCACCACCAACAAAAAGTTGGTGGTGGTTATTGAATGAGAAAGTGGTCTTGTAGTCCCAATTATATTGGAGATAGTAGTAGGGAACATTTTTTATGTTCTCCGATGGATCCGGATCTAGGGATTGGGATTTAAATACAATGTAAACGTATGGGGATCGATTAATCGATAACTCGAATATCTAGGTTCCCTACTACTACTGTGTTTGTTTATAGAAATGTATCGTGGCCGGTGGGTGACATACTCACGGTGGTGTTTTTTAACTTTTCCTCCCACTTTATCACCCAGTTTTAACCTAAATTGGAGAAAGTGGTCTTGTAGTCCCAATTATATTGGAGGTTGTGATATTTTATATTCCAACACCGCATTTTCCTCCTCCAATATAGCTAATTTATTCCGTAGATCAGCAACTAATTCTACCAACTCTAGTCTACCACGTTCACCTTTAGCCACCTGGCAGCGCAGTTGCTTACGTCTACAAAGAGTTTGGGCACTAACGAATTTACAAGGGCATCTGGGGCATTGGAATTGTGGGGCGGCACAAGGATCTTTCTTTGTTAGATGCCTTCACAGGTTGGCTGGTCGTGCAAAAGTTTTACAACATGTAACACACTCCATTTATACCTATAGAAATTTCTGTTCAATTGGGTGTCACAATTGAACAGAAATTTCATAGGTTGTATTATCGATTATTTATCGGAAAATATGACAACTATTACAACCTTATGTTATTGTGACACCCAATTGAACAGAAAAATTGCATAGGTTATATCATACCAAAGTATATATACCAAGATATACTGATATAAAAAAATGCCTACCACAATTAATCAGGTTCAGATTGAAACGTTGAGAGCCGAGGCTAAATCTCTTGGTATTGTCTATAGCAACCGTCTGCGCGTTCATGGGTTAAATAAGCTGATAAATGCTATAAAGAATGAGGCGTTTACACGTCGAGTAGGTAGGGCATACTCCAGATGTGCCTTCACAAATGCCGTCTTGGGGTCTCAGGAGTTAACCACTCAAATAGGAAAATGACTACAAGCAGAGAGTATAATTGGACTGAGAACGGCCGCCCTGCCGGCTTCCCCCGTCGTAGTTAAACCAAAGCGTAAACTTAAATCCGCCCTCCTAAACGCGATAGCTGACGAGGGCGAGGTTATTCTAGCGGTTAGAGACGAAGAGATGGAGAAAGTCGAGCAGGGTAGACGCACGTTCACGTTCTCATTTAGGAAACACGTAGAAAAGGAAATACCTGATAGGATAGTAGAGAATTTAACTTCTCATCTGACAACAAACTTCCACCTAAGATATGCATACTCCTACAAACTACAACACATTGAGGAAAAAGATCACCGAGGTCGCGCAAAGACGATAATATTTAGTAAGAATCTTGGGGGGAGTATGTGGATGGACTCCTTAGGTGAAGTAGAGAAATGGGCGAAAGATAACGAGAAAAAGAGGATGGATATAGATAAAGTCGAGAGGCCCAACACGAAATGGACGTTCGTGAGGTTGGAGCAGGTTTATATAAAACTAGTGCAGGGAACACGAGGAGTAGATCTCGGGCTGACTTCCAAACACGCGGCTGGTGGACCTCTCCCAGACTGGTTGAGGAATAAGAAATGTATGTACTCGTTAGACAAATACAACGATGAGTTGTGTCTATTCAGGTGCCTGGCCATTCACGACGGGGCTTACCCAGACAGGTCTACCGCCCAAGCCAGAGAGATGAGTGCTAAGTATTTCGGTAAGAGAGAGCCTGGGCCTATTCCGCTAGACGAGCTGAACAAGGTTGAGAAGTTTAAGGTGGGTATAGAAGTATATCAGCCAACCGAGAGTGGAATATGGTGGTTGAGGAAGGCACCAGCACACTATGAGGAGGTAGGTACGAAGCATATGACGATAGGCATCTACAAAAACCACGCGTTCCTGATAATAAACCTAAAAGGTCTGTCGAAAACGTACGCCTGCGACACTTGCAAACAGAGGTTCACGAAGGCTAGTAACGTTACTCGGCTCGGACCCAAGTGCATGAAGGGCGAGACACACGCCGTATGCGAAGGGAAAGTTATCGAGCGCCCTCGCTCCGCGTTCGAGAAGGCCTTCTACCCAAAGAGTGTTGGAAGCCTAGGGGCACTTGAATGGATGGCGTCTGTTGAGAGTGAGGAGAACGTGCACATCCACCACGAGCAGTGTGGGCACGGCGGGGAGAGGTGGATCTGTGGATATCCAGTAGATGGATTCTGCAAGGACAATAACACGGTGTACCAGTATCACGGGTGTTTCTGGCACGGCTGTCCGAAACATCACCCGCGAGATGGTACGAGTTTCGCACCAGCAACAAGCGGGATAAAGAGATTCGTGAAGCAGGAGTTAACCTAGTGATAATGTGTGAGTGTAAGTATAACGGAACAGGCGCTAAGATTAAGACAGGATGTGCCACCACACTGTACCCGTACTAGATAGTAGACGATTTTGAAGCGTATCTGAGTAAGGAAGGGAGGACCGACCAAACACCAGACCTATCGTACGAGACAGAGCACGTGCCCATAAACGTTAGCATAGGGGACAGCCTGTCCGGAACCGTATCTCACATCTGTGACACGGATCCTGCCAAACTGGTAAGTAAGTTCATGGAAGATCTGCAGGAGAGGGGTAGGGACATTCGCGAAGAAGTGGGTCGCCGGTACAGGTTCGAGGACACGGAGCACCTCAGGCCTCGTCAAGTGGATGAGATAAACAGGTGGATATATCACGTCCCAGTGTTGGGTTTCAACTGCAGTAGGTATGACATCAACCTCATCAAGAAACATCTGGTGGGCAAGCTGGCAGACACGACCACGAAAGTTATGGTAGGCAAGCGGACTAACGACACCATATTCCTATTCACTCCGGAATTCAGATTCATGGACGTTCTCCTGTTTCTTGGTCCGGGAGTCAGTTACGATAAGTGGATTAAGGCATACGACTGCTCATCTCAAAAGTCTTTCTTCCCGTATGAGTGGTTTGATTCTGTAGACAAGCTAGACTATCAAGGGCTCCCTGACATAGAGCACTGGTATTCCAAACTCAAATGTGAGATGCTGGTAACCGAGGAGCAGCTGGAGGAGTGCAGGAGAATTTTTGAGGAGAAAGGAATGAGAACATTTAAGGACTGGGTGAGATACTACAACGATCTCGACGTATCACCTTTTCTAGAGGCATTAGGTAAGATGTGTGACTTTTACAAACAAAAAGGAGTAGATATATTCAAAGACGCCGTTACCCTGCCAGGAGTAGCCATCCAATATCTGATGCGAGGAACGGCGTCGGCAAGTGCTGGTATCCCGGGAAAAGCTGGATCCGGACCGAAGACTGGCCAGCTGTATGCCCCAGAGAAAGAGACGTGCGAGATGTTGCAGGGAGCTCTAGTCGGAGGACCGTCTATCGTGTTCACCAGATACGCCGAGGCAGGTGTTTCAAAGATACGCCCAAACAGTAAGGGTGAAGGGAAACCGTGTCAGGCAGTCCTCGGGTACGACGCTAACGCCTTGTATCTGTCGACACTCAAAAACGAGATGCCGTGCGGTAAGAAAACTATACACCACAATAAGACACCCCACAACCAAAAGATCATAGACAAGTTCTGTCAACGGGTACACAGGGGAAGCGATTACTGGTTCGGGTTTGCCGAGGTGGATATAGAAGTCCCCGAGAGCCTGAGAGAAAAGTTTGAAGAGATGTCTCCGCTGTTCATAAACAGGGTAGTTGAAGAGGAGGAGGTTCCAGAGCACATGCTCCAGTATCTGAAAAAGACAGGCAGGAATCGAGGAGGCGGAAAAAAATTAGTGGGCATGCTGTCGGCAAAAAAAATGCTGCTGTATGCCACGCTGTTGAAGTGGTATCTAGAGCACGGGCTAGTGATAACAGGCCTCCACAGGATCCTAGACTACGAAGCTGGAAAACCCTTCACGTGGTTTGTCGAAGAGGTGACTGCGGCTAGGAGGACCGGAGACGTAGATGAGTCGAAGAAGCCGGTAGCTGAAATAATGAAGTTGGTTGGTAATTCGTGTTGTGGTAAGATGATTGAGGCACCAGAGAGACACCTTAGCACTACGTACACTAAAAATGAGAGCTGTGTGGATAAAGCACTACGCTCAGCATTCTTCGAAGATCTGGAAGAGATCGGAGACGCGTATGAGATATCTGCCAGATGGCCTGCATCTTGAGCCATTCTTTGGCTGCGTTTTCGGAAACATTGGTCGCCGCCGCGAGGTTCTTGATGGCCGTGAGTCCCTTCCAGTAGCCGCGGGGGCTGTAGTATGTGTTCGCTAGCTTGCGCGTCAGGCGAACCGATAGTTTGGTATTACGTTTGCGCGTGTCCATCGTATGCGAGGTATTCTAATAGATCGGACAATCTCCAACATGCCCTCGCCAGATCGTCCGGTAACTGCGTCGGCGATAGTAAACCTTTCTTGGAAGTCCAATCGCGATTAGATTGGAACAGGAGTGGGAACTCGGAGGAATCTAACATCCGCTTTGCGAAAAGGGTGGCCGCTTTTTCATCCTCGCGCCACGTCTCGAGAGGATCTTGGGCCAGACGGATCAGACCCTTTGCGCCAGCTAAACGGTGTCTAAGGGCCGTGTAGCCTACATCGATTAGAGCAAAATAAAGCTCGTCAACTAATATCGTTCTATATATTATTTAAACAAATTTTTTTTTTTAAATATTTATTGCTTATTGCTTTTCCAATATAGTAGCTGACGAGACCCACCGCACCCATTCCCACGACGATGAACGCGATCTCGCGGTATTTTTGGTCCTCTGACGGTACATAGAAGTCAGAAAGTTGGGGCTCGGGACCCAGGGCGCGAGAATCTTCTGCGGATATACCAGCTTGTACTCCCGCATGGCTTCGTCAACTTTCCGGAAAGTTTGCACGGATCCAGTCCACACGGGTGGTTCGTTTTTCCACCCATGCTTCCTTTGCGCTATTGAGTTGTTCTACAGCTAAATGGTGACGCTTGCGCTCATCATCCGCGTCCGAGTTTTTTCCTATTAATGAGAATGAATAGTTGCTAGTGCCGAACACCACTGCGCTCACGATTGCGCCACCTACTATTACTAAGACAGTAGCCATTTTAATTCAATATATTAGGAGGTAGAATTCCAGCTTTAATTAGATAATCTCGAGTCCAAACTGCGGCCGCTACATCTAAGGTCACGAACCCTACGTCTCTCACGGTCATATCCAATTTGGGAGAGGGCCCTCCGAAGGGCATCTTTGATAGTCGAGCATATCCGACAGTGAGACCCGATATTACCACGGCGTGATAAAGCGCATTCAGTATCATTTTACCATTCTTTTCAGCCATTATATTTATTTCATATAAAAGGGATCACGTTTACTGTTTAAATGGGGCGCATCCAATTGCGATTGGTGTTTCGTAACTTTCTTCGGAACCGCCTCCAACATGCTCGGGTTCAACAGTGTTGAGGTTGGGGGTTGTCTCGAATGGTATTTCCACACACACACGCCCACAACTGCCAGACCACCACCAACAACCCACGGGATGATTTTCCAATCAGGTTCAACAATGTTGAGGTAATAGTGGGTAGGAGCTACAGCAATCCCCCGATTGCTCTTCCGATTGTATTTGGGGTGTCGCAATCCCCGATTGCAACGACTGTTTGGCCTCTCGAAGCTCGGCGAGTATTTTATCTTGTTTAGTTTTTCGGGTGGCAGCCGCTGTCCGCCCAGCTGCCTGTCTTTTTGGGTTTTTGTGTCGTGCAGTTGGAGGATCAATCGGAGTTGGAAGAGCAATCGGGTTCAACAGTGTTGAAGTTGGAGATTGCGGTTCCGTCACTCTCGCATGTGCGTCTTGTGTCATCATTTATAATATTAGAGCTTATAGTTTGTGGGCATATATGTCCAAATTGACAGTGTTTAGCCGTGGTCAACGCGGTTGTCAGCGGAGCTAAGTCCAAACTTTTGATAAATTGAGCAGCAGGCCGTTCTAAGAGTGTGTCCTACAAAAGGGTCAGTCTCTAGATCACCAATCAACCCCACAGTGTCAGATATAGGGAGAATTGCACTGACAGCTGTAGCGTACAAATGAATAGCCGCCGCCCCAAGAATTTTCGTCATCTCTGACTCAATTTGGATTCGTATCACGCATACATTTGATCAACCTCTACATCTGACATTTTATCCACCTGGCAAACTGAGAGACGCCAACCGAAATACTGCTCCGATTGCCCCCCAGCAACCAGCGCAGCAAGCCGCTCGCGGCGCGTCGTGTTTTCATTTTCTTTCAGGACCGTATCGGCAGGTGTTGCACTCAACCCAATCGAAATTGGAGTTGAACCCGATTGCTCTGTCGGAGTTGATGTTTCATTATCTTTCCTGAAAGATACCGTGTCGGCAGTCGGAGTTGAGGTTTCTTCCATTAGCTGATCGAGAAGTTCGTCGCAGTTCATTATTGCTAATTTTCTTAAAATTAATTTAACTATTCTTACAAGTCTCATAACTTTAACGTATTTATTTATTACAAAATGATAAAAGCACACCACCCGATACTTATGATCACCGTTATGCTCGCAACAAAGCTCGCAGCGGAGCACCAAATTGTTAACATTGCTAACCATTGTTCAGCATTTGTTCAACATTTGTTAAGCATTTCTTCAGCATTGTTCAGCAATTGCTCAGCATTGTTAAGCATTTGCTTAATACGCATTTAATTAATAACTTTGTAAGCAGTTGGTTGATCAGTCTTTAGCAGAAGCTTGGCGTGCTTAGTTTCCAAAAGCATCTGTCTAACCTGCAGGCGCTCCTCGCGCGTTGGGATAACGTCGTTCTCTCGAAGACAGTCATCGAATGAGTCTCGGTCCTTGCAGTGAAAGAGGGCGACCCATTTCGTTTGCTCGCACAGATCCTTGAGGACGGCGTTGTACTTCTGAGTGGAGATCCATACGCTTTGCCCCACATGGCGGCCAGAAAATGTGAGCTCGGAGAGCATGTCCTTCTTTTTGGTCATCGCCGCCTTGGCCGAGCAGTCGTCAATCAGGTATAGGGTGGGCTCGCCCTGGAATCTTTGGTATAAACCACGCAGCCAATCGTGAAGCCTGTCGCCGGGGTCAATAACGTATACCTCAGGGTCGGTCAATATCCACGGGCGCCATTGATAAGAATCGTTGTGCCGCACAGTGGGACACAGGATCACAATGTGTCGAAAGATATCGCGGTAGGACCCCTCGAGCAAGTCGAGGATGAAAATTGTTTTTCCGCATCCTGTCTGCCCACATATTATGGCAGAGTGGGCATCACAAACTTTAAAGTTTGAAGGTAGAGTTAAATCTCCAATCGTGAATTGGTGTTGATTTATTAATAAATCGTTAGATTGATTTATTAAATCAGTAGAGTGCTGAGACGTATCAACCATCTTCGATGTTGAGTTGTGCGTCTGTGATTATATATATATACACGTTCAATGGCCCAGCTCCATCCGCCTCTTTGGTTATCTGGATCGTCACACACTCGCTAGCGTTCTCAACTTGGCGTCCACTACCGTGCATTTGGTCGTCGTCGCTGACTCGCATGTCTAACCATAACGCGTATTTGCTAGTCAGGAACTGCGCGAGGGAGACGTCCGAGAGCTGCATGTCTTTGGCAACCGCGGCAACCTCTGGGTCACGCGTAGAGCCAGCAGCAAACTGCTTTCTGACTTCGTCCCACTGCTGGTGCGCGCGAAGGCCCGCGCTGTAGAGTTGATTGGGGACTCACTCGATCGTCACCTCTACCTTCGTGATTTTGGGGTTATAGAATTTGTCGTTTTTTCTAGCCCCGAGCTCGAACCGACGCTCCTCGAACAGCATCAGTATACCTTTCATCGAGCGGGCGGGGACGTTGACATTAATATTCCACAATGTGTCACTTTTGTCTTTCGTCATCTTACGATGGCGAAGAACTCGGTCGTAAAGTATGGCAACGCGCCCGGAGTACTGTGTTCTGATCAATCGCGCGAGTTCGGACATTGTGACCATGTCGTACTCCAGCGAAACATTGTCGATCTTATACGTCGATGCCATGTCGGTGGCTATGAGAACTCGGCCGTAGTCGTTGAACGTTAGTTCGTATTCGAGGCGGTCAGCCAAAGCACTCTGATGGTAGGGCATGTGACTCTCCAGCAACTCGAAGTCGAGCGGGATGTAGAAGCGGTTGCCGTAAGCGGCCCCGATCGCGTTGTCGCTCGCGTCGCTATCTGCCTTGTTACCAGCCCCGCTTCTAAGTCTGGTTACGTTCTTATTTTTGTTGGTGTCAATACCCTGATAGACCGCATTTTCGCGCTCTTGCTCTGTCTTCCACAGGTCCTGATAACAATGGTAGACGTCGCTGTCGTCGATCGACATCACCTCATTACCAGAAATCTTGATCGTGGTCTTCTTGACGATGGCGCGACCCAGGTTCTGAACGACGGTTCGGCCCGCGTCTGTCGACGTCAGCGAAATAGTGAAAGCGAGGCGAACAGTCCTCGGCATAATGACGTCGCTAGCTCCGAGGTTGGGGAAGCGGACTAAGAGCTGCTGGTTCTGGTCGATCGTCGATGGGTTGTTCGTAATAACGATGCTCTGTCTCACACCTTTCGCCCAAAGGGGCTCCCGCAGTCTGCGGTATGGATTGAGTTTGCGACCGTATTGACTTGAAGACATAGTTTCTATGAAACTAAATACTCTATTAAACCCGTATGGTTTTTTTCTTTAATACATAGTTAAAAATGGATGGTTATGATATTGGTATGGACGAAGTCGACCGAGACGATTTCCGCGATGATGACATCGATGATGACATCAATGATGACATCGATGACGAAACGTCCTTCATAGTGCCTCCACTTCCAATTCATGAATTGGAGGAAATAGGTGGCGCTACCAGCACAATTAGTCTAAGGCAGGGATTACTCGAGTCAGCTGTAGACGACTACTACAAAAATTTGGCAGCTCGAATTGGATCTGCGTGGTAAGTTGTGACTAAAAGCATCAAATATCAAGCTGGTCAACATGAGGATCGGAAAACCCCTATCGCTGAACACCATTGCTGGAAGCCGGGGCGGTGGCGAAATCATAAAGAGCGAACTAGGATTCGTAGATTGGGCGCGTGGTAAAAGAATTATGCCAGCCCGCGCTGTAGCGTCCCTACAGTCTACCGACGAAACGATGGCGAAGACGGCCGCCGCGATAGAAACTGTCGAGCTCAGCGAGCTCCCTCGTCTAGCCACCGACGCTATTCGCACAATGGAGATCAACGTTAACGAAATAGATGGAATACTCAACCTCGACCAATGGTCGAACGATGACCCACCGCTACCTCTTCGCGAACTCCGGGGACTCGATAAGGCTCTACAAAAGGTCCGGGGGTGAACTGGTCCTTAACCTCTCCAAACTCTCTGCGCTGGATGAACATATCGCGCTAGAAGAAAGAAAACTTGGGGAAGCCGGTGACGATAGAGAATCTACCGAGCGGATCACCGAACGACTGCGGTCGTTGCGGGATGAAACAGCAGTTCGCTTGGAGGCTGCCTCGACTAACCGTGAGGATCTCCGCACCCAAATAAGTCGGATCCGCGAAACAATCTCGAGAGTTCTGGACGAGGACACGACACTCGGTGAGCTGGCGCGGGTGCAGCCGCCGCACCATCCGGCGGAGCAAAGGAGTTGGCAAAAAAGCAGCTAAAAGCCCTCGCCAATCTCCTGGCTAAATTAGCCGGAAAGGCGGCTGCCGCTCTGCCTGGGTTGATCGGAAGTGTCGTCTCCTACTTGTTATCTATATTATCAAAAACGGCCGGATGGCTCGCCAAAAATACTTGGGCTTTAATCGTGGCGATCGTCGGTCTTCTACTATTCTCCGCCCGAGAGTTCCTAAAACCAAAGCGCTAGTAGTACGATCACCACGAGGGCTACGACGAGCCCTATGTTCTCCTCCTCGTGGGTTGTACTTCCCGCTTCTGTTCCAATCCAATCGCGATTGGAAGAATTGGGGGAAGTTGATGGTGAATCAAGTCCTTTTGGAACATGCCGTTCCTGAGCTGGTGCTTGCTGAAAAAGGAACTTGATGAGACACTAGTTCCCGCTCCTGTTCCAATTCGTGAATTGGGGGAACTTGTTGGTGCGCTTTGTACTGGGGTGGGTGTATCCAATTCGTGAATTGGGGGCTTTATGAAATATTTTTCAAATTTATTTGAATTTCCACCCTCACCCCTGTTGACCCCGGCCCGTCTTGGGGGTGCTCTTGACCCCGACCGTCTTGGGGTGCTCTTGATGATACCCGTGTTCAGGTTCTCGTTGTAGCCCATTTTTTGATCGGCGGTGGCGATTACGATCTTATTATTGTAACCGTAAACCGGGTCGTCTCGTAGTATCATATTGGTCGGCGCCAGATAAAGACCTGTTTCAAATTTATAGTTTACTGGGGTACTGGCATTCTGCAAAACGTCTTGATACCGCTTGATCGCCTCCGGGAGGTCCACCGGAGAGGAGATGGCGTCCTCGACATTTGCCAATAATTGTTTTTGCGCGTCAAACGCCGTCCCGTCTCCTATTATAGAACTGCGCACTTGCGCCTGTGAGCCGAGGATGGCCCAGATGTATGTGCGAATGGAGTCTTGAGGCGGGAAATACCAACATGTGTGAAAGTTTTTTGTTTTTCTTCCACTAATATTGTCCACGCTCTAGATATGTCTGCGACGTGTGTGAATGCGTCTTTCTCACTGAAGAAAGGTTTCACCCGTCCTCCATGATCTAACCTATAATCTCCGGCGGGTGTCCAAAACATTGTGAACCTACCTAGGCCATGGTTAGGCTTGTCCACCTTTTGTCTGAAATCTGTTGTCGGTGAAACCCCAAACTCGTTGCACAATTTAGCGAAGGCCCTAGGTGTTGGATTGCCAGTTAAAAGCGGAGTCTCGAGGAAGAGGTGTTTTCATTTCCGCTAGAACTCGCCGTGTCTGATAGTAAAAATGAAATTGAAACAACGATTTCAACATTGGATTGATTGTCCTTACCGAGTAATTCGGATGAAAACCCACACCCAGAGCTCGCGCACCACACTGCAAAGTTTAATTGGTTTTGCCACCAATCCATCGGTGTTTTCTTCCACGCCACCACAGCTGCGTTGTTCACATCGATATTGCCAGTTATTACGGGGTTTGTGTACTCGTAGGTCAAATCTAGAAAACGGGCTTCGAACTTGTCCCCATCCATTGTGATGCATATGTCTTGCCGACCTAACGCGTGGTCTTTTAAACCGTAGCGTTTCACCATCTTTTATGGTGAATAATATATATCTCTAATATCCTGGATATCTAATAAATTTCCAACATAAACAGAATTGAACCCAAAATCTTTTGAAAGTATATTACCATGTTTGCTACTATCACTAACGTTCAAAAAGAGAGTTGTGAACTTCAGAAGTCAATCGACAACTGCTGCGGAAAACGCCGGGCAGGGCTCAGATCAATCACCTTCACGGTAGGCTGGCAAAATGTTAAGAAGAGCGAAGGGTTTTACCATGTGAAGGATGGACAACAAGTAGGTGTAAAGCTGCCTCACGGACTGTGTGGAGCAAGACAGCTCATAGACTTTGTTTCCACAGAGCTTGGTGACGAAGCCATTCTCTCGATCTCGAAGGCTACCGGGCTCATAACAATGACCATCAGCCCAGACCACCAGATAATGATCTCCCCGATGTTGGGTATTCAACTCGGTTTTAGAGAGACATACTCCGCAAATAAAGGAGTGTTTGTCTCGGGTGAGTACGTCGGTGATAACCCGGTGGATCTAGCCTTTGCCAAAACCCTCAAAATACATTTGAACCAGTTGAACACGTCGTTCAACCTGGTAAATGGGGCCCCCAGCACACTACTTAAAGCAGTGCCCGCCAGTGATTGTTATTTTGGGGAGACTGTGACATTAGACTTCCCATCCCCCGAGATGAAAGTTTTGGAATCTGGACATATCCACGAATTTAAGGTCTCTATTCTCGACGACCGATCTAAAGAGTTGAATAACTATTATCCGATTTCGGTCGTCCTAGAAATTTCCAATTGAGTATAAGTGCCCCCAATATTATAATTTAATTTTATAATTTTCTTAAAATTAATTATTATGAGTATATACGGACCAGGTAGTTCTTCCCTTGAACGGGATTGTGTGACAGATATAAATTCAAAGAATTTGGAACCGGCAGAAGGGGGATTCATCCCGACAGAGAGCGAATTTTTAACTACCGGAAAACCAGATCACTGATCAATACAACTATATCGGAGGCCACAAACGAGATTCGTAGGAGTATAGCACAGCTTAGAATAGACGTCCTGACGGTAACTGCACAAGTTCGCGAAGAGGCCCATACAGGATTTAAGGATCTCGGCAGGAAAATAATCCAAGTTGTGGAAGAGGATCATGCATCACTTACTGAACTAGGTGGAAAAATAACCGAATTTCGTGAAAAAGCAAAGACGGATCTTACGGAAGCATATGGGATGTTGCACTCTGAGCAGCGGACGGGGATTATAGAGTTAGGAGCCCAAGTGGTTGAATCTATCAACTCTATTGAGGAATCGGTTTGTGGGTTAGATGAGAAAATAACTCGAGTTCGTAAAGACGCGAACAAAGCACTTGAGGAGACCTCTGAAAAGATTCGTGCTGAGGCCCATACCTCTATCGGGAGGCTTGCCGGATTGTTGACCACATATGTACAGCAGTTTAAGTTATTGAAAAAACAAAAACGTGTCATCACAGTTTGGGCTGAGAAGCGGGGCCCATTGAATGAGGGGCTCTATGAATATTCTTTCGGTGCCAAAGCGAGCAATATATATGGGGGATACGTCATGACATCTCCAGGTACGGTTCGACGAATGGCGGTCTGTTCGGTTAATGCTAGTGGTAAACATGTGGGCGTGGTCATCACAAATCTCGTAGTGGATGGGGAAGAACGGGGTGATGGAGTCACTAAACTCGCTGGACAGAGTTCAGGGGTGGTTTTGTTCGCCGGTGATGATCCAATTAGACTTTCCGAAGGTAATGTTATTAACTTTGTTACGAAAATCGCTGACCCAGCGAGTTCTTCCACTGTTGTGACATTGTTAATTGAACTTGATTTATGACGAATGAACATTTAATACCGTTGAACCTACAACCTGCCGATCCTGTTTCAACACCCAATATGACCCCGTCATAGTTTAGGTTGGAACATATCGTAGAGATGCAGGATATTCTAAAACAAGAGGGGGAATCTCTGAAAATAAATGCTAAAAAATATAGACGAGCTGCAAATATAGTGGAGGGGGTGAGCACCGTGCTGGCAGCAATTTCTATAATGGGTGGGGCCGGAACCGCTGCATTGTTATCTACAGTCGTGGCAATTCCCATTGCAGGGGGTTTGCGTGGGGTAGCCGCTGGGGCGAGGTTGTTATGTATGGCGTTAAGAGTAGTGGGAAGGAAATTCGAAAATAAAAGTAGAAAGCACGACAGAATATCGGTTCTCGCGAGGTCTAAGAAAAATAACATCGACGTTATCGTGTCCAAAGCGTTGGCCGATAACAATATATCGGACGCTAAATTTGAGTTGGTGGTGGAGGAGATGTCTCGATATGAGGATTTAAAAAATACTATTAGAACGAAGGCACGTGCCACACTTCCCAAGATTGAGAATACTGAATAAATTTGGGATTGTTTGGGATAAATTTAGGTTAAAACTGGGTGATAAAGTGGGAGGAAAAGCTACAACACCACCGTGAGTATGTCACCCACCGGCCACCGTACATTTCTATAAACCACAAACTGTCCATACCAGGAAGTAATATATAGATCACCTCGATAGCTTGGTGTATTACACGCCAATCGCTATTGGATAAATACACCGGCGTCTGTCTTGGTGGGTGTGTGTGTTTAAATCAATACACACCGTGGCCTCGATAAGGTGAAATACACTGCAGCGGTCGGATAGGAACGCTGTTTAACGTTGATACAATATCGGTTTTATCTTTATAACTGACTTTCTGATTTAATACTTGCGAGCACGTACTTCCTTGTTAACCAGTCGATGCGTATCCTGAGTGCCACCGCATTGTGGACATAGCAGTGACTCGGATCTGGTATGACAATCTCCAATATAATTGGGACTACAAGACCACTTTCTCATTCAATTACCACCACCAACTTGTTGTTGTTGGTGTGAGCTACAATACCGCTCAATAACAGCATAATGGTTGCTGTTATCATTTTGACTCCCTCTATACTACTCGTGTTTCCAACTTCTGTGTCATCAAGTGCGTTGTTTGCGGTCAAAAGTGAATTGCATTTTATAGCTTGAAATTGTAAACAAACAGTCCGGGAACGAATCGGGAAAGTGGCGAATGTATACGGCTATGAATCCGTTTCGATCACATGTACTGGTTGCAAGCCACAATTTACATGTTTCATAACATTTTGTAGTAAGTGACCATTACCTAGTTGGTATTGTATTTGATATCTGGTGCAATGGGTCCTTGCAGGTAATGTCAACATGTGATCATCCTTCGACCCTACACGTATGAGTTCGAATCCCTCTAAAACACATATTTAATTCGTGATCCTGCTTATTAATTAAAATATTCATTTTTAATTGGCGACCAAGGTAGCGTAAGATCAGTATGCACATCAACACGTACTGTTTGATTTTTATCTGCACATAGTCTTCGCCATTACGTATGGGAGTCACTATTCACAATTAAAATAAACATTATTAAACATTGTATTACGACGTATACAAAATTCATCCTCGAAGGTCAGATGAAACCTGGGTATTTAGGAAACGCAGGGAACCTCCATTACATCGACACCGTACGAGGTTCCTATTGCGTCTGAGTTTGAGAGGTTTCGCTGCATTTTAGCATAATGAGCACTCCACTATATGTACATGCATGTACGGGGCATGTTTTCAATAAGAAAACGTATTTGCAATAAGAAAACGTATTTGCAATCAGAGATAAATAACGGTAATGATAATTATGAATGAAATGAACATCATTAAACACTATATTACGACATAGGTTTAGGAAATTATCAACTAATTAGTATTAGCATTATGAGCCCTTTGCCACATTTCCGTGTGTTTTTTCAATAAAGATAATTATTTACAATCAGAGATCAAGTAAAGTGATACTAATTACTAATACAGAAGAACATACGATGCAGATATTAATGTCCAGGTTAATTAGATATTACGACATGCGTGGTGCCATAAGGAAATAGGTCTATGATCTGATGATATAGACTTTGGCGAGGCTATTCCAAGCAAATCGTGTCCAAAATTTCATATGCAAATATAAAAACTTTTCATATGAATTGCATATATAACATATGAATTTCATGTGAAAAATTCATATGAATTTCATGTGAAAAATTCATATGAATTTCATATGAAAACATTTCATATGAAATTCATATACAAAATTATTCATATGAAATACATATACAGTCTTAACATGAAATTCATATGAACATCATATGAATTTCATATGTTCTGTTTTCATATGAATTTCATATGCAACTCATATGTTTTTCGTATGTTTTAGATATGAACAGCATATGTATTATTTTTCATATGAATTGCTTATGTGGCATACTTTGCTGCGTAAATCCACTCCTCTATGACCTCCAGAAGTTTTGCTACGCACGAACGTTTCGGCTGAAGTCCGTGCTGGTATTCGGTAATCAGCTGGTTATTTTCGATATGGTGCATGAGTCTGTCTCTATAGGTCGATTCTAAGACTTTTCACAAAACTACCGTTAAAGGTACATGCCCACTCAGTAGGTTATAATATCGGGAGTATATAGTTTTGTATATTCTGTAGATATGACATTTTCTGGCATTATAAACATTTATTATATACCTTCATATTTGCCCCATTGACTTTGCAGTGTTGCTACCCACCAATAAATTGCCGTATTGTACGCAGTCAAGCAGTCGTATTGTCGCCGACGCGCGCCTGTGTCATTCAGCTGACAACAGCTGATCGCGAATGAGGAAATGTCCCAATCCAAGGTCCATAAAACTAACATCAGCAACAAAAGATAGCTGTTATGAAATATAGCCTGTATGGAATAATACGATAACGTTAAACGGGTATATGATAAATGTGTTATTGAATTTGTATGGAAATATATTTCGGCGTACTCGTTCGTTCGGCGGACCGACTCGGTTTGCTCGTCGGTCCAGCCGAACGAACTCGTACGCCGAAATATATTTCCGTACAAATCGAATAACCTATAATTATTCACCATTACCCCACTTATCGATTGGCATTATTATACATTTTATATCAGACGTAAATTTAAACACTGATATCAGAGGCGATAACCGTGTTTCATTAAACTGTGAACGGACATTACTATTTAACCTCTGTATTTATATTTTGATGTGCAATGATCATACGTTATAATCTGTCGAAAATATTATTGTTTCAGGTGACGCATTAAATTAGTATAAATAATTAAAAAATATCATGAATCATTTGCATATGAAAACCAACGCGCGTCAGTATCAACAAAATAAATATTACTAAATGATTATATCTGTATAGCAGCAACTCGTAATGTTTAGAACTGGTGGAATAGTGACACAATTATACACTTATTTAATTCCTATAAAGAACATTTTGCGCTTACTGAGTGGGCATGTACCTTTAGCCTTATTAGCAAATATCAAAGGAAGCCGGTCAAAACGGCTCCAGGGTGTTGATTAAAACGGCCGAAGTGTTCCAACCAAAACTGTCCCATTCCAAAACTGCGCCATTCATTACATTTTAACCCGACAATAGGTACCTTTGATTTTTGGTACGTTTTGACTTGCGTTTAGCACATGGAAACCAATCGACGAAATAGACACTATATGTCAACTAGTTGGGTTACTTCCCTTGCTTAATTATTCTCTCCATTTGTTTTTAGAAATATATTATCTCCTGGCGTGCTGTAGATCTGTATTGACACTAGAATGAATAGTCATACTTCCGCTCTCGCTACAGTATGAAAGCATAGGCAATGTTGAATATCCCCCACCAACTTGAATTAATGTTGTATAACAAAAGGCCAGACACTAAAGCAAACAACAGATCATCATTTTCTAACAATAAAACATATTTCAGATGAAAACCTTGGCATTGTCATATCAATACATCGTTTACAACATATTACACATGTTATCCCGATGATAGAGTACTTGTAGATCGCATAAATTTGATTTTATTAGCCTGAATCGAGATTTCATTTCACTGTCCCACTCACTTCCGGTTGAGCTAAAATTTGCAACGAATGATTTGATTGGTTATTTTTTATCAACCAATCAAATCGTTTGTTACAAACGCTTTGCTATAAACCGGAAGTAGCCTGGACAGGCAAAAGAGATCTGCAGTAACACAAATTAATAGCATTATTTTGTATGTTTTAACACATCTGGGTTGTAATTGAAGGTGAAATTCTGTTTATTATAAGTTTACTCCAAATAGATATGCCAGAAATTGCACCAATATTGATTAATATTAGACAGAATACAGATTAGTATTTCATCACACTTTTTTAGTGTCTCCCCTTGACTCTATCTATACAGATTGAATACAATGGAATTATTTTAGTAGCCCTGTGTATGAAAGCGGTGCTCTATAAATACGTTAGCAAATTTTCTTGGTTTGCGACGCGATTCGAGATGCGGCATTTGGAACACGATTATGATCGAACTAGTATACAAACGGTCCTGAAATTATCTCTACAAGTACAATAAATCATTATGTTCTGACCTGTGCATATCAAAACAGCATGGTTAGGGTTAGGGCTGTTAGGGATATTTGGTTCAGATTCTTCCAAAAACACCAACTTTAGCCAAGATGTCGTCTATACCATACTATTTCGATTTCCGACGGGCACCAAGACGAACAACCCCCGGGGCTGCAATTTTGGCGAGATCCAATATGGCCGCCAGTCGGGTAAGAAATCAGTAATAGTAAAACAACAAAAAGTGCTATATTCATAAATAATAATACTTTTTATGGGTTTTGGGGTTCAGGGAATCCAATTATAATGTTATTTAGAGAATTTGAGGTCATTGTCATATTTTAAGGTCACGATAAAGGTAATTTTGAGTCAAATTCGTCATATTTATTAAGTGTTAATCAATATGTACGAACAGTATATCATTGTATCGGTTTCCGGGGTTGAGAAACATGACTCCGACCTAATTTGACGATTGGATGCAATATGACAAACCAGAGTCACGGCAGAGGTCGCCCGAACCTGAGGTCAGCCAGAGGTCAATTGTGTAAAAAATGTCGAAAGACCTGGGATCACAAATAATATCGCTTTTTAGGGGTTTGTGGCATCGGATAATCCTATTCTGATATACTTTTGACTATTTGATGTCATGGTTACCAATAATTCTTAATTCGCTACCTATACTTTCTGGCGTCCTTACTACTGCATCACCTCATCAACATTCTCGTTATTTACGCACCCCCCTTCGCATTTGCAGAGGACCGTGCATCGGACACCAGCACGGTTGCACTTGCACCGTCCTTTGCATGACTTGACGCAGCCGCAGTGTAAGAGAATGACATATGCTACTGAAGCATCGCTGAGAGTAGTACATAGGGGCTGCAAAGTACTGGTGCCATCTTTGTGCCAACCCCACTCACTGAAGTCAGGGATTTCCTGTTGGACCGAAATGGCCTGACTCCAGTAGAAACTCGCTTGTAGAAGTGCTCGCTTCACATGCTGGAACAGAGCGGCTTGGGTAGGCGGAATATTTTCCAGTGATCTACTTCCTGTGGTGAAGAGGCGATGCCTGGCCTCGTTTACACCGGCTGCACCACACCCTTTGCTGTCCATGAGTACGACGAAGCGTTCGATACGCTGCATGTGCAATGACTCGATACTGAACATGTTAGGGTCATGCGTTAGAGCCACTAATGTGTTGGTCAGTTCAGGTATGCTTGACCAGGCTGTCCAAGTGGTCTTCTTGCCACATCCAAGAAACTGTGATGCAGTGTCACATCCGGTCAGACTGTGGAAGAGGGGCAGTGCCAAGGACTTTGACGGACCGAGATTGGAGCATATGGAATGGACTGGAATGTCACGATAATTTCTTCCGCTACCGAAACCCACCCAGAGCTCTGACAGACAAAGTGTCTCGAAAAATCTGACTGCCAAAACCACGACATCACTGTCCACTGTACGAAAATATGCTGTTGTATGTCCCTGCTCTGCGGCATGTGCTAAATGCAGGAGGATCCTAGTGTCCGCCTCAGAATGGTTGCACGGCTGAAATGATGCTGGCGAGCACGGTCTCGAAGTGAATACTTAGGAGCAGCTTTCCGCCCATGTCAGTCTTGGAGATCTGAGTACTGATGAATGAGAACAGCTCCTTTTTGTTCTCCTCGTTCTTTAGGAAGCCACTGTTCCATTCACGCTTTGGTATCTGAGTGCTTCCATCGCCAACTCTTGTTCGTGGGCCATTACCGCGCCGTTGCTGTGTAAGAGCTTTGAGATTATTTTCCGTGGGGTAATTATCCCAAATAGCATCGATGCGTTGGGTACCACTCTTCATTTGTGCCTCCAGAAATGGTACTATATGTAGCGTCACGTACTCGCGGAATGTCTTTGCCGTAGTCGGGCGCACCATGTGGATTACTGCCGCCATATATAAAACCACGAGCGTGGCGTGTTTGGCAGCAGCTGCGCGGCCAGTGGGTGCATTGAGGCATTGCAGAATGTCTGACTTTATTCCAAAGCGCAGCGACCCTCGATCAGCGAGGCTCGGTGGCTCTCTCTGATTTTCAAACCGAAAGAACTCCGTCATGTCGGCATCAGAACGCGACTGGAGTGACAGGACAATTGGCGTGACTAAGGTCATGTTCTGCCTCTGTACGTCCTTCGTGCCTTTTTTCTTGGGGTCAGATCGATTGGCAAAGGTTAGTATGTTGTTCCGCTTGATTGTATCAGATACTGGTACAGAAACGTGTACCAGCCTTTCCATGACATATGCTGCGTGAATGATTTGGCCAGCTTCACGAATTTGAGACAGCGATGTAGCAACGGCCTTTTCCATGACAGTCTGTGTATCGAGTGCTACAAGCTCCTGGTTTGTAACAAGAAAAGGATTACCACGCTGATTTACCACCTCGACAAACGAAAGTACATCCTTTCTAAACTTGACTTGCAAGCTGTGTCCTTCCTCGTGATGAGCGGTGGATGACGATGGTGGTTCGTGTACGGCCTCGAATTCATCAACCACCCGCGCGCATACAGGTTCGGCCAACATGAATAGTGTAAGAGCTTCTGGGTTCTCATAGAGTCCAACCGCTCCACCGTGCGCTTGGAGGCTTTTATTGGATTGTTCATGTGCTTGGTCCTTGGCAATGAGGCTGAACTTTTTAGCAGATTTGTGCACAACAAAGTTTCCCTTCATGAACTCCGCATGTACTTCAGGATGTTTATCTGTAAGACCGACCATGTCACGTACGTGTACCGGCAGCCAACGGGCGTAGTTCGTGTGGTCCAGTGCATGAAAGCAGCCGCAGAGTTCGTCACATGATTGCACATACAATGCGAAGTCTCCTTCCCTCAGTGACCGCACAAACCGAGCCATTAGCAGCTCCAACTCAATTATGGTTGACCAGAACTTGAACTGGGGTACAGTTTGGGAACGTCGATTCCACATATCGAATGATTCAGCCGGGCCCATTATATTCTTGCATTACTCTGAGTATGCTTTCTGCTTGAGCAGGTACAGAGACATGAGAGATACTTGATGGGCATATCGTGTGCGCTTGATGTGATGCTCATTGAGCGCAGACTGTGCGCGACCGGATGTCAGGACTTCCGCCTGAGAAAGCACGGTGGCCCACCCCGAGTCGCGCAGCAGTTTGCCTATCATGAGATGCATCTTATCTTCAATGTGCAGCCCACCCATCATAATAACTAGCTTGTCTTCTCCAAATGTGGTTGGGTTTGATGATCATTGAATGAGTTTGATGATCGAATACAGTGGCTGATCTGCACCGAGAACGCTGATCTGGCCAGGGTTGAGGAACTCGGTGGCCTGCATTGTCAGCTCCATCGCGTGCTTCATTGAAGAAGCGAACGCGGCCTTGTCTGGGAAGAGGGGATAGATGCCGATCTCAGCAGGAGGCTTCACCGACTCGTCGCTCGCAAGCAACGAGTTGTACCCAGACCAGGTGATTACGTCCCCCTCTGAAAGCTCACCTTCCTCGAGCAACCTGGTGACGTGCTCCATCCACGCCACGTCCTTGACAATGGCACCTCGCATATCATGGGGTGTTCTGGCTTCGCTGTCGCCAAGTCTGGGTGCAAATACATCAGTTTTAGAGAGTTCGATTGGGGTCTGGATCACGTAAGAGTCTGGAAGCTTCGCAATGGACGTATCTGAGGGGTCAATTGTGATTGGTGGCCGCTTTATTCCGTGGTTCTCGTGCGAAAGATGGTTCGTCACGCTCAATACATATCCATGGAACTCATCAAGTGAGAAGTTGCCCTGAGCCTTGCTATCTATATTATCCACATCGTGTGTGGTGAAGACCTTGAGACGACTATTACGGGGCGCCAAGTGGGACATGGCTCAATTTTGTCAACAAAATTCATTTTTGTGCCACAAAATTCAATTCTGTGTCACAAAATTCACTTTTGTGCCACAAAACTCAATTCTGTGTCACAAAATTCAATTCATTTTGTGCCACAAAATTCACTTTTGTGTAACAAAATTCAATTCTGTGTCACACAATTCAATTCTGTGTAACAAAATTCAATTCTGTGTCCCAAAATTAATTCAATTATATGTCACAAAATTCAATTCTGTCAATTCTGTGTAACAAAATTCAATTCTGTGTCACAAAATTCAATTCTGCACACGCATGTAAGAAGGACTACCATTGGTCAGAAACTGCACCTGAGAAATGGGTCACGGTCGCCGATCTACACATTCAATGTCGATGATTCATTTCTCATTCTGCCGATGATTCATTTCTCATTCTGCCATGTTGCTTCAACTATCTCCAAACAGTCAAACGTTGACAAACCCATTCGTATTTAAACTCATTTGCGTTATAATTGTACACATAATTCATGTACATGTAGATCTCCCGCGAGTACTGACGTCATTTATTGTCTATCGCAAGGTACATCTGCCCCAGTTAAATCAATAATACACGCGCTGTGGCCTGTGTTCTGACTGCTGTCTGTGTTTATAAACAGAATGTGTGTATTGGGCCATTTGAGGAAACCATTTGTAGTATTTGTGTAGATACCATGGATACTAAGATGGTGTATACTGTAAATAATGCATGTAGACACATAGTTGCGAACACGTAACTTCGCAACTAGTAGACACAGATCCAATAACATTTGTTTCACAAGGTTTGATCTACTGTTAGAATACGACATCATCTAATGTCATTTTCGAGCATAAAACGTTACCTGATAAATAGAATACCAGGCTAGTGTATTTTAATATCAAGTTTATCAGGCTCGGCTCGGAAACGGTAGGAATTCCTCGGCAAGCCTCGGAATTCCTACGCGTTTCCTAGCCTTGCCTGATAAACTTGACATCAAAATACACTAGCCTGGTATTCTCTATATATGGGCATGCTCTCAGGTCTAGCTATGTCCCGGCTACTTTATGTTTGACCCTGTTTACATAAATGAGGGAAAATTCTGAATATTTTTCTTATTTTTCCTTCAAAGTATATATGCTTATATGGTGTGACCACTCATTTGTAATCATAATATAACCAAAATAACTCCATAAAGAAGTATAATATTGATATATTGGGTTATATTTTCACATTGAAATATGTAAACCTGCAAGTGTACTCCACCATCTAGTAAAATGGACTAAGACCGATCTCAACCAATCAACGTAGAGATGACATAGACTATCCTACGCAAACTAATTTTTGTGGACAAAAATGAATTCTGTCCCACAAAACTGAATTTTCTTCATAAAACTCAATTCTGTCTTACAAAATTGAATTCTTTATAACAAAAATGAATTTTGTATACGAAACGTATGCAGAATTGAAATTTGTGACACAGAATTGACAGAATTGAATTTTGTGACATAGAATTGAATTTTGTGACACAGAATTGAATTTTGTGATTTTTAGTGTTACAAAACTCAATTTTGTACACATAATTAACCTGTCTTGCATGGCGCCCCGTAACTATTGGTGGGTATTACAACATCGCTTTACTTCCATGACACGACTGTACGATACCGATATACCCTGTTCATTGTCAATTTCAATCTGTGTTTTACTCCGTCCGTACCCGTGTAGCTTGAGGCCGTGATACAGCGGAAATGGGGTTTCTCTTTCCTTGTTGTGTCGCACTGCATCCGTCTTTACTGCATGGTGCGTACCCTTACTGGTATTGTAGATGAGCAGTTGCGAGATATTGCATGCGATCTTCTCCCTCGCATTGAAATTGGCATCGCCACCGCTCTGTTCACGCCCATGAAAGGCTGATGGGCCCCGGAGCACTACATTAAAGAAACCCCGCATCTCCTCGTTCACTGGTTCCGTCAGGCAGTTGGGGGAGAATGAGCCGCCGAAAGGGTCCTGGCTCTGTTGGCAAAATGTGTGCATCATCACGGCAGCCCGCATGAACGTAAGCGCGTCCTCTTGACCAATTTGAGACACATATGTCTTTGCCAGCTCATCGGCCACCTTCAATGTGTGAGATATGTAAATATCCTTCCTGCCTTCATTGCCCTTGGAAAACTCTACCCATTCCGATAGGGCATCGAGCAGATGATCTTTGAATCGAGATGAGTGTGGCTCTTTTTTATCTCTGCATGGGCGACCATGATCACTCATAAGCTTTTGATACATCTTGCCAAGCTCTGAAAGCTTAAATATAGTGGTGTCCGAATGTTCGATTAGAGCAATAATTTGAGCACATATGAGGGGGTCAAAGGGCGGAGTTGAGGGTCCAGCCGAGTCCCGTCGATCGACAGCGCGAGCGAAGTCGCGCAAACGTACATAACACTGATGGTGGTAACATACATCAGCAGCATGCGCATCAGACGCTACTGCAACCAGTCTGCCAATTAAATGAAAGTTGTTCGTGGTCTTCGCCCAAGTCTTCAAGTTGGCATCTACGGCATCGGTTAATACTTTATGAAGATTTATCTGGTCCTCACCCTCACAAATTACACAGTACTTGCTATTGGCCGAAGGGTGAACGTCTCCAGATGATCTGAGTTTTTTTGGGACTAGATATATTGTGCGGGCCGGTATCTTTGTCAATAATCTCCCTCGCCCGTTTAACACGAGAACTACTATTATACCTCCTGCATGTTTTGTGATACTGAGCATTGTGTGATTTAAGTGTTGCTGCAATACCGAGACCATCATTCAACTGACTAATGCTGACGCTAATGCCAGAAGGAAGAGTATTGTGATTAATAGCACTGAAGTAGTTGTGATCTCTCTCAAGTGATACAAGTCCCTCCTCCTTGGGAGTTTGCAAGGCTTCTTGAGTTTTGTCCGATTGACAAAGACAACAAAGACCCCAATTCATAATTTTCACGATTCGCGATATGCATACATCAATTTTGCAAGCGAATTTTATGCTGTTGCTAATATTGATTAACTAACTGCACTACTCAGTATCTGAATAAAAACGACTGTGTTGTTCACGCATTTTCGGCCTCTCAGAATTACGTGCGGTTTTATTTTATTTGGGATGTTAGGAAATCATGTGATTATTGATTGATTGAAATGTGGTTTACGTCTGTTTAACAAATGATGTATGTGAAGAAGATCTCAAACCAGTGCGAAATAAAGCTAATATTAATAATTGGAAATGGTCATTTAAATGTTCGGGAATTTGTTATGTGAAACCCCTAAAACTCAAACTTCGACCATAATGTGACCTTGAAGATGACCTTCAGTGACGAATTTGACCACAAATCGTCGAAATAAGACCAGCATCAGAATCTACGAGCCCCAATACCCATATTTAGAGGTATTACTCGTGGTTCTAGCCCTTTTGGTTTTTACCTACGATTGATTTCTAATCCCAGTGGCGGCCATATTAGATTTGGCAAATATGGCGGCCCCAAGTGGCGCCCATCAACAATCGAAACAGTATGGTATGGGCGACGTCTGTGCCAAAATTGGTGCTTTTGGAAGAATGTGAACCAAACCTCCCATGTAATGCCCTAACATCCCTCACTATATGGCGATGTTGTGCTTTTAAACGCGGTTTTTAAAAACGACCATCATATTTTCTGTGTGTTCTCCATATTGTTTCCATTTCCCGATTCATTCGGATATCCCCGCATGTGAAACATTCAAATCTGGACCTAATCACGTGTTTAGTGGGCGGGGCTATAGCGACATACCCATGACGTCATCCTACAACTTTTACTACGAACCCACCGGAAATAGTAAATAGTAAGCGCGTTTGACCCTGTTCGGGTGTCAGTAATACGTCAAATTCGGCTTCAATAACTTCCTTTATTGTTTTGACAATCACACTTAATTTTGAATTCAAGCTTTTTCTTCTAAAACCTTTGCCTTTGGTTGTAAATTGCTTGTCACAATGAACACATTTTGTGGCGGCCATTGTTTCGCACGGTATATCAGCATTCCAAATATGGCCGCCGCTACCATATATGGAAACTAGAGTAATCATGTGATACCAAGAGAGATCACGTAACTAAAGATGGCGGCGGATGGAAACGGCTGCAACGTCCAGACAATAATTTTGCGAATAAAGTCAAATATATAAACAAATAAACATATTTTGGGGCTGATTTTGCGAAATTGTTTATTTATATACAGATATGTGTAGATTATTTTTGTCACTTTTATTGATGTTTATGGGGAAGTATATTTTGCTAACGTGAATAATGAATAGTAGCGGTAATAGCCGATTACCGCTACGCATATTGTAGCTATCTTGACACCACTGAATACCGTAGGATTTCTGAAACGGGTGATTGTGAGCGTGTTCTCAAAAGCTTTGTTTAACGACGTGATATTGCCTGTTTAATTATGCTTTAGCAAAGTCACGTTACATAGTTGCGTCTATTTATTGTTAGTATATACATGAAACACGTTTCGAAATAATGTAACACATAATTCAAATGCGCCCGGGTATCAAACTCGCATTCGTCACCATTGAAAGAAACAGCCACACGAAGTCGTCATCCTTGCATTGTATACAACGTGTTGCAGGGAAAGAAGTCAAAACGGCCCCTCTTGAAAACGGCCCCTGGTCCCAACGGCCCGGATTTGGTCAAAACGGCCCCTAAGTTTTGGGAATTTGGTAAAAACGGCCCCTACTACAACTGCCCCTATTATATATATTATTTGTTTTATACCCATGTATATATATATATATATATATATATTCTTAATATTCATCATGTTCATCTAAAATATCAATAATATATGACCTTGTATTATGAATATAGATGAAAACAAACTTTAAAGGTACATGCCCACTCAGGAGGCACAAACTGTTCTTTATAGTTATTAAATAAGTGTATAATTGTTTCACTATTCCACCAGTTCTAAAAATTACGAGTGCCCGCTATACAGATATAATCATTTAGTAATGTTTATTTTACTGATAGTGACGCGCGGTGGTATCAGGCTATTTTCGTATGCAAATGATGCATGCCCCACATGGTATATTTTAATTATTTATACTAATTAAATGCGTCACCTGAAAAAATAACCTAACCTAAATTCGCTTTTTAAAATCACGTTCACTTCCTGATTATATAACTTATAAATACAATATGGCGATAAAAATAAACAATTGGCGATAAAAATAAACAATTGGCGATACAAAATTACAATTTGCGGGAAAAAATCCATGGAATTTTTTTTTCCAAAATTGTAATTTTTTATCGCCAATTGTTTTGTTTTTTTTGAAGTGTCGATTGTTTTATTTTCCCCAGCGGAATCCCTGTAATGGTATGTCAGATTTGCTTGAAACTTTGTATGCTTATTGAGAATCATCCATATATTCATTCTGTGTCCCACTCATGCGGCTCCTGTGCCCCCAAGGTCAAGGCCAAATGACTTAGAAGTTTGCGTTATTATAAAATATGCGTTAAGGTTTTTACATACCTTATCTCCACAATTGTTACTCCAATTTACTTCCATCTTCCAATACTTCCTTATCATACATATTTTCATTCCATAGCCTGCCCATGTGGTCCACATGCCCAAGGTCAAAGAAAAATGTGTGTTGAAGTTTTCATATACCTTATATCTCCACAACACTTACTCCGATTTACTTCCAACATCCAATACATCTTATTCATCATCCATATTATCATTCTATGGCCTGCCCATGTGGTCCACATTGCCCAAGGTCAAATGACTGACATTTGTGTTAAAGTTTTTACATACCTTATCTCCACAACACTTACTCCGATTTACTTCCAACATATAATACTTATTATTCATCATCCATATTTTCATTCTATAGCCTACTTATCTGAATCCTCCAAATACGGCCATTCTCTCATACTTTCACTATTCGTATGGATGCTGTGGAACCTACGTTTACATAACCTGCAACCTGTCTGCACCGGATTTTCAGTAATTAAACAATATGTTCCCTTATTCCTAAGAAAAAAAAATCAACCTTGTCCTATCCGCCATATTGTTTATCATCAAATGTTCAAGTGACGTAGGGTTTACATCACGTGACAAGCAGGCTCAGTATTTTATTTGAAATGTTCGAAATATGCTGGAAACTGGTGTTAAAAACACACAAACATGTTTCTGAAGTAAAATTGGGCAGTAATGGATCAGGATTTACATGCAAACTGTGTCTGTGGCCTCTAAACATCTTCACTATTTTTTTATACCGGACTATTTTTGCATGCCCCCCCCCCCCCACCCCCCCCCCCTGGCGCTGTGTACTATATGTAGCACAGTCATTCCGTCAGTGGGTGTATTCGATGATTCGATGTTTATGAACATGTGAACATGCAGGCAATTCATTTACCGTAGACCCACATTCACACGCACATGACATGGTAATGTGCAGTATTTTTCACAATATATTTTATAAATTTAAAATTGGAGAACTTGTCATTGTACGAGTTGTCCAAACGTCTTGGAGAAATGCTACCATTGATGTAAAGACTGTTCTATGCCACACGATGCCAACACATATTACATCCGACTCCTTTCTTTATTCAGGTCCCATGCACACAGCAGCACAACGGTCCGACGTGATGTCCATGTCCTATTATGGTACTCGTGACAACATTTGTTTACTTCAGGAGATAAGCAAACATGCAACCGCCTTTTGATAATCAAAATGTACAGAAGTGACTTTGTAGAGGATGGATTAAAGTATGAAACGACTACAGAAATGCATGACATGTGACAACCCCTTCGTGAACGGTACCAGCCTCAAACTACATTATGCACATTCACACCGGGGAGCGATCACATACTTTAGATACTGTAGGTTTTATAGTAAGCTTTCAAAAAACGGGGTCTCATACATACCCATGATTGTCAACACACATGTGCTGTTTGTGATAATAATTTCACACACAGTGGCAGCCTAAAACGGCACATGGTCATCCACACCGGGGATCGTCCTCATACATGTTGTGTTTGTGACAAGATATTCACACACCGCGCCTCAAAGACCACATGCTCATACACACGGGGGATCGTCCCCATACATGTAGTCTTTGTGACAAGATATTCACACGCAGCGGCCACCTCAAAGACCACATGCTCATACATACGGGGGATCGTCCCCATAAATGTTGTGTTTGTGACAAGACAGTCGCACACAGTGGCGACCTCAAACGATACATGCTCATACACACGGGGGATCGTCCCCATACATGTTGTGTTTGTGACAAGACATTCGCAGGCAGTGGCGACCTCAAACGACGCATGCTCATACATACGGGGGATCGTCCCCATACATGCAGTGTTTGTGACAAGACATTCACTCAGGGTGGAAGCCTCGAACAGCACATGCTCATACATACGGGGGATCGTCCCCATACATGTAGTGTTTGTGACAATATATTCACACGCAGCGGCCACCAGAAAGACCACATACTCATACACACCGGGCATCGTCCCCATACATGTAGTGCTTGTGACAAGATATGCACACGCAGCTGCCACCAGAAAGACCACATGGTCGTACACACCGAGGATAACCCCCGTACATGTAGTGTTTGTGACCAGACATTCGCACACAGTGACAGCCACAAACATCACATACTCCTTCATACGGGGGATCGTCCTCATACATGTAGTGTTTGTGACAAGACATTCACACATAGTTGCAACCTCAAACGGCACATGCTCATGCATACGGGGGATCGTCCTCCCCATACATGTAGTGTTTGTGACTAGACATTCACACATAGTGGCCACCTCACACAGCACATGCTCATGCATACGGGGGATCGTCCCCATACATGTAGTGTTTGAGACAAGACATTCACTCAGGGTGGAAACCTCAAACAGCACATGCTCATGCATACGGGGGATAGAAACCATACATGTAGTGTTTGTGACAAGACATGCACACGCAGTGGCGACCTCAAACGGCGCATGCTCATACATACGGGGGATCTTCCCCATACATGTAGTATCTGTGACAAGACATTCAGACATATTGGCAACCTCAACCGGCACATGCTCATACATACGCGGGATCGTCCACATATATATCGTGTTTGTGACAAGACCTTCACTCACGGTGGACACCTCAAACAGCACATGCGCATACATACTAGTAATCCTATTACTTTTAGTTAAAGGGGCCAAGTGACTTTGGTTTGGTATGGACCTTGAACCATTTCAGGTTATTCCAATTTCATGGCTGGATATATAGTTTTTCGATGTACATATTCTGTTCTGATTTTGGAATTCCACTAAAATATTGTAGTCGTGTACCGCCTGTACATATCACTGAACTTTTTAATTTTCCGATTTCTCGGCATTCACCGGTATTTAGTATACACCAGTAAGTAGGTCACAGAGAATATATTTTAAACTAGATGTATATTTGTACGTATATTGACCACTGGCGAGGGGATACTAATGAACTGGTACGGATGTATACATTACACGATTAGTCCATTATCAATCGAATTGTGTAACAAAATACACATAGAATAACCATACTGCTCTTAGTGTGATGCTTGCCCTTATCTTAATATAACATTCATAATTCCCGAGTGTGTTGCTAGTGTTATTTCATCACAATCAGCACTCGTGTACTACACATATATTCATGGGACCCAGTACCATGCAACTAAGAGGTATACAACATTCATGCAGCGGTGGAGAGGTGATTGAATACAGAAGCAACTAAAAAGTTTCCGTCGATCGTGAGCAATACTGCTCATAATGGCCTTGTTGAAAATTCCTTAGAATTTATGTTGCGCGGGAAGGTGGCATACTGCTTTCAGTTGTGCCAATAAGTTGATGAGATGTATTTAACATGTATTATTGGCTTTGTTTCTCCAGGCTCTATTCGGCCCACTTTTAAAACTATTTACAGTTCTTGCATCTTCCACATCCTCCGGCAGTTCCGTGAATTCACTACTCTATTTAATACTGTTCATTGATTCTGTCTTTGGTAAACCAAGTTCTCGAATGCGTTCATCATATGTGAAATTATTCAAACCTTTAACTACACGAGTAGCTCTTCTCTGTATATATTATATTATTATATCCTTTGTACATCTGGGATACCATACAACAGTGATATATTCTAGGTGTGGTCTTATTCAGCTCTTGTATAGTGGTAGAAATGTTTCTTTGTTTAGGCACATAAAGGTCCGCTTGATTACTCGTAGCATTTTGGGTAGATTTCTTCACTTTCTGTGCAATATGTGTCTATTCATGTAATAATTCCAACACACAAATATTTACACAATTCCCTAACATTTGAATGGCCCGTAGCAAGTCTCTGTCCAAAATTTATATCACAGTAAACTCCCACGCCGAACTACTTTCAGTAACATTCTTAAGAAAACGGAAAACAAACACATTTTCTTGATGAATTTGTTTCAAATGCTGGAATTATAAGGAATGAATGGCCTTTTTGTTGAATTTATCGGGGATATAAACTTGGAAAAGTCGAGGGAATACTGGACGAGGCCTTCCGGCCTTCGTCCAGTATTCCCGCGACTTTTCCAAGTTTATACCCCGATAAATTCCACAAAAAGGCCATTCATTCCTATAATAGTTCCAGTTGTGATTGGATTTCCGGAGGTGCATTGCCTTTCACTTGTTAGCGTTAAACGTAAGCTGCCAGTTTCCTGACCATTCTGCAAGTTGATCTAAGTCGTTCTGGATGCTAATGCAACTGGTACTGTCAGATATTACTATAACGCTTGATACGGGCGACGAATACTGAATATAGCATACGAAGTTACTGCATTTGAAGATATTTGTGTTGTCGTGCAAACGTCAAACAGCTTTGGAATTATCTTTACTTGCATACACAGATAATAATACGTTTCTAATAATATTATTATAAACAGTATATATTAATTAGCCGACATAGGTTTTCTTTCGAATAAATGTATTTTTTTTGTAGGGGTGGGGAGGGGGGGGGGGTGTGGTGGGTATTTAATAATAATAATGAAAAAAAGTATGCACGAATTTTACCGAACCATCTTGGGAATTCTCCGCTGATGCAGCAGCCGACAAACCTACTGCGTAACTGCGAATGGGCCGAATGCAGCGGAAGTGGTGGTAACGGAGGCAAAAACAGTCCTGATTTCTGGGCTATTGTTTTTTTAAAACTATAGTTCAATAAATTAATTCAAAGTGAGAGGAGGTGTCGCGCTGTTTCCCATTCTGCTGATTGATTATATTTTAACACATCTTTCTTATCTCCCATCATCCCAGTGACATGTAAGCAGTTACCTGAGTGTATTGTCCCTGGTGTCTACTCACCTACTATGCGAGTAAGTAAATATGGCTTTACCTGTGGGTAACGTGTACACTAACATAGGCTGTGCATCAGATTGAAAAGTTCACATATCAAACTTTTTATTTTGAGATTGATGGGATAAATGCTCAGATAGTTCGTCTTTTGTATAGGTTGCTGGCATAATATTTATCGTTTGCCGTTGTCATATCTGTCTATTATGTATTGAACCAACTTTTATTTGGTTTACTATCATATCATTTGATGTATGTGTCAAACGCACGACATGGTGAAACTGTACGATGGCTTGTACATACAAAGATGGCGAAGATGACAACTCGATGCTTCATATAGAATGCAGTAACAAGACAATATTCACATGTGCTATATTCATATATCACATCACTCTTATGAAGCAATTATCATTGAAGTAAAGTGTATATATGACATAATACCTAAAGCTCCGTCAATTAATTGTCACAATACCTTGACTGACAACCTTGTCTATGTGGACGCCGGCAGAACGCGCCATGTAACCGAGGTTCACAAATATCACACATCCGGCAAACCAGCTCGTGACGCAGTCCAGCACCGGAAGTAATAACGCGTCCCTGGAAACAGCATTTATGAACTAGACTCGGAATAGAAAACCTGTTAACATATTAAAATTTTGAATATGTGGGATGTTCAATGCACAACCATCGTCGAGAACTTGACAACTGCAGAACACTGTTAAATAATGTAACTAGTCCATGATAATGCGTCATTATCTATGGAAGCGTCCTGGTGCCAATGCTAAACTATTTTTATCTCCTAATTAGGAGATAGTAAGTCCTAATTATGACTTAGTATCTCCTAATTAGGGCTTACTATATGCGTCGATGCTAAACAATGTTTTACCTCATAATTACGAGATATTAAGTCCTAATTAGGAGATAATAAGTCCTAATTAGGAGATATCCCTAATTAGGAGATGATAAGTCATAATTAGAAGATAATATGTCCTAATTAGGAGATACTAAGTCCTAATTAGGATATAATATATCCTAGGATATAATATATCCTAATTAGGAGGTACTAACTCCTAAGTTACTATCTCCTATTTAGGAATTATATCTCCTAATTAGGAGATACTAAGTCCTAATTGGGAGATAGTATCTCCTAATTATGAGTTCATCCGTTCATCTATCCTTTCATCTGTAGTGTGTTAGCTAACACTGAGACCACTGTATTGACATGTCTTGTCCATTTCCACTAAATAACTGGAATATATAGAAGATAATCATATTTTTGCGACGAATATGATATTTATCTTCATCGAGTGGTGTGAAATGTCCATATTTCGCGAGTGCCTCACGGCACTCGTGAAATATGGACATTTCACACCACTCGATGAACATATATGTCATATTCGTTGAAAAGATATGAATATTCTATTTATTATATACCGCTCCATGGAAATTAGCAGTTTTTTAGACTGTATACGGCAATGAATGTGTATTTGCAGCCTATTTGTAGTCCGACACAGCAGTTGGGCTTTATGAATATAGATAGCGGAAGTAGTCGTATTTTCACCGGAAGTTGTTTATTTCATCGATGAGAACATATTACTTTTATTTACATCGTATAACTATGTATTTCATAGGTAGGTATATAATAAATATTGTTATGTTAATTGTCTGACCAATCCAATATTCACAATATGATTTTCAGATTAGTGAATTTATAAAATGGTGATGCTTTTTTTTCTCTAAAAACTACGAAAATTACTTGCAAAAAGTGTAGATCCTTTTGAGACGGCTCGTCACGAGCCGAGCCGGCCAATCCGGATCTCCACTGCTTGCAAACACCGCTATAGGAAACAGGCAAGCAATTTATTTCTCCTAGACCATATGGTGGCATATTTCTGCCATCCACATAAAGTCATAGCTAAGTCGTCTTACTACACATTATAAGTCGTCTTAACTACGTCATTATCTCGTCATGACGTCTTACTAACTGGTCAAAACGTGATAAATTGGACGCGATAACTACATGTAACACGAACTATTGTCAAAAACTTGATACTGCCCACAAGTGACACCGGTTTTTAGCTCGACTATTCGAAGAATAGTTAGAGCTTATGTTGTCACCCCGGCGTCGGCGTCGGCGTCGGCGTCGGCGTCACCGTCACACATTGGTTAAGGTTTTTAGTCAAGCTTGTATATGAAATACTACTGGTCCTACACCCTCCATACTTGGACAACTTCACAACTTCATCTCCTAGTGATTACAATAATAATTCCCCTTGGTTAAGGTTTGTAGTCAACCTTGGTTAAGGTTTTACTCAAGCTTGTACATGGAATAATATTGTGCATACATACACCATACTTGGACCACCTTTTCTCATAGTGATGTACATCAATAACCCCTGAACTATATTTGACCTTAACCTACATTTCCTCTTGAATTACTTACTTAATTCCCCTTGGTTAAGGTTTTTAGTCAAGCTTGTATATGGAATACTACTGGCCCTACACCCACCATATTTGGACAACTTCATCTCCTAGTGATGTACATCAATAACCCCTGATCTATATTTGACATTGACGTACATTTCCTCTTGAATTACTTAGTTAATTCCCCTTGGTTAAGGTTTTTAGTCAACCTTGGTTAAGGTTTTACTCAAGCTTGTACTTGGAATACTATTGTGCATACAGACACCATACTTGGACAACCTTTTCTCATAGCTATGTACATCAATAACCCCTATCTATATTTTACATTGACCTACATTTCCTCTTGAATTACTTAGTTAATTCTCTTTGGTTAAGGGTTTTAGTCAAGCTTGTAGATGGAATACTCCTGGCCCTACACCAACCATACTTGGACAACTTCATCTCCTGGTGATGTACATTAACAACCATTGACCTATATTTGACCTTGACCTACATTTAACCTTGAATTACTTAGTTAATTCCCCTTGGTTAAGGTTTTTAGTCAAGCTTGTAGATGGAATACTTTTGTGCATACAGACACCATACTTGGATAACTTTTTCTCATAGGGATGTACATCAATAAACCCTGACCTATATTTTACCTTCACCTATATTTAACCTTGAATTACTTGGTTAATGTGTATAGTCAAGCTTGTATATGGAATACTCCTGGGCCTACATCAACCATACTTGGACAACTTCATCTCCTAGTGATGTACATCAATAATCCCTTACCTATATTTGACCTTGACCTACTTTTATCATTGGATTACTTAGTTATTTCCCCTTGGTTAAGGTTTTTAGTCAGGCTTGTATATGGAATACTCCTGGGCCTACATGAACCATGCTTGGAAAACGTCATCTCCTAGTGATGTACATCAATAACCCCTGACCTATATCTGACATTGTCCTACATTTGACCTTGAATTACTTACTTAATTTCCCTTGGTTAAGGTTTTTAGTCAACCTTGGTTAAGGTTTGTATGCAGGCCACAGCCACCTTGTTTGTCAAGCTATGTGTACATCGACAACCCTCGTAGTCGAGCTATGCTGTTCTCCTACAGCTTTTGTTATTTTCATTTCTACAAATTTCCTCGTCGAATAAAGACAATAAGATGACTTGTGAGATGTGAGATGCCTTGACCCAATTATCAAGCCGACACGTTGATCCCTCTTCACGTAATTGGTGCTGCTACACACGGAGGAGGAAAGCGCGAGATAGACGATATCTCACCGGACACAGATGTGCTTGGGTTGCTGATGGACATGTACTCAATCATATTACTGGGCGAGGAAAGGACAGGCGCGTTATTGATATCAGGCAACAGTGTTTAGCAATAGGAAAGAAGAAGTGTCTAGGACTTCTCGGACTGCATAATATTTCAGGTGCAGATTGGTGTGGAAAATTCGTCGGTATATCAAAGAAACGATGGATAATGTCATATCTAACACATGACCCAAACAGCGATGTTATCGCAGCATTCACAAATTTCGGCGATGAGTCCATGAATCTGTCATCAACTAGGGATGTACTCGAAGGGTTCGTTTGCAGCGTATATTCAAAGACCACGAAATGCCAGAAGATCGATGATTTGCGTTGGGAACTGTTTCGGTCGAAAAACTTGGAAGGCGAAAAACTACCACCAACAGTCGGAGCACTGACGCCGCATCTGCAAAGAGCAAACTACGTCACACGGATCGGTAGGAGCTACAAACATGTAAGACCTTCGATTCCATCTACATTGTATATTGGATCACGGATGGGAGCGGTCCGTTGATGGAGACATAATTCCAGTGAAAAGTTTGGAATTGCCGGCTCCAGAAGCTGTACTGGAACTCATTAAGTGTGGTTGTAGGACACAGTGTTCTCGCAATTGCTCTTGTGTTAAAAATGTACTCCTTTGTACTGCTCTGTGCAAGTGTAGCGATTGCGAGAACACTGTGGACTACAACATTTCAGATGACCAGGATTCCCACGAGGATTAGGTGATGACATTCGAATCAGCGACGCGAATAACATATCCATGTACATTTTAATAAATGTGGAAACTATGTTTTATATACTTTGGCCGCCATTTTGTTTCTGTCGGCCATCTTGAATGGTAGAATTGCAATACTATTTAAATGACAATGTATCAACAATAAGTACTGACTGAACTCCGTTTATATGTGTGATAGATTCGAGAAATAGGCTGTAATGGATATATTAGTGTGTATTTATGACAATCTAAGATGGCCCCCAATGGTTCAAAATGGCTGCCAGAATAAAATGACAGCAATTATGTATTTTGAATCCAAAGTAAAATAAGTTACACAAGATATTACACCGAGGAAACAAATAAACATCTATTCTGGGAATGCAGTAAAAGTCAACATTTCTGGTCACAAGTGGGTTCCTTTTTACAGGATCATAATGTTACATGTAACCTAGATTGGCATTTAATAAGTTTTGGACAGTATGAACAGAAAAATATATTCTTAAACCTGTGTATTATACTTGGAAAATATTTGACATATTCTTGTAAATTAAGGAATACAGAACCAAACTTTTCTGATTTTAAAAGCTATTTAAAACAAAACAAAAGATATTGAGAGAGCAATAGCTATAAATAAAAATAAAGTTTCTACACATGAACGAAAGTGGGACGGAATACAACTAGAATAACAATACATTATGTACATATAATGCCCTTGTTTCATAGAGACCCGAAGTAGAAGACATACTAATGCATATTACGACATTGCTCGATCCAAATCTATCAACTCCTTCCACCTCTCTCCTTTTCTATATTCCCTCTATCCTCAACTCTACTTCTAAAATCCTTATAACCATTAACATTCTCAAATACATACATTTATCTATGCATGTCAATTCACATGGATACAGGTCAAAGTACATGACAATAATAATTGTACTGTATGTATGTGTATGTATATATATGTATATATATGTATATATATATATATATATATATGTGTGTGTGTGTATATGTATATATATGTGTGCGTATGTGTATATATCTACATGTTGAACTTAAATTGTGTTTATACATGATTATATCTGGAAACAAAAACAAAAGAATCAAGATATTACACAGAAATCTAGCTGTTCTGAAGGTAATGGAACTCAACATCGTGGTTGAATAAAGGAAAAAACTCATTTTTGGCGGCCATTTTGTTTTTTACGTGATATGTTTGGAGTCCCAGTGCAATATATCGGATTAGATTGTATACGTAGGTCATTATCCTAACGATTTAAGTGAAGAAATTACAAACATCATGTAGCACAACCCGATTTATACTTGCTTTATATCTTTGGATAAGGAGGAAACGTCACTAAATTCAAGATGGCCGCCAAATATCCAAGATGGCGGCGAAAAAAGTGGCACTAAATTTTTTTCAGCTCAGTGTGCCCTAAATAACAAAGAAAGAACATAAAATCGTTTCTACTAAAATAATCTGACGGGAATACACAGGGGTCCCTACTATTACTAACTGATCAAGACGACATAAAATGTCATGAAATTAATGTAATTGGTGGGCAGTATCACACACACACACACGCACTCACGCACGCACGCACGCACGCACGCACGCACGCGCGCACGCACACTCATCTACACTGGTACCCGTTGCACCGCTCAATACAATACTACCGATAACCTGTTCCAAAGGACGCCTCTGTACACTAATCGGACTAATCTGTCAGTTTTTCACAACACATCTCCGTACCGTTCACCGTACGTGTCAACGCCGTTACAATATCCATTATGCCAGTAGTATACGTGTAATGGTGTGTTTTATACATCGGGCATATCACCGTACGGTATTAGTATTGTTGAAGCCATTGTGACTGGCAACTGTGGTTATTCCACACCACCCCATCCCATACAACCTTTGTACGGCTGCCTCTCCGCATGCCTGATACACAGGTTATGCCACCACAACCGATGCAGGTTGTCCATTCCACTCATTTAAATGTTGTGGTTTATTTACCCGGACTTACCGCTGTACGTTATTGTGGAAGTTGTTGTAGCTTGCCAATGTGGATATCACCCCAAAGCCCATGCCAACAGAGTAGAACACCTGCACGGCCGCGTCAGCCCATACCTGCAACCATAGGCAACGCACCATGATAACACTCAAGTTGTTTTCCCTTTTGATCAAAATAGCTCATGTGCTGATTCTAAGTTACTCCTACCCCGATTGTTTGACTGTCACACGTTCTTCCATACCCATGCGCGTGGCATACATGCATGTCAATTCAACATACATATACTTTGCACTATTTATAAATAATATTGTGCATTTTGAACGAACTGTACTAACGATGTACACTCAAGAAATGGATGATTATATTCTATGCAATAACTTGTACATACCGAGAATGAGCGTAACTTATTCCAGTCGGGTACTGTGTAGTACTTAAATCCGTCCCAGGCGCCGGGTAGAGTGATCCCCCGTATCAGGAGTACGATCAGTAGAAGGTATGGCAGTGTGGCGGCCACGTACATGACCTGGAAGTTGAGAATAGGGTGTGTACTTATCACAAACATAAACCCGCCCGGCAGAGTTGTCCCCCGTATCAGGAGTATGATCAGTAGGATGTATGGAAATGTGGCGGCCACGTACATGGCCGGAAAGTCGAGACCAGGGCCGGTATTTATAAACATAAACCCGCCCGGAAGAGTTATCACCCGTAGCAGGAGCGCGATCAGTAGAAGATATGACAATGTGGCGGCCACGTACATGACCCGACAGTCGAGATTAGGACCGGTAATTATAGCATAAATCGGCCGGGCAGAGTTACCCCCATATCAGGAATACGACCAGTAGTAGATATGGCAGTATGGCGGCCATGTACATGGCCCGATAGTCGATACCGGGTCGGTGATTATAAACATAAACCCACCGGGCAGTATTATCTCCCGTTTCATGAGTACGATCAGTAGAAGATATGACAGTGTGGCGGCAACGTACATGACCTGAAAGTCGAGACCAGGGCCGGTAATTATAAACATAAACCCGCCGGGCAGAGATTTCCCTCGTATCAGGAGTACGATCTGTAGAATATTATGACAGTGTGGCGGCCACGTACATGGCCTGAAAGTCGAGACAAGGACCGGTAAAGCCACCCTGCAGAGTTATCCCCCGTATCAGGAGTACGATCAGTAGAAGATATGGCAATGTGGCGGCTAGGTACATGACCCGAAAATCGAGACAAGGACCGGCAATTATAAACATAAAGCCACCCTGCAGAGTTATCCCCCGTACCAGGAGTACGATCAGCAGAAGATATCGCAATGTGGCGGCCACGTACATGACCCGAAAGTCGAGACAAGGACCGGTAATTATAAACATAAAACCACCCTGCCGAGTTATACTCCGTTTCATGAGTACGATCTGTAGAAGATATGACAGTGTGGCGGCAACGTACATGACCTGAAAGTCGAGACCAGGGCCGGTAATTATAAACATAAACCCACCGGGCAGAGTTTTCCCTCGTATCAGGAGTACGATCTGTAGAATATTATGACAGTGTGGCGGCCACGTACATGGCCTGAAAGTCGAGACAAGGACCGGTAAAGCCACCCTGCAGAGTTATCCCCCGTATCAGGAGTACGATCAGTAGAAGATATGGCAATGTGGTGGCTACGTACATGACCCGAAAGTCGAGACAAGGACCGGCAATTATAAACATAAAGCCACCCTGCAGAGTTATCCCCCGTACCAGGAGTACGATCAGCAGAAGATATCGCAATGTGGCGGCCACGTACATGACCCGAAAGTCGAGACAAGGACCGGTAATTATAAACATAAAACCACCCTGCCGAGTTATACTCCGTATCAGGAGTACGATCAGTAGAAGATATGGCAATGTGGCGGCCACGTACATGGCTTGACATTCGAGACCAGGGCCGGTAATTAACACAAGCCCACCAAGTCGAGATGAGGGCCGGTAATTATAAACACAAGCCCGCCCGACAGTTATCCCCGGTACCAGATGCACGCTCAGTAGAAGGTATGGCAGTGTTGCAGCCACATTCATGGCCTGAAGCATTAACCCGGCTTAAACTGTTTCACTTGAAAACTAAGATTATGAATAAACATTCATATTAATCACGTAGGAGGGGAATCAACCTGTCGGCAGGAGTGAGGTGCGCGTGTTTGTGTATGTGCACAGCACAAACAGCTGATTTCGTCTCGACTCGGGTATTATTTTTATCATAACAATCTTAGTATTCAACCGATCTTGATGCAATAAGTCGCGCGAACCGCACAACAGTGCATAGTACCATCGACTGTTAACTATTGCCTGATCTTTCCAGCCACTTCCCCAAGTACTTCGACACCGTTTTTTTCATTGAGTGCTGTGAACTTTATCACGCCAGTACCTGATGTTTGTTTCAAAACTATGTCGATGATACATGTAATATACATTTTTGCGCAGTCCGTGCGCTGTGTGTCATCAACATCGGTGGAATACCGTGTTAAAAGGTACATGCCCACTCAGTAGGCACATGTTCTTCATAGGAATTAAATAAGTGTATAATTGTGTAACTATTCCACCAGTTTCATTCAAACATCTGATTTACGTATACATATTTCGAGGCCGCAGTGCACGTCGCGTGATGCAGTCGCATCAATTTCAAATTATAGTGACTCGCAGTTGTATCAGGCTATTTTCATATGAAAATGTCGCATGATGTTCTTAAATTATTTATACTAATTAAATGAGTCACCTGAAAAACTAATATTTTCGACAGATTATAAAGTATGATCATTTGCACATCAAAACATAAATACAGAGAATAAATAGTAATGTCCGTTAACATTTTAAAGAAACACGGTTATCGCCCCTGGTATCAGTGTGGAAATTTACGTCTGATATAAAATGTACAATAATGTCAATCAATACGTGGGGTAAAGGTGAATGAATGTTTATTTTGCCAGCAAATGTCTCAGATGATGTTTCTGATTTAAAGATCAGTTTGTACCTACTGAGTGGGCATGTACCTTTAATACCGTATTGTAACATGACTGCCGTTGTTCGACACCGCTCACAGCGTGCTGTTTGACTATGAATGCAGACAGTGCTCATTTCGGGGGCCAAGCCAACATCTACGTAATGCATGTGTCTCATGATGTTACTAGAACGCGCCCATTATGTCACCAGATTGGTTCACAACGGTCGCACTGAAATTTTGAAATTGATGTGATTGCATCACGCGACTTGCACTGCGGGCTCTGAATATGTATACATGTACGTAAATCAACTGTTTGAATGAAACGGGCTATCAAAGTACCGAAAGTAACTGCATATATGCTCAAATTACCCGATGTTTCCGACGACGGAAAAGTAACAATAACGTTCGACCATGTCCAGTTGTGGGTAAACGTTTGCAGTGGCACTCGGGAACAGTTTGAAACCGCGACCTACGGCATTGGGGTTCAAACAGTTCCCGAGTGCCAAGGCAAACGTTTATCTACAACTGGACATGGTTGAACCGTATATTACATGTAGCTAACACGTGTTTTGCATCAATAGTATAGTCTGTTGTCATATGATGACTGACTATAATCTGCACCTGTCAATATTTTAATTTGATAAAGGTTACCATGATATCCTATTGTGAACGAACATGAAATCCATGTTTTGCCGTATTTTAGCCCATTTCATAAATGTGATATGACGCACGTTCTAAATGACGTCCGTAATGGCGCGACAAAGCAATGATGTTTTGACGTTTACGTCATCATGTATGAGACGTCATTATAAGCGTCTGTGACTCATTAAAATTACTGCAATTGTTAGAATAAGCGAGTTCAGACCCGGGCGCATTCGAATTGTTTTGTACATTGTTTAGAAAGGTGTTTCATGTACATGTATATACAAACGATAACTGACGATCTAAGACATCACCTGTGCATAATTGCGATGTTTATAGAAAATTGTAGCTCAAGGTGGACACAAATATCAGGTGGGCGTGGCATACATGTACATGACGATCCATACTGTACATGAAAGTCACCCGTTCACTAACCTTGCCGGATGATTTAATTCCCTTGATGAGAGAAAGGAAGACGACAGACCACGCCCCCATGAGACACAGTAGCAGCTGCCATCTCACGTGACCCTGATGCTCCACCCCATCCGTCCGCTCCAGCACTGCATGACTGTGACGGTAAAGTGATACAAGATGGCCGCCAAAAGTACACATATTTAGTGTTCTTCATTTGTAAATATTTACACCTTCCATAAATTCATAATGCAAACGCCCTTTCGACGTATTGCGTTTACATCCCAATACATTAGACACACGTGACGTCGCTCGATGCTGTTGATTGGTTAAATTTCTCATTGACGCTGTTCCATGAATTGCGACAAAATGACGTAAAACTATCAGAAAATGCAGTGTAAATAGAAGTAATAAAACAATGGGCTGTAGCGTTTACTGGGGTGAATACTACATTTGGTCTGCGAGAAGTCCTTCAGTCTCCATGCATTTTAAACTGACCAGATATTTTACCGGTATATGTATATATGCTGAATTTGGGAGCCATCTAGGATTTATGTCACCGGGGTAACATCCAAATTGTCAGATAATTTAATTATCGACGTTGTCTTCATTATCCAACACAATACAGTGGAACCGGACACCAAGAATACACATGTGGTCCAATTATTTATGAGTTTCTTGGTCATTTATCTCAGGCTAAGATGTCTGTTCTTGATTGCATACGACACTGATATATTTAATGAGCATACGGTACATTTCCCGTTATTATGGATATAGTGGGGTGCCGGGGCACTCAGTCATTTCAAATTGATGCACAAGTTTCGTTTTCAGTACCAATTTGAAGGTAAGGGTCTATAGAACAATTTTGGTTCGAGTGTCAAGCACTCAGATACAAAAATTCAAAATGGCCACCAAAATCCAAGATGGCAGCCAATGTCAAGCTATTTTTCGCATTACGCCTCATAACTTTTGTACTATTGAACCTAGAATGGTGATTTTGGTCTCCATACCTAGGTTTGCATATATGAGTAATTGAATAAAAATAAAATAAACATGATTGGAGCATATCTTCTCTTATATTGAGTCCTACTTCCGAGTAACTGCTTAGACAATTGCTTGAAAAACTCCTTGAACAATACATTTAATAAGAAAATGGCTAACAAATTAACCAAATTAACCTATATACATGTTAGTATTGGAAATTGTTCTAGTCCAGCTACTTCTCGCATGTGCACTTGCACTGACGTGTGCACTTCAACTTTGTCTTCACGCATTTGCGCCGAGAGCAGGTAATTACTAATTAGTAGTCGTGGACCGATAATATCGATGCATCGATAGAGCGAGGTATATATCTTCACGATACATGTATCGAGATACACTGCCAACTATCGATAGTTGACGATAGCTACATTGTAAGTATTAACACATTTTCAATGATCGTGTTTTTGGTGCTAGAAAGAGGTAAATATTTGAAGTGATTTTTATAGGAACCTCTGGATTCGACATCCTAGGACATCGACAGTTTCTTTAACAATCATTAATGTGCACAAAACACTTCATTGAACCGATTGGCTTGTGCGTAGTTGATGGCAGTTTTTTTATTAGCCTCATATCAAACCGGAAGTTCGGAACACGAGCCGTGTCATGGGTTTTCGCGACCATATTTTTTCACTTCCACTTCGAAAATGGCAGCGTTACAGTATAACTAGCCGTTTTTTTGTGTAAAATTAAAGTGCAAATTGTTGTTTAATGATGCCTCTGTGTGTTTGTGGTCCTTGTAGATTCATTTTGAATATATGTTCAACAATTCAATAAAAATAATAATAATAAAAAGAATTCAACTCCAAATCACAATGTTATTATCAATCAAATTGAGCTGCATCATTATTATTGAGTATTGTGTATTTAGCGATCTTTTTTTGAGACACTATACTTTTAATCCTCCCTACCCAAGCGCCCTCCACCCCCTCACCACAGCCCCACCTCTTTTTGTCCATGGGCATTTTTTTATTATTTGAAAACCGTCTGGAGGCCAATTAATTATGCAATATAACTAATTGATCTATTTTGTAATAAAGAAAAACGAGTAGAACATGCATATAACTAATTATAAACAGTGTTAAACACCACACAACAACTATGTATGGTACACAACTTTGGCTGCACAGTACAAAAGCAGTGTAACTGGTTATCAGAGTAATCCGCGATACTATCATGATAAGTATCGTGATACGTCCCGACTATCATGATACGTATCGCGATACGTTTTTTCCGGCGATACCCAACTCTAGTAATTAGGCAAGTGCACTTCACATCCAGGTGAAACACATCCTTGGCGAGGGGCAACGAGGTCCAAATGAGAATCAGCTTGCCGTCCTCTTCCTTCCACCCATGGTTAGTTGGGCTGTTGACAGGCATCATGGACATGGGGCCGTTGTCCTGATGCTCGCTTGGAAGACACTCCTTTTGAGATGTTGATCCAAAGCATCACTGGTTGGGGGAATTCTCTCCATGTCCCTAGTCTTCTATGAGAACAACCTCATTCGGACGAGGTCAACATCATTGACCTCGTTTGACTCATTTGAGTACAGCCTACAGACAAAGTTTGTTGCCACTTCTTCCAACCTTGGCGATGTTTGGAATGGAGTGTCGACAATAGTTGCAAATTGCTCCATAAGGGATGGCACTTCGTGCATTAACTCTGTCTGAAGTTGTTGTACTGCTCTTGTCCCATATACTCGACGTTATGGACAGATACGGCAGCAGCCGCCGCGGACTCACACACCTTGTTGTCTAATGTAACCAGGTATACACTGTGCTCCTCAAAAGGATTCCCATTGCTCAGCAATACCTCCATCAGGTCTTTGGCATGGCGTAGATATCGGTGCTGAGATGCATATCCTTCCTCTCCAACTCCTTTCACCATTTTGTTGGCTTGCTCGTGTGCTTGATCAATGGGTAAGGATGAGAAACGGCGATTTCTTCGAGTTATTGTCCAGTGTCCCTTCTCAAACTCTACCTGGATGCTATCTGGTAGAACTTCCAGGTCTCGGGTAAAGATTGGAATCCACCTGGCATAATTCTGGTGATCGAGAGCTAAGGACAGAGGCACAAGCTTACGCAGGGATGTGATCATGAGTTCTAACTTCCGTTCCCGATGTGCCCGGATGAACATGAATATGATCTGTTGGTACTTGTGTACGAGTAGCCAGAATTTGAACGTTGTGCTCTGTTGAGAAGCTACCACGACCCAATCCTCAAGAGCCATCTCGGTTCCACTGTCTTCGTAGGCTCGATTCAGAAGGCTGTCGAGTACCATAACAGTAACTTGATGGGCATATCTTGTTCTCATTGCATTGTATGCTTTCAGAAAAGCTGTGGCTGCTGCTTCTGTCTTCACTAGCCCAGCTTTTTTCAGGGTTTCATGCCATCCAGACCCATGCAGAAGATCTCACATGGTGATCCACGTGGAGCCCACCTAGCATAACCACAAACTTGTCTTCCCCGAAGATGTCAGGGAATGTCTACTGATTGGTCTACTACCAACACAGGGACTTGGTGTGGGTTGAGGTGCTCAGTTGTCTCTTTCACCAGTTCCATTCCATGTCGAATCATTTCTGGAGTGGCGGCTTTTTCATGGAAAAGTGACAGGAGGGCTTCAATGCCTTTTTCCGGTTGTCCAACAGTATCTGATAGAGCAGCATGGAGTGCGTTTGTCTGTATCAGAATCCACATATAGGGTGTCATGTACTGCAGTCATCCATACCTGTTCGTGCTGTTACTCCTCATCGAATGAACTCGTTGCCACTGGTTGCACATCTTTTACCGGAGGTTGAGTAACAATATTTCGGCAACAGGTGGTACAAACGTATACGAACGAGCCAGGATGGGTTCACTGCTGCGTACTTCTGTTTTCTGTGAGTTGATTCGTAGACATTCTTGGTCCAACCCAGGCGTCTGTGATGAAGGAAACTGAAATATTGAAATACCAGTTCCATGGAAGGATGAGCTTGCAGTGCGTGATGTGGGATTGTGATCTAAGTTGTCCAGGGCTGCAACTGTGAAAATGTGATGATGCAAATTTGTAGGACAGACTATATCAGCGTTGTTCCTTGTCTGATCTGCAATAGCCCGTGCAAATCTAGATTCAATGCTGAGGACTTTCTTATATGACACGTTCAGAGCATATGTGTGTAGTAGTTCTACCAGCTTCTTGCTTCTTGTTTGGGAATGCAATTTGAGGGCCAGCAACACTGCAAGTGGAGGCTCACAATTCAAGTTCGCATTAAGAGAAGTCGTATTTAGCATGGCCAACTGCACTGCAGTGAAAACTCCCATTTCAGCTTCTCAGCCATCCATGATATCTAAACGGTGGAAAGAGAAAGTGATCAGCATAATGAAAGGTTTTCTTCGGTTTGATTTTGGCTAATGACAGACCATCCCCAGCTCGTTGACATGGCCATAATAATAAAAATGGAAAAGGTTCAACAGGAAAGAGATAAAAAATACCACATTTGTATCATCACATTTTGTATTTATTGTCTCATTGGTGTGAAATACCATATAAGATATATTCCAATCATGTTTATTTTATTTTTATTCAATTATTCATACATGAAAACCTAGATATAGACACCGAAATCACTATTCTAGGTTCCATAGGACAACAGTTATGAGGCGTAATGCAAAAAAAAACCGAAATTGGCAGCCATCTTGGATTTTGGCGGTCATTTTGGATTTTGTATTCCAGTGCTTGACACTCGAACCAAAATTGTTCTATAGACCCTTACCTTCAAAATTGGTACTGAAAACAAAACTTTTGCATCAATTTGAAATTAAAAGAAAAAAACACCCATACACGGCCCCCCCCCCCCACACTAATATGCCGTATAATCATTGTATAATATATGTTTGTACCATAATTATGATCGTTTAATACTCTACTAATATTATACAAATATACGATATCCGTACGTATATACCGTATGCTTATACCGTAATCGTATATACATGTATGTACCATGCATAAATGTATTATATATGTACATATATGTACGTATAGATAGATAGATAGATAATTTATTTTTAAAGTGCAACCTGCTACAATAATACAATAGCACATGTTTAAGTACTGAACCGCCAGCCTGCAGAGGCTTATGGTGCACTGTCATGTAGATCATTAATGAACAAGGAAAATACCTGCAATAATACATTAAGAACTAGTATGCGATGCCTATGCGTACTGTAGGTACTGGTACTGTGAGACGCATCACGAGAAAGGTGTGCAGATACATGCGCAGTAATATACCAGATACGTATTCGTGCAGCCATGAAGTCTGGTCAGTAATCGCGTCATATCACAGGCGTACAGCGCATACGTATAGCAGACGGCACAATGTTGCCACCTATGGTGGATATTCTTGCTGGTACCGCTAATCGAATAACCCGATAAACAGTCGCAACCAGGATACCTCAATCGTGGTCCGCCACATAACAACACACGCAGTACGCTGACAAAGGGAAGTAATTATGAATGGACTAATATTATCGAGCGATATAGAGAACAGTGATGGAATAGTACGAGTAGATGCAGGCTTTTACGGTAAATAGATCAGCTCGTATGCATTATATGACCAGGTGTACATAGTATGTGTGCAAGCAGTGTAGATACAGATAAGCCGGCCGGGTGAAAAACCACACAATATACCCGCTGTGCAGTATGGACAGACAATTAGCGAACTTGACGCTGAACAGACGGTTGCACATGCTGATCCGTACTATGCTGGTCCAACCACTATACAGGTATGTTTTGTCCACCACTCACCCATATGTAATGAAAGTGTTCTATCACATATCACATGGTAGGGTAGCAAACGAAGCATAATCATCGAATCGGTTGACAAACACATTCCTAAGATTCATATAACCAGAACATTTCACCAGAAAATGTATCTCGTGCCCAACGTCTCCAATGTTACAGACTTTGCAGATCCTCTGTTCAACTGGAATCGCTGGCCTACGGTATGTACCTAGTTCTAGAGCTAGTGGATAAGTATGCGTATATCTATAAGTTATTATTACATGACTGCCGTCGTTTAACATCGCTCACAGCCGTGTTCAAACGTACAGCGCGAGCTGTTTGACCATAGCTGTGGACAGCGCTCATTCCGGGGCCAAGCCAACACCTATGTAATGCATGTGTCTCATGACGTACATATAACGCGCCATTACGTCACCAGACCAGTTCACAACGGTAGCACTATACTTTTGAAATTGATGCAGAGGATTGGACACCTGCATCACGCGACGTGTACTGCGGTATAATCAAAGTATAATCAAAGTACCGAAAGTACTGCATACATGTTCAAATTTCACGATATTTCAGACGGAAATGTAACAATAACGTTCGACCATGTCCAGCAGTGGGTAAACGATTGCCGTGGCACTCGGTATCTGTTTGAACCCGCGGCCTACGGCCTTGGGGTTCAAATAGTTCCCTCGTGCCGCGACAAACGTATACCCACGGCTGGACATTGTCGAACCTTATAGTGTTAAGTGTATACGGTACGAGCATACCGTACGTTTATATTATATGCATATCGTATAATATACATATCGTATTGGTATACTATACGTATATATTCGCATAGTACGAAGAGACAACCAGCAGAAAAGCCGTACTGTAACTCAGGATACATTCCATTCTTTTTGGCGGTCATATTGGAGTCCGAAAATTCCACATATCCACGGAATTCCACATGTACATTCAACATTCGACGTCATTTGCAGTTTATTTTACAAATAAAACGGCGCTCGTATGGGCATCGCCGTCTTTCGTGCATATTAATTTCGAGAAAATGCATAAATCACTTAAAAAGTCAACAAACACATAACATCCTGAGCTCTGACTTTTCGTGAAAATAAGACTGATATTCGAAATAAATATTGACTAAAAATCAAAACCCTTACTCCCAGTATTCTTCCGTCGGCGTCCGCCGTAGTGACGTCATATTTTCTGCCGCTATTCCGACACCCATAGTTACATTCCCTTCGGTTAATGACGACGTTAGCAGCGTCTCGTTGCCATTAGCAACACGTAAGTAGCAGACTGGTGTGTTCCATTCGTTGTCACAGTTACTCCATGGTAACGTGGACGAGAATGACATCACGAGGTAGTAGAGCGTCCACGCCATTATGACGTTATAGTACACGGCGACAATGCACGTCATGACTACCATGCCGACCCCAATACCTGCAAACAATTCGAAAATCCAGTACGGCGGAACGTCTCTCAACCGGACATCCAGAAAACATGTGACTATTTTTTTATGAGTTTTTTCGTTCATTTATCTTGATCGCATAGCACACAACTATGTCTCAGAATGATCAAATGCCTGATTTACATGCATTGTTGGACTCGTAGTGTTAACGGCTGAATCATGTTTATCATTAAAAAGGAGTGGCCATTACGCAAAACCAATTTTCTATTACAATACATACATGTACTGTATACAACTTACAAGGTGTATGCTCACGTGGTTACAAGAACGACAACAAGTACTGAAACTTCCAGAAGCCGCCCGATTCAAAGTACATAATCTTTTATTTTGTCCTTCTTTATATGTAACGGATGTTGATGAAATATGGCGCAACAAACGTGTCTTGTTAAGCTGCATTTGGTGGTCTCTGTACTTTGGCCCAAAGTTCTGTCGTTTTTGCGAAGATTCTACGCAAAAACGACATAAGTCTGTGCCGAACTCCCGGGACCACCAATTGCAGATCATGACGACGCGTTTGCTGCGCCATATGTCATAAAATTCCATTGAATATTAAGGAAAATAATAAATAATACTTACTTTGGAGTGGGCGAGCTGTCAACACTTTCACCTATTGTTGTTGTTGTTGTTATGACCACGTGATCATGCACATTGACTTATTATATCAATGAAACATACAATGTGTATCAATTTTCCAAACTTTAATATAATTATGTAATTTATCTAATAAGATCAGTAATCAGTCGTAAGATTGGAAGCAGTTAAACATCTTTTCCTTACAGATCATTTAAAGAAAATTTAATATAACAATTACGTCGCACATTACGTCACACATTACGTCATCACATGCAATGGATTATGAACGTGTACCTTTGAACAGGGGCACACATATCCACGCCTTGCCGGGCACGATATTGGAGAACTGCGGATAGGAGGGTTAGATCACCTACCTCAGAGCAGGGGCACACATATCCACGCCTTGCCGGGCCCGAGATTGGATAACTGGGTGTAGGAGGGTTATATCACCTACCTCTGAGCAGGGTACATATATCCACGCCTCGCCGGGCCCGAGGTTCGAGAACTGGCGGTAGGATGGTTACATCACCTACCTCTGTGCAGGGTCACAGATATCCACGCCTTGCCGGGCCCGAGGTTCGAGAACTGGCGGTAGAATGGTTAGATCATCTACCTCTGAGCAGGGGCACACATATCCACGCCTTGCCTGGCCCGAGGTTGGAGAACTTGTGGTAGGAGGGTTAGATCACCTACCTCTAAGCAGGGGCAGATATATCCACGCCACGCCGGGCCCGAGGATCGAGAACTGGCGGTAGGATGGTTATATCAACTACCTCTGAGCAGGGGCACACATATCCACGCCTCGCCGGGCCCGAGGTTAGAGAACTGGCGGTAGGAAGGTTATATCTCCTACCTCTGAGCATGGGCACACATATCCACGCCTTGCCTGGCCCGAGGTTCGAAAACTGGCGGTAGGATGGTTAGATATTCTACCTCTGAGCAGGGGCACTTTTTATCCACGCCTTGCCGGGCCCGAGGTTGGAGAACTTGGGATGGGAGGGTTAGATCACCTACCTCTGAGCAGGGGCACACATATCAACGCCTTGCCGGGAACCGAGGTTCGATAGCTGGCGGCAGGAGGGTTAGATCACCAACCTCTGAGCAGGGGCACACATATCCACGCCTTGCCGTCCCGAGGTTGGAGAACTTGGAGTAGGATGGTTAGATCACCTACCTCTGAGCAGGGGCACAGATATCCACGCCTAGCCGGGCCCGAGGTTGGAGAACTTGCGGTAGAAGGGTTAGATCACCTACCTCTGAGCAGGCAGGGGCACACATATCCACGCTTTGTCGGGCCCGATATGGAGAACTGTGGAAAGGAGGGTTAGGTCAACTACCTCTGAGCAGGGATACACATATCCACGCCTTGACGGGCCCGAGGTTGGAGAACTTGAGGTATGAAGGTTAGATCAACTACCTCTGAGCAGGGGCTCACATATCCACGCCTTGCCGGGCCCGAAGATGGAGAATTTATTGTAGGATGGTTAGATCACCTACCTCTGAGCAGGGGCACACATATCCACAGTTTGCCGGGTCCGAGATTGGAAAACGGAGGGTAGGAGGGTTATATCACCTACCTCTGAGCAGGGGCACACCGATCCGAGCCTTGCCGGACCCGATTTTGGAGAACTGGCGGTAGGAGGGTTAGATCACCTACCTCTGAGCAGGCGCACAAATACCCACACCTTGCCGGGCCCGAGGATCGAGAACGGGGGATAGGAGGGTTAGATCACCTACCTCTGAGCAGGGGCACAAATACCCACGCCTTGCCGGGCCCGAGGTTAGAGAACTGGGGATAGGAAGGTTAGATCACCTACCCCTGAGCAGGGGCACAGATACCCACGCCTTGCCGGGCCCAAGTTTGGAGAACTTGCGGTAGGATGGTTAGATCACCTGCCTCTGAGCATGGGCACACATATCCACTCTTTGCCGGGCCCGAGGTTGGAGAACTTGGGGTAGGAGGGTTAGATCACCTACCTCTGAGCAGGTGCACACATATACACGCTTTGCCGGGCCCTATATTGGAGAACTTGGGGTAGGACGCTTAGATCACCTACCACTGAGCTGGGGCACACATATCCACGCCGTGCCGGGCCCGAGGTTGGAGAACTTGTGGTATGATGGTTAGATCACCTACATCTGAGCGCAGGGGTACACTTATCCATGCCTTGCCGGGCCCGAGATTGGAGAACTGGGGATAGGAGGGTTAGATCGCCTACCTCTGAGCAGGGACACACATATCCACGCCTTGCCGGGCCCGAGGTGGGAGAACATGGGGTTGGAGGGTTAGATCACCTACCTCTGAGCCTGGGCACACATATCCACGCCTTGCCGGGCCCGAATTTGGATAACTGGCGGTAGGAGGGTTAGATCACCTACCTCTGAGCAGGGGCACAGATACCCACGCCTTGCCGGGCCCGAGGTTGGATAATTGGGTGTAGGCGGGTTAGATCATCTAACTCTGAGCAAGGGCACACATATCCACGCCTTGCCGGGCCCGAGGATTGGAGAACTGGGGGTAGGAGGGTTAGATCACCTACCTCCAAGCAGGGGCACACATATCCACGCCTTGCCGGGTCCGAGGTTCGAGAACTGTCGGTAGGATGGTTAGATCGCATACCTCTGAGGAGGGGCACACATATCCACGCCTTGCCCGGCCCGAAGATCGAGAACTGGGGATAGGAGGGTTAGATCACCTACCTCTGAGTAGGGGCACACATATCCACGCTGTGCCGGGCCCGAGGTTGGAGAACTTGGGGTAGGATGGTTACATCACCTACCTCTGAGCAGGGGCACACATATACACGCCTTGCCGTGTCCGAGATTGGAGAACTGGGGGTAGGAAGGTTATATCACCAACCTCTCAGCAGGGGCACACATATCCACGCCTTGCCGGGCCCGAGGATCGAGAACTGGGTATAGGAGGGTTAGATCACCTACCTCTGAGCAGGGGCACACATATCCAGGCCTTGCCGGGCCCGAGGATCGAGAACTGGGTATAGGAGGGTTAGATCACCTACCTCTGAGCAGGGGCACACATATCCACGCCTTGCTGGGCCCGAGGTTGGAGAACTGTTGGTAGGTGGGTTAGATCACCTACCTCTGAGCCGGGGCACATATATCAACGCCTTGCCGGGCCCGAGGTTGGAGAACTGGGGGTAGGAGGGTTAGATCAACTACCTCTGAGTAATGGCACACATATCCACGCCTTGCCGGGCCCGAGGTTGGAGAATTGGGGGTAGGACAACTCCAAGAAGAAGACAGGAAGGGCGCACAGGAACATGAAGATGAAATACGGCACCAGGAACGCACCTTCAACGAAACATGTATAGTTAGTTTCGCTTCAAAACCGGAATATAACATATTCAAACCTGGTGCACATAAAATTATTGCAAGCAGTAGTATAGGGGGTATCAGTACGTTACCGTTTTTGTATAACAAGATAACAGAGTGAAACAAACCCCCCACACCCACAATATAGTATAAAAAACCTATTAAAAAGGTATCACAAGAAGCCTTATATATAGGGGTTTAAACCCATAGACCGTAAAAGGTGAATAAAGTAAAAAGTTTATTAGATTAGTTTTGTATTATACTTCATTGAATGTAGATTTTGAGTGTAAACTTTATACACAACCGTTCATTCATACAATACAGATGCGTTATAGGTTCACATCGACATTTTACAAGCAGTAGTTACTACTGATTTTCCAGAATGACCAAGTTTCACACAATCCGAACTGCATTTTGTGAAAAATCTTGTTACCGTGAGAACGAATTGTTATTTCGTGGGAACTAATTGTTAAATTGGGGGAACTAATTGTTAATTCGTGTAAACGAATTGTTAATACGTGGGAACGAATTGCTAAATTGAGGGAACGAATTGTTATTTCATGGGAAGGTATTAATAAAAAAAAAAATTCTACGTCCCCTGCGGGGTTCCGTAAGAGATTAAAACTATTGAAAATAGCAAAATAGCATACATAATTACGCCATCACGAATTAAACGTGCAACGAGTGGATATAGGCCATTTTGTTACCAATGTTACCGCGGCGCGTAAATATTGGGGCCGCGACTGTGGACCCTGCGGCCTCAGCTGCGACGTCTCTGAATTACTAAGGTCTGGGAAAACACATTCAAATATCATATACATGTAGTTTATTGTCCCGTTTACATCGACTGTTTCTTCCAAATTATACGAAACTGTAATTCTTAAACGTGTGTATAACTCAGTTGAATGTTCTACATGTACATGTTAAATAAAAAATGCTCGATCCAGGGCCATCTGACCGGTTCCCCTTGGTCAGAAATGGGCAAATACTAATTGAGGGTATGTTGTAACAGACAATAATCAAAACAGCAGACATTTCTTTTAGTTTCAAACTATAACTTATCCCAAAGAAAACGTATTGATGTGAATTGGTTTACACCATGAAAGTACATTTGCCTCTGGATGTTGATTGAGAAAATATGGAACTTTCAGTCTCTACTTCCGCAAGTGACGTGGCACGGCATGGTCCGAAAGTGGAAATTTCACCTCAGAATTTGTTAATCTTAAAGAGGCCACACCGAGATACATGTAGTTCACATTCATGCATAGGTAAGGAACACTAATAGAGCAGCATATTTGTGTTTATTAAATGCTTCTAGCGTGTCTTGTCCACAAATGTCGAACACAGTTTGCTGTCTACCCACATATTTGGAATATTGCATTAAATGCATGCTATCAGAGGGCGTGAAATTTATAATTTGAAATTATCTGGTCACTGCCCCCTTACTGCCACACATTTATTGTTTTCTGCATCTCTCAATTTAAAAACTTACATAACTACACTTCATAAGTGGATCATTCAGACAATACACAATACTTTTCTTAACCCTTTGAACCCGAAATCCCGCTATATCGGTTTATGCAAAAAGTGCAGATCCAGATGAGCCGGCTCGTAACGAGCCGTCTCATCAGGATCTGCACTTTTTGAAAGTAATTTTAATATTTTTGATAACAAAAACACCCCCTTTTCATAAATGGACGAATCTGAAAATAATTTTGTGACCATTGGATTGGTCGGAACATTAGCATATCACAGTCCATTCCAGTTCCTTAGGGTTGAAAGGGTTAATATGTGCCGCAGTAATCATAGTCATTACTGCATGCGCAATGTAAATCACGACCTCTCATGTCCGGAATAGGAACATGTAAATACAAGGCTATGAAAACGGCACGTGCAATGCAGTTGCAACCGCATAGCTGACAGTTGAAAATGCACAGTGTGATACAAATATCAATTAATAAAGATCTTCCTCCTTGATACTCGTATAATTTGCAAAGCAGATTTGGAATTTATGGGTAGTTGATGTCGAAATAATTAATATTTTGCCCAAAACCAGATCGCATGTACATCGTAATACAAAAAGAAAAACCGTATTAGGAAATAATAAAAATAATAAAAGGAAAAAGTAAAAAGTATCCGCTCTTGTTCCAATTTTAACAACGACAACATACCATTGCATACGTTGAACGAGGAACACAACACCGTAGACCACTGCGCTAGTGAGTCCTGAATAAAAGTATTGGTGAAATTATTCAACTAAAGCATACATGCCCGTCCATGAGGCCGGGTACCACGGCTGAACGCACCCAAACAATTCGTGTCTAAGCCATAACGTACGAAAGACGATTTACAACTGGCCATTTTTAAAATGCGCCCACAACGGAATTTACACAACCTCGTTGTTTCTGTGAGCAATGACGGCAGTTTGGTGAAACTTATGATACACGTGGATAGACCGAAATATTTTCAAACTCTGTGTCACCCAGTGCGTTGTTTTCGATTAAAAGTGAATGGCATTTTATCATGTAACAAAAGGTACGGGAACGAATCTGGAAAGGGCGAACGTATACGGCTACTAATCAATTTTGATCACATGTGCTGGTTTCAAGCCAAAATTAACATGTTTGATGACTGTTTCGTAGTGAATGACCATTACATTCTTCATAGTGTATTGGACGCCGTGGTGCAATGGCTCCGTGCAGGTCTTGCCTGCTCCTTCGAGCGTACACGTATATGAGTTCGAACCCCCAAGCAAATTATTATTTATTTTTAATGATGTTTCTACTGATTCAAATATTCATAATTTCTGTTGCGACCAACATGGCATAATATCAGTGTGCGCATCAACACAGAGTGTTTTATATCTACGCATAATGTTTGCCATTCAGTTTGGAAGACGTGAATATTCAGAATAATACTAACATTAGCAAACACTATATTACGGCGCTTGTATACGTTCGGAATTTCAACATGGAAGGTCACATGAAACTAGGATATTTAAATATCCAGCTTCGTACAATGGCACCCGTGAAATTTATAAATATTACACATTGTGCTGAATAAAATTCACTTTGATTGTTGATTGTTGAATTATTATTATTTTCCACTTGATATTTGATTTTAATCAGAGTTTACATCGTATTAATTAATGAATGCTCATTCAGGGCCATCTGACCTGTTCCCATTGGTCAGAAATGGGTAAATACGAATTGAGGGTATGTTGTGATAGACAATAACCAAGACAACATACATTTCTGGGAGTTTCAAACTATAACCTATTACAGAGAAAACGTATTGATGAGAATAGGTTTGCACCATAACAGTACATTTGCCTCTGGATGATGATTGAGAAAATATGCAACGTTCAGTCTCTACTTCCGCAAGTGACGTGGCACGGCATGGTCCGAAAGTGGAAATTTAAACCTCAGAATTTATTAATCTTAAACAGGCTGCACCGAGATAGTTCACATTCCTGCATAGGTAAGGAACACTAATAGAGCAGCATATTTATGTTTAATGAAAAGCTTCTAGCGTGTATTGTCCACAAATGTCGAACACATTTTGCTGTCTGCCCACATATTTGGAATATTTCGTTAAATGCAAGCTGTCCGAGGGCGTTAAATTGATAATTTGAAATTAACAGGTCACTGCCCCCTTACCGCCACACATTTATTGTTTTCTGCATCTCTCAATTTAAAAACTTACATAACTACACTTCATAAGTGGATCATTCAGACAATACACAATACTTTTCTTAACCCTTTGAACCCGAAATCCCGCTATATCGGTTTATGCAAAAAGTGCAGATCCAGATGAGCCGGCTCGTAACGAGCCGTCTCATCAGGATCTGCACTTTTTGAAAGTAATTTTAATATTTTTGATAACAAAAACACCCCCTTTTCATAAATGGACGAATCTGAAAATAATTTTGTGACCATTGGATTGGTCGGAACATTAGCATATCACAGTCCATTCCAGTTCCTTAGGGTTGAAAGGGTTAATATGTGCCGCAGTAATCATAGTCATTACTGCATGCGCAATATAAGTCACGACCTCTCATGACCGGAATAGGAACATGTAAATACAAAGTTATGAAAACGGCACGTGCAATGCAGTTGCAACCGCATAGCTGACAGTTGAAAATGCACAGTGTGATACAAATATCAATTAATAAAGATCTTCCTCCTTGATACTCGTATAATTTGCAAAGCAGATTTGGAATTCATGGGTAGTTGATGTCGAAATAATTAATATTTTGCCCAAAACCAGATCGCATGAACATCTTTATGCAAACAGAAAAACCGTATTAGGACATACAAATATGAGTTCCCCAAGCAGATTTGTTTTCTTTTGTTTTTTAATTGTGTTTCTACTGATTCGGATATTCATCATTTCTGTTGTGACCAATGTAGCATAAGATCAGTGTGCGCATCGACACAGTATGCTTTTTATCTACGCATACTGTTTGCCATTCAGTTTGGAAGACCGTGATTATTCAGAATAAAACTAACTTTAGTAAACACTGTATTATGGCGCTTGTATATGTTCGGAAATTCAACCTGAAAGGTCACATGAAACTAGGATATTTGAATATACAGCTTCGTACAATGGCACCGGTGAAATCTATAAATAATACACTTTGTGCTGATTACAATTCACTTTGATTGTTGAACTATTATTTTCTACCTGATATTTGATTTAATTACATCGTATTAATGAATGAATAATCATTCCACGGCGATCTGACCTGTTCCCATTGATCAGAAATGGGCAAATACGAATTGAGGGTATGTTGTGACAGCTAATAAACGTATTGATGGGAATGGGTTTGCACCATGACAGTACATTTGCCTCTGGATGATGATTGAGAAAATATGCAACTTTCAGTCTCTACTTCCGCAAGTGACATGACACGGCATGGTCCGAAAGTGGAAAGTTCACCTCAGAATTTGATCATCTTAAAGAGGTTGCGCCGAGATAGTTTACATTCCTGCATAGGTAAGGAACACTAATAGAGCAGCATATTCGTGTTTATTTAAAAGCTTCTAGCGTGTCTTTTCCACAAATGTCGAACCCATTTTGCTATCTGCCCACATATTTGGAATATTGCATTAAACAATGTACAAGCGTTTCTTTATTATGTTGGCTAGTGTTGTTCTCTGAGTCTCATTATTGAATGCAAATCAAAATGTAGACCGTGCATTGAGCATGCTGCCTCCCACGAACGAAGGGCACACCGTTACCGAAACAATACATCACAAGTATATATTCATACAAAATGATTATATGTGTCATCAATTTCTTTTCGAGTCTACCACCAGTCGGCAACTGCCTCCATCTGACTGTTTTGTTCTCAGGCATAAAACGTGTATGTGAAGTGCAATCTAGACATGATTCCCAATTTTTTGATAGAACAAGTGTACAATTTCATAGTATGATAATTTGAAGAATTGTACAATTCCATAACAATAATCTAAACATGTGTATGCAAATAATGTGCGTATAAATGTGTCCCACGTTGAGGATGAAATGTACCGTTGACAACAGGTATTCAACAAATTTATGCAAATCGAGAGTTTACAGTGGCACGTATAATATATACACAAGTACATATATTACACATGTAGACAGGACAGAGTCAACGGAATTTATTAAGCGAGTCTGAGGTTGACTTTACATGACATCGGAAAATACCATTTACCTGCGACGTTTGCAACACTAAGTGTCATTGTTTCTTATACTATTTATAAATTACATATAAATGTTTTGAAATATCGCTAAGAATATATTAATAATAATATACATGTAGTGGATAGATAAGTTCATTGTGATGAAACACAGAGAACTTTGTGTGTAAGTACAACTGTAGCACGAAAACGTCACAATTCGTGCGGTACGCTGTCCGCAAATATTAATAACGACGACGTAACGTACGTCCTGTCAAAACAACGTCGCTGCGACGAAGTGACGTCATTTGGGTATCTTTGCTGGTCTAGAAAGATGGTTTATCAGTTGAATACAACATTGGTTTATATGTTTATATATCATATTGTTTCAGAGAGATCATATTTTCTAAACATGTTGAAAACTCAATATCGCAAGGTTTTTGCTTGGCACGTCACATATATTTAAACATTAATTATCTTCTGACATATGCCACTGTTAGCACGATTGTGTCTAATTATCTTGTGATCTCGTCTATGTTGCTTGGTACCGAAGCTGATCATGACAGGCATTGTGTGCCAACTGATGCGCATACTGAACATAATTCGTATACAATGGCGGCCATCTTGGATTTATTGAACATGTATTTATCAGAAAATAGCCTGCTAAACAGGTGGATGAATTAAATTGATTAATTATCCGAAGTTTGTTGGCAAATTCCCTTCGTTTATGCATGAATGATACATCTAGCGAGAAAAAAGCTATACAATATATGTAAGTACTACCATCTTGTTTGTGGAACTTGACAAGTGTGCACGACAGCCATGATATTTCTAACATATGTATTGTTCGTGAAACATATACCTGAACGATTTCTGGCCGCTTTTCTTCAGAACTAGTTTTTGGTACCCACATTGAGAGCACGTCTTTGTCAATTATTTGCATATTTTATGAAATTCCTGTAAAATGGCGAGGGATTTTCACAGGCTCGGTTCAGGCTTATATCAATTGTTATATATTCGGTAATGTATTAGCTATGCAATAAATTAAAATGTGCCAAATTGAATATGACCCTTCTAATCATGCTAATATTGGTTTCACAGTGTAATATATATCCTACGGTAGCCGATGCTTTTTTCACTGGCGGCCATCTTGTTTATGAAAATTAGTTGGCTTAAGCTACTACATGTACTTTGAAAAGTCTATCATGCGGAAATATATACAGTATATGTGTCTAAACACATTGACACCGGAACTCTTTGGTGCGCTCGGATGGTACCGACAACCCTAACGCACCCAGGGCCTAACACAAAGAATATTGATTTCCATTTAGCTGAATTGGTACGTAACGAGCGCGCCTCTCAAAACGTTTTCTTGGTTCCATTTTCGATCTGAACAGCATATCATATGGCATGGTGGTCGCCAGATCGGACAAGTGGGTTTCCTCCGGGAACTCCGGTTTCCTCACAAATTGAGGACCATCCTTAAAGGTACATGCCCACTCAGTAGGCACAAACTGTTCTTTAAAGGAATTAAGCATATAATTGTGTCACTATTCAACCAGTTCTAAACATTACAACGTGCCCGCTATACAGATATAATAATTTAGTACTATTTATTTTACTGATAGTGTGTTAATTATGTATAGTAATTAAATGCGTCACCGACAGATTATAAAGTATGTTCATTGCACATCAACAAATAAGTACAGAGAATAAAAGTAATGTCCGTTAACATTTTAATGAAACACTGTTATCGCCCCTGATCAGTATGGAAATTTACTTCTGATATAAAATGTATAATAATGCCAATCAATACGTTGGGTAATGGTGAATGAATGTTTGCTTTGCCAGAAAATGTCTCAGATGATGTCTTTGATATAAAGAACATTTTGTGGCTACTGAGTAGGCGTGTACCTTTAAGCTTCCATCAGTGCCAAAGAAACCATTTGCATAAGTGCCCTCGCGTTTGTTTGCAATCGGCGTCAAACATTTTTTTTTAATTTCGATTTTTTTAACAATTTTTTGTTATGTTAGAAAATCGGCATCTAGTCATATCTAATTAATTCCAATGTTCGTTCTGTGTAATCGCACGTCACGAGTATCATTCGGTGAGAATAACAAACTCGCCAAAACACAACAGTAGTGTTGTTAAATAGGATATTCCATCCCATTGTATGAATAGCGGAAAATAATACACGAGTGTGCGTCGGCTTCCGCGTAAGCAACGAGTGAGCGTATCGAACAAGTTGCTTGCACGGCCGCCGACGGACACATGTGAATTATTTCCGCTATTCAAACATGTACGATGGAATATCTTATTTATTACACTTACACGGCGGATATGTATGCATATTTAGTCTATTTCTGAGATTATAATAAACGAATTGCGAAGTGCGCATGAATAGTTACACAATGACGTGTTTCGCGCGTTTTTCCGTCACGTTGTGCGAGGTCAAACGTGAGGTCATGTAAACGTTTTGAAGTATGCAGCTGTTTCTATGAACTAGATATATTTCAATGCATTTTTGGAATGTGTTCAATCACATTTCCATTCTAGATTTAGTCGATTGGTCGATACCCTTTCCAAGTTTTCAAATAACTTTTTTTTACTGTAAAAAATAATAAACATGTTGCAAGGTAGCTCGTGGTTTTCAAGAAAACACGCACGAAATTACGGGTATTCTCTTTACTGTGCGATATTGGTAAGATTACGGGTTTTCTCTCGCAGAGAAACCCGTGCAAATAACTCGCAAGAGTGTTGTAAAGATTTTTATTTCATTGAGGCATTACGAAACTTGAAATGCGTTTTAGATATGCGGTTCCTTTTGATTGAGAAAAAACGTGGAATTCTGCAGATACTTGATTACACATGCACAAACTTTGACACAATTGACATTTTCTGTCATTGCTTTGACGCTGTCTTAATCCTATCATTCTCCATTGAGTTACACATTTTATAATTCGCCACGCCAAAACAGAGCATGTTGAGACTCTGAGCAGTGTAACTAGAAATCTGGGGGCCGTTTCACTAAACTTCGTACCACTAGAATGTTCGTAAGTGCAAAATCATGATAGTCTGTAAATTTCACATTAACAATGTTTTCTTGTAAACAATTATTGGATTTACATTTATTGAGCATAGGCTGCATTTGCTCAATAAATGTAAATCCATCAATTGAAATTTACAGACGATCCTAAATTTGCACTTACGAACATTTTAGTCATACGAAGTTTAGTGAAACGGGCCCCTGGGGGCCGTTTCACTAAACTTCGTACCACTAAGAAGTTCGTAAGGGCGAAACTAAAATGTATAGCAAAGTTTGGCATTAGCAGCCGATTTTGGGAAATCTTTGATGAATTTTTTTTGATGTAGGTGGAAGACTGTAGCATTCATCCACCACGTTAAAGGTACATGCCCACTCAGTAGGCACACAATGTTCTTTATATGAATTAAGTAAGTGTATTATTGTGTCACTATTCCACCAGTTCTAATAATTACGAGTGCCCTCTATACAGGTACAATCATTTAGTAATATATATTTTACTGATAGTGCCGTGCTTTTGTATCAGGCTATTTTCATATGCAAATGAGGCATGAAGTTTTTTTAATTATTTATACTAATTAAATGCGTCACCTGAAACAATAATATTTTCGACAGATTTTAAAGTATGATAATTACACATAAAAAAATAAATACAGAGTACAAATAATAATGTCCGTTAACACTTTAAGGAAACACGGTTATCGCTCAGTGTGGAATGTTACGTCTGATACAAAATGAATAATAATGTCAATCAATGTGTGGGGTAATGGTGAATGCATGTTTATTTTGCCAGAAAATGTCTCAGATGATGTCTGATGTCTGAAAACAACATCCTTGTGACGCTTCTGATATGCAGATTTCTACCAGTTCGGTAATCTTGACCGATACCTTTGTACAGAGCCCCACAGGGGACGTATAATTCTTTTTTTTTTATTAATACCTTCCGACGAAACAACAATTCGTTACCTCAATTTAACAATTCGTTCCCACGAAATAACAATTCCTAATTGTTATAATATGGGAACGAATTGTTATATTGAGGGAACGAATTGTCATTTCGTGGGAACGAATTGTTAATTCGAGGGAACGAATTGTTATATCGTGGAAACGAGATGTTAATTCGAGGGAACAAATTGTTAAATTACGGGAACGAATTGTTATTTCGTAGGAAGGAATTAATAAAAAAAATGCCATGTTCCCTGAAGTGCTCCGTACCGTAACCTATTTCATCAACATTGCAAAGTATACTTTAGTAGCAAAATATACTTTGGGGAGCAATCATTTATTTTTCCTGAAATGCATTATTTCATATAGAACTAACAAATGCATATATTTCATGATTAAAAGTATGCAGAATTATTATACTGAATTTATTACATTATCACAGCCAAATTGGCTGTGATAATGTAATAAATTCAGTATAATACAAATTTATAAATTTATCATAAAATTGAAAATTTCTCCCTCAAAGTATACTTTGCTACTAAAGTATACTTTGCAATGTTGATGAAATAGGCTACTGCCGTTCGGAGAGTAGTTTGTAAATATGAAATCACAATCAAAGAGCTACATTCGCCGAGTCTGAGCAAAACTCAGAGTCCAGACTCACCAAGTTCCGTGTATTGTTATTTCTATAATAAATTTGAAATACACATGTACATGATGTACATTCAACATGATTTATAATAATATGATTATATAAATATCTATACATGTATCAGGCAAACAAACATATCTGATGCGTGCAACGGTCCAGAATAAAATGTTGAGAATTTAAGTTTTTCACGCCAATGTTGCATACTTTGGCATGAAAACGAAGGCGAAACAAAAACAAATAAAAATGAAGAAATCTACGCATTATACTAGTAGTGGGTAATTATGTTCAAATACAAAATATACTAAATTTATTTTATTTCCATAAAAATCATGCTCGACAGCAAATGTGTAGGTAGTGCCTAGTTACCAGCACCACAATAATTGTTTAAGCCTAAAATGGAAATATGAATACATGTAGATATAAAGGTCCATCAATTGCGGCTGTGACTGGAACAATGGGGGCCGTTTCACTAAACTTCGTAAGACTAAAATGTTCGTAAGGGCAAATTTACGATCATCTGGAAATGTCAATTGATGGGTTTACATTTATTGAGCATAGGCTGCATGCAGCCTATGCTCACTAAAGGTAAATCCAATAATTGTTTACAAGAAAACATTGTTACTGTGAAATGTACGGACTATCATAATTGTGCACTTACGGACAGTTTAGTTGTACGAAGTTTAGTGAAACGGGCCCCTGCACTGTCCGCCATTCCATCAATGAAATGCTCGTCATGCTATGAACAAGCGATACAGATCGTTATCAAGCAACATGAGTGTGCTATGTGATCTGGATCTACACTGGTCACAAATCCCGTCGGCCCCATTTCTCCAATCACGGTCACATTTATGCTTACCTCCTCCGTTCTTGTAGCAGAGGTAGGGGAACCTCCATATATTGCCCAGCCCCACCAGCGACCCTATACAGGAGAATATGAACTCGAACCAGTTCTTCCAACGCCCTCTCTCCTCCATCTCCACGGATAGATTCGTATTTACACCAACGGTGAGTTTCGTATATTTGGATCAACAGTGTTGACGTTATTTATGGCGTGTGTCATATGGTGAGTTTCTTATTTGAATCGACGGTGAGTTTCGTATTTGAATCGACGGTGAGTTTCGTATTTGTATCGGCAGTTTCGTATTCCTGGTCAGTTTCTGTAGTTGAACGATCTTTTTATCAACAGACACTACACATAGTGGAAATCTGCAATGTGTATGTAATAGTTAGTTAGTATATATAGTTCGTATATTGAATTTATAACACATTAAGTTCGTAGCGAGCGATTCAATATGTGAACTATAGCGTACTTATTAAAACATCGAATCTGCCCTACAGTATATATTGGTGGATTATAATCATACATGGTATAGTATATATTTGTGGGTTACATTCATCCTTGGTATAGTACATATTTGTGGATTACATTCATCCTTGGTACAGTATATATTGGTGGATTACATTCAACCTTGGCATAGGATATATTTGGGGATTACATTCATCCTTGGTACAGTATATATTTGTGGATTAGATTCATCCTAGATACAGTATATATTGGTGGATTACATTCATCCTTGGTACAGTATATATTTGTGGATTAGATTCATCCTAGATACAGTATATATTGGTGGATTACATTCATCCTTGCTACAGTATATATTTGTGGATTACATTCATCCTTGGTACAGTATATATTGGTGGATTACATTCATCCTTGGTATAGTATATATTTATGGATTACATTCATCCTTGGTAGAGTATGTATTGGTGGATTACATTCATCATTGGTATAGGATATATTTGTGGATTACATTCATCCTTGTTACAGTATATATTGGTGGATTACATTCATCCTTGGAACAGTATATATTTGTGGATTACGTTCATCAATGGTATAGTAAATATTGTGGATTACATACATCATTGGTATATTATATAATGGTGGATTACATTCATCAATGGTACAGTATATATTTGTGGATTACATTCATCTTTAGTACAGTATGTATGTGTGGATTACGTTCATCCTTGCTACAGTATATATTGGTGGAGTACATTCATCAATGGTATAGTATATATTGGTGGATTACGTTCATCCTTGCTAAAGTATATATTGGTGGATTACGTTCATTCTTGGTATAGTATATATTGTAGATTTCATTCATCATTGGTATAGTATATATTGGTGGATTACGTTCATCCTTGCTACAGTATATAATGGTGGATTACGTTCATCCTTAGTATAGTATATAGTGTGGATTACATTCATCCTTGGTACAGTATATATTTGTGGATTACATTCATCCTTGGTACAGTATATGTTGGTGGATTACATTCCTCCTTGATACCGTATATAATGGTGGATTACATTCATCCTTGCTACAGTATATATGTGTGGATTACATTCATCCATGCTTGGTACAGTATATATTGTTGGATTACATTCATCCTTGGTACAGTATATGTTGGTGGATTACATTCCTCCTTGATACCGTATATAATGGTGGATTACATTCATCCTTGCTACAGTATATATGTGTGGATTACATTCATCCATGCTTGGTACAGTATATATTGTTGGATTACATTCATCTTTGGTACAGTATATATTTGTGGATTACATTCATCCTTGGTACAGTATATATTGGTGGATTACATTCATCCTTGGTACAGTATATATTGGTGGATTACGTTCATCCTTGCTACTGTATATAATGATGGATTACGTTCATCCTTGGTATAGTATATATTGTGGATTACATTCATCCTTGCTACAGTATATATTGGTGGATTACGTTCATTTTTGGCATAGTACATATTGTAGATTACATTCATCATTGGCATAGTATATATTATGGATAATATTTATCCTTGGTATAGGATATATTTGTGGATTACATTCATCCTTCTACAGTATATATTGATGGATTACATTAATCATTAGTATAGTATATATAGTATATATTGTGGATTACGTTCAAAATTGGTAGAGTATATATTGTGGATGACATTCATCAGTGGTAGAGTATATATTGTAGATTACATTCATCCTTGGTACAGTACATATTGATGGATTACATTCATCATTGGTATAGTATATATAGTATATATTGTGGATTACGTTCAATATTGGTAGAGTATATATTGTGGACTACATTCATCATTGGTATGGTGTATATTGTGGATTGCATTCATCATGGATACAGTATATATTGTGGATTGCATTCATCATGGGTACAGTATATATTGGTGGATTACATTCATCCTTGGTATAGGATATATTTGCGGATTACATTCATCCTTGGTACAGTATATATTGGTGGATTATATTCATCTTTGGTATAGTATATATTTGTGGATTGCATTCATCATTGGTATAGTATATATTGGTGGATTACACTCATCCTTGGTATTGTATATATTTGTGGATTACGTTCATCCATGCTACAGTATATATTGGTGGATTACGTTCATCCCTGGTATAGTATATATTGATGGATTATATGCATCATTAGTATAGTATATGTAGTATATATTGTGGATTACATTCAACATTGGTGTAGTATCTATTGTGGATTGCATTAATCCTTGGTACAGTATATATTGCCTGATTACATTTATCCTTGGTACAGTATATATTAATGGATTACATTCATCATTAGTATAGTATATATACTATATATTGTGGATTACGTTCAACATTGGTAGAGTATATATTGTGGATTACATCCATAATTGGTAAAGTATATATTGTGGATTGCATTAATCTTTGGTACAGTATATATTGATGAATTACATTCATCATTAGCATAGTATATATAGTATATATTGTGGATTACGTTCAACATTGGTAGAGTATATATTGTGAATTACATTCATCCTTGTTATATTATATATTTGTAGATTACGTTCATCCATGCTATAGTATATATTGGTGGATTACGTTCATCCTTGCTAAAGTATATATTGTGGATTACATTCATCATTGGTATAGTATATATTGTGGATTACATTCATCCTTGGTACTGCATATATTGGTAGATTACATTATTTCTTGGCATAGTATATATTTGTGGATTACATTCATCCTTGGTACAGTATATATTGGTGGATTACATTCATCCTTGGCATAGAATATATTGTGGATTGCATTCATCCTCGGTACAGTACATATTGGTGGATTACATTCATCCTTGGTATAGTATATATTTGTGGATTACATTCACCCTTGGTATAGTATGTATTGGTGGATTACATTAATCTTTGGTATATGATATATTTGTTGATTACATTCATCCTTGGTATAGGATATATTGGTGGATTACATTCATCATTGGTATAGGATATAGGATATATTTGTGGATTACGTTCATCCTTGGTACAGTATATATATTGGTGGATTACATTCATCCTTGGTATAGTATATATTGGTGGATTAAATTCATCATTGGTATAGGACATATTGGTGGATTACATTCATATTTGGCATAGTATATATCTGTGGATTACATTCATCCTTGGTATAGTACATAGTTCTCGATTACATTCATCCTTGGCATAGAATATATTGTGGATTGCATTCATCCTCGGTACAGTACATATTGATGGATTACATTCATCCTTGGTATAGTATGTATTGGTGGATTACATTCATCATTGGTATAGGATATATCTGTGGATTTCGTTCATCCTTGGTACAGTATATATATTGGTGGATTACATTCATCCTTGGTATAGTATGTATTGGTGGATTACATTAATCTTTGGTATAGTATATATTTGTGGATTACGTTCATCATTGGTACAGTATATATATTGGTGGATTACATTCATCCTTGGTATAGTATATATTGGTGGATTAAATTCATCATTGGTATGGGATATATTTGTGGATTACGTTCATCCTTGGTATAGTATATATTGGTGGATTACATTCATCCTTGGTATAGGATATATTTCTGGATTAAATTCATCCTTGGTACAGTATATATTGGTGGATTACATTCATATTTGGCATAGTATATATTTGTGGATTACTTTCATCCTTGGTATAGTATACAGTTGTCGATTACATTCATCCTTGGCATAGAATATATTGTGGATTGCATTCATCCTCGGTACAGTACATATTGATGGATTAAATTCATCCTTGGTATAGTATATATTTGTGGATTACATTCACCCTTGGTATAGTATGTATTGGTGGATTACATTAATCTTTGGTATAGGATATATTTGTGTATTACGTTCATCGTTGGTACAGTATATATATTGGTGGATTACATTCATCCTTGGTATAGTATATATTGTGGATTACATTCATCCTTGGTACAGTATATATTGTGGATTAGATTCATCCTTGGTACAGTATATATTGTGGATTACATTCATCCTTGGTAAAGTATATATTGATGGATTACATTCATCCGTGGTACAGTATATATTGTGGATTGAATTCAGCCTTGGTACAGATTATATTGGTGGATTGCATTCATCCATCGTATAGTATCTATTTGTGTGTTACATTCAGCCTTGGTATATTATATATTGGTGGATTACATTCAGCCTTGGTACATGCTATATTTGTTGACAACGTTCATTCTTGGTACAGTATATATTGGTGGATTAAGTTCATCCTTGGTATAGTATATATTGATGGATTACATTCATCCGTGGTACAGTATGTATTGTGGATTAGATTCATACTTGGTACAGTATATATTGTGGATTGCATTCATCCTTGGTACAGTATGTATTGATGGATTACATTCATCCTTGGTATAGGATATATTTGTGGATTACATTCATCATTGGTACAGTATTTATTGGTGGATTACATTCATCCTTGGAATAGGATATATTTGTGAATTACGTTTATCCTTGGTACAGTATATATTGGTGGATTACATTCATCCTTGGTATAGTATATATTTGTGGATTACATTCTTTCTTGGCATAGTACATATTTGTCGATTACATTTATCGTTGGTATAGTATATATTTGTCGATTATATTCATCCTTGGTAGAGGATATATTTGTTGATTACATTCACCTTTGGTGTAGTATATATTTGTAGATTACATTCATCCTTGGCATATATATATATTGGTGGACTTCATTCATCCTTGGTATAGCATATATTGGTGGATTAAATTCATCCTTAGTACATTATATATTGGTGGATTAGATTCATCCATGATACAGTATATATTGTGGATTGAATTCAGCATTGGTACAGTACATATTGGTGGATTACATTCATCCTTGGTATAGTATCTATTTGTGGGTTACATTCAGCCTTGGTATATTATATATTTTTGGATTACATTCAGCCTTGGTACAGGCTATATTTGTGGATTACTTTCATCCTTGGTACAGTATATATTGGTGAATTAAGGTATATATTGATGGAGTACATTCATCCGTGGTACAGTATATATTGTGTATTATATTAATCCTTTGTACAGTATATATTGGTGGATTACATTCATCCTTGGTATAGTATATATTTGTCGATTACATTCATCATTGGAATAGTATACATTTGTTTCATCCTCGTTATAGGATATATTTGTTGATTACATTCGTCCTTGGTATAGTATATATGTGTAGATTACATTCATCCTTGGTATAGTATATATTGTGGATTACATTCATCCTTGGTATAGTATTTATTTGTTGGTTACATTCATCCTTGGTATAGTATATATTTGTGGGTTACATTCAGCCTTGGTATAGTATATATTTGTGGGTCACATTCATCCTTGGTATAGTATTTATTTGTGGGTTACATTCATCCTTGGTATAGTATATATTTGTGGGTTACATTCAGCCTTGGTATAGTATATATTTGTGGGTCACATTCATCCTTGGTATAGTATTTATTTGTGGGTTACATTCATCCTTGGTATAGTATATATTTGTGGGTTACATTCATCCTTGTTATAGTATATATTTGTGGGTTACATTCATCCTTGGTACAGTATATATTGGTGGATTACATTCATCCTTGGTATAGTATATATTTGTGGGTTACATTCATCCTTGGTATAGTATTTATTTGTTGGTTACATTCATCCTTGGTATAGTATATATTTGTTGGTTACAATTAGCCGTGGTATAGTATATATTTGTGGGTTACATTCAGCCTTGGTATAGTATATATTGTGGATTACATTCATCTTGGTATAGTCTATATTTGTGGGTTACATTCATCCGTGGTATAGTATATATTTGTGGGTTACATTCAGCCTTGGTATAGTATATATTGTGGATTACATTCATCCTTGGCATAGTATATATTTGTGGGTTACATTCATCCTTGGTATAGTATATAATTGTTGGTTACATTTAGCCGTGGTATAGTATATATTTGTGGGTTACATTCAGCCTTGGTATAGTATATATGTGTGGGTTACATTCAGCCTTGGTATAGTATATATGTGTGGGTTACATTCAGCCTTTGTAAAGTATATATTTGTCGGTTACATTCAGCCTTGGTATAGTATATATTTGTGGGTTACATTCAGCATTGATAAAGTATATGTTTGTGGGTTACATTCAGCCATGGTATAGTATATATTTGTGGGCTACATTCAGCCTTGGTATAGTATATATTTGTGGAATACATTCAGCCTTGGTATAGTATATATTTGTGTGTTACATTCAGCATTGATAAAGTATATATTTGTGGGTTACATTCAGCCATGGCATAGTATATATTTGTGGGCTACATTCAATCTTGGCATAGTATATATTTGTGGGTTACATTCAGCCATGGTATAGTATATATTTGTTGGTTACATTCATCCTTGGTATAGTATATATCTGTGTGTTACATTCAGCCTTGGCATAGTGTATATTTGTGGATTACCTTAATCCTTGGTAAAGTATATATTGGTGGATTACTTTCATCCTTGGTCAATTATATGTTTGTGGGTTACATTTAGCCTTGGTACAGTATATATTGGTGGATTACATTCATCATTGGTACAGTATATTGTTGTGGATGACGTTCATCCTTGGTACAGTATATATTAGTGGATTTCTTTCATCCTTGGTACAGTATATATTGGTGGATTACATTCATCCTTGGTATAGCATATATTTGTGGATTACGTTCATCCTTGGTACAGTATATATTGGTGGATTACATTGATCCTTGGTATAGTATATATTTGTAGATTACTTTCATCCCTGGCAAAGTATGTATTTGTCGATTGCATTCATCCTTGGTATAGTATATATTGTGGATTACATTCATCCTTGGTACAGTATATATTGTGGATTACATTCATCCTTGGAACAGTATATATTGTGGATTACATTCATCCGTGGTACAGTATATATTGTGGATTAGATTCATCCTTGGTATAGTATATATTGTGGATTACATTCATCCTTGGTATAGTATATATTGTGGATTACATTCATCCTTGGTATAGTATATATTGTGCATTACGTTCATCCTTGGTATAGTATATATTGTGAATTACGTTCATCCTTTGTATAGTATATATTGTGGATTACATTCATCCTTGGTATAGTATATATTGTGGATTACATTCATCCTTGGAACAGTATATATTGGTGGATTACATTCACCCGTGGTACAGTATATATTGTGGATTAGATTCATCCTTGGTACAGTATAATATATTGGTGGATTACATTCATCCTTGGTATAGTATATATTGGTGGATTACATTCATCCTTGGTATTGTATATATTGGTGGATTATATTCATCCTTGGCATAGTATATATTGGTGGATTACATTCATCCTTGGTATAGTATATATTTGTGTGTTACATTCAGCCTTGGTATAGTATATATTTGTGGGTTTCATTCAGCCTTGATATAGTATATACTTGTGCAGTACTTTCATCATTGATATAGTATACATTTGTGGGTTATATTCAGCCTTTGTATAGTATATATTTGTGGGTTACATTCAGCCTTGGTATAGTATATATTTGTAGATTATATTCATCCTTGGTACAGGATATATGTGTGGGTTACTTTGAACCTTGGTATAGTATATATGTGTGGGTTACATTCAGCCTTGGTATAGTATATATTTGTAGATTACATTGATCCTTGGTACAGTATATATTTGTGGGTTACATTCAGCCTTGGTAAAGTATATATGTGTGGGTTACATTCAGCCTTGGTATAGTATATATTTGTAGATTACATTCATCCTTGGTACAGTATATATTTGTGGGTTACATTCAGCCTTGGCATAGTATATATGTGTGGGTCACATTCAGCCTTGGTATAGTATATATCTGTTGATTACAGTCATCCTTGGTATAGTATATAGTTGTGGACTACATTCATCCTTTGTATAGTATATATTGGTGGATTACAGTCTTCCTTGGTATAGTATATAGTTGTGGATTACATTCATCCTTTGCATAGTATATATTTGTGGATTACATTCATCATTGTTGTAGTATATATTGTTTATTACATTCAGCCTTGGTACAGTATATATTTGTGGATTACATTCATCATTGGTATAGTATATATTTGTGGGTTACATTCATCATTGGTATAGTATATATTTGTGGGTTACATTCATCATTGGTATAGTATATATTTGTGGGTTACATTCAGCCTTGTTATAGTATATATTTGTGGGTTACATTCAGCATTGGTATAGTATATATTTGTGGGTTACATTCAGCATTGGTATAGTATATATTTGTGGGTTACATTCATCATTGGTATAGTATATATTTGTGGGTTACATTCAGCCTTGTTATAGTATATATTTGTGGGTTACATTCAGCATTGGTATAGTATATATTTGTGGGTTACATTCAGCATTGGTATAGTATATATTTGTGGGTTACATTCAGCCTTGTTATAGTATATATTTGTGGGTTACATTCAGCATTGGTATAGTATATATTTGTGGGTTACATTCATCATTGGTATAGTATATATTTGTGGGTTCATTCATCATGGTATAGTATATTTTGTACTCACATTGGTATTTGTATATTTTGGGTATTACAGTCAGCCTTGGTATAGTACATATTTGTAGATTACATTCATCCTCGGTATAGTATATAGTTGTGGGTTACATTCAGCCCTGGTATAGTATATATTTGTGGGTTATATTCAGCCTTGGTATAGTATATATGTGTGGGTTACATTCAGCCTGGGTTTAGTATATATTTGTGGATTACATTCATGTGTAGTGCTCACATTTCAAACCACATTTAACGCCAATATGTACATTGTAGAAAACATCATGCACATATAATTTGTTTATATGAGTTATGCTTTATTATATTTATTAAGTTTACTGATTTCTTATGAAACTAGTCATAAATAGTTTAATAAATATCATATTAAGCACATACATTGAAACAGTACTGGTCACCAAACCTGTTTCTGTAATGAGGCGATTTGCCTATTTATTACACTAGTGTAATATTATTTTCATCACTCTGTGTTATTAAACTGTGAATGACCATTTTATGCAATAAATGAATACCTGAACATACATGCAGCTCTGTGTTTAAACCTCACTCGCGTTTGATTATTTCACATTGTTATATGACTGCCGTTGTTCGACACCACTCACAGTCGTGTTCAAACGTACAGCGCGTACTGTTCGACCATGGCTGTAGACAATACTCATTCCGGGGCCAAGTCAACACCGATGTAATGCATGTCTCATGACGTTACTAGAACGCGCCTTTACGGCACCAGACAAGTTCACAACGGTCGTACTGAAATTTTGAAACTGATGCGGCTGCATCACGCGACGTGTACTGTGGTCCCGGAACATGTATGTATAAATCATCTGACTGTTTGAAGGAAGCAGATTATCAAAGTACCGAACTTACTGCATACGATATTCTGGACGGAAACGTAACAATAACGTTCGACCATGTCCAGCCGAGGGTAAACATTTGCCGTGGCACTCTGAAACTGTTTGAACACGCGGCATACGACCTTGGGGTTCAAACAGTTCCAGAGTGTCACGGCAAACGTTCACCCACGACTGGCCATGATCGAACCTTATATTTATATTCCATTGTGACGTACCTTTAATCTGTGTATTTGAAATAAATCACATATTCAGCAATACTAGTGTATTCCACGATACAAACCACGTGATATCCTTCAAATATACATGCATGTATAAATTAGTACATCAGTACTGTGGTACTTATATCAGACATGATGGGCCTTTATACATCAATACCTACACTCCGTTCTGTTGTAGCTATATCGTATATGGTCGCAGTGTATTATATTGCAACCATTGAGTTATAACCACCTCGGGATGCAATGTCACGAACATTAAAGGTACATGCCTACTCAGTAGGCACAACATGTTCTTTATATCAGAAACATCATCCGAGACATATTCTGGCAACATTCATTTACCATTTCCCCACGTATTGATTGACATTATTACACTTTATATATCAGACGTAAATTTCCACACTGGTATCAGGGGTGATAATTGTGAAATTAAATTTTTACTGACATTGCTATTTATTCTCTGTATTTATTGTTTGATGTGCAATGATCAAACTTTATAATCTTTCGAAAATATTATTTTTCAGCTGAAGCATTTAATTAGTATAAATAATTAAAAACATCTGAGACATATTCTGGCAAAATGAAACATTCATTCACCATTACCCAACGTACTTATTGGCATTATTATACTTTATATATCAGACGTAAATTTCAACACTGTTATCAGGGGCGATAATTGTGAAATTAAAATTTTACGGACATTGCTATTTATTCTCTGTATTTATTTTTGGATGTGCAATGATTAAACTTTATAATCTTTCGAAAATATTATTTTTCAGCTGAAGCATTTAAGTATAAATAATTAAAAAACATCATACCCCGTTTGCATATGATAATAGCCTAATACCACCGCGAGTGACTATCAGTAAAATAAATGTTACTACAGTGAAACCTCTCTATAACAGCCACCCATGGGAAGACGCAAAATTGGCTGTTGTAGAGAGGTGGCTGTTGTAGGGAGGTTAATGCTGAATTAAATGTTATCGTCTGATGTTCATTTATTTTCTTCAATAATTCTCAATAAAAACATGTTTTGGCAGAATTTTAGAATCATTTCCAATGGAAATGATTCTAAAGTGCTGTCAAAACATGTTTTTATTGAGAAAGAAGGCAAAATCAACATCAGACGACACTTTTCAAGCTCAGAAGTCTAAGGGTTAGATATAGAGGAAATCATCCATTTGGGATATAAAATAGCGGCTGTTACAGAGAGGGTGTTGTTGTAGAGAGGTGGCCGTTCGGGGAGGTTCGACTGTAAATTATTATATCTGTATAGCGGGCACTCTTAATTATGTGAACTGGTGGAATAGTGACACACCTATACCCTTATTTAATTTCAATAAAGAAAAGTTTGTGCCTACTGAGTGGGCATGTACCTTTAATATTAATTTTACACATTTATGCATTCATATCTGTACATGTAAGAACGGTCATACGAACTGTTCTGAATGGTGTTATTGACCGCTGGCTTCGTAGATGGTTACCGACAATTTGCATATATCGGGCCACGTTTGCCTTTACATACTGGTGAACGGCCATACCAGCGATATATCCAGTTAGGGTCGTATAACGTGTTAAAATGGAATCAGTGATCTGGCGTACTCATTTTGCGGCTGTGACTGGAGAAATAGGGCTTATGTTTTTTTTGACAAGTGAAACTCCTGATCAAAGTACATATCCCTGTAATAAACTACTCCTGTAGCCTATTTCATCAACATTGCAAAGTATACTTTGAGGGAGAAATTTTCAATTTTAGGATAAATTTATTAATTTTTATTATACTGAATTTATTACATTATCACAGCCAATTTGGCTGTGATAATGTAATAAATTCAATATAATAATTCTGCATACTTTAAATCAGCAAATATATGAACTTATGAAATAATGCATTTCGGGAAAAATAAATGATTACTCCCTCAAAGTATACTTTGCTAGAAAAATATATTTTGCAATGTTGTTGAAATTGGCTACTGTAGTCTGATAACTGTGGTGCCAATGCTAAAATACATTTATTTAAAATATATTTAGCAGATACTAAGTCCTAATTAGGAGATAGTAGCTCCTAATTAGTTAACAGCGAACGGCATATCTGAATATACACAGTTCACAAAACCCATATGCCCCATTTCTCCACTTACAGCCACATGTGTGTCTGTGAAAAGAGATATATTGCAATATTTTCTAATAATGTAGTCCCCGACAATATATGCCTAAACTGCATTTGAGGGGTCAGATGAAAAAGGGTTAAGCCCATTTGGGACGTAGCCCCCCATTCGCCCACTGACCCATTATGTTGCAGTCTAATCTGCTGTTGTACAGGTTCGTCAAGAACTGTAGCCTATTTCACAAACATTGCAAAGTATACTTATCTAGCAAAGTATACTTTGAGGAGATATTTTCAATTTAAGGATACATTTATTATTTTTTATTATACTGAATGTATTACATTATCACAGCCAATTTGGCTGTGATAATGTAATAAATTCATTATAATAATTCTGCATACTTTTAATCATCAAATATATGCAGTCGTTAGTATGAAATAATGCATTTCCGGAAAAATAAATGATTACTCCCTCAAAGTATACGTTGCTAGAAAAGTATACTTTGCAATGTTGGTGAAATCGGCTACAGATAATGATCACAAAACATAAGTCACAGTCAGATCAGTCTGTATGAAAGAAAAAGAAGGAAACGCCATATATTATATGAATGAACCTTTTTTTTGTGGAATTTATCGGGGATATAAACTTGGAAAAGTCGTGGGAATACTGGACGAAGCGATACAAAATTACAATTTTCGAAAAAAAAAAGAAGATTTTTTTTCGAAAATTCTAATTTTTTAAGGCCTCGTCCAGTATTCCCGCGACTTTTCCAAGTTTATATCCCCGATAAATTCCACAAAAAGGCCATTCATTCCTTATAATTCCAGCATTTTAAATAAATTCATCAAGAAAATGTGTTTATTTTCCGTTTTCTTAAGAATTATTTTAACTGCGTCTCACGGTTACGGAAAGTAGTTCGGCATGGGAGTTTACTGGGATATAAATTTTGGACAGAGACTTGCTACGGGCCAATCAAATGTTAGGGAATTGTGTAAATATTTGTTGTGCTGGAATTATTAAAGGTACATGTACATGCCCACTAAATAGTCACACAATGTTCTTTAGGAATTAAATACGTGTATACTTGTGTCACTATTCCAACAGTTCTAAAGATTACGAGTGCCCGCTATACAGATATAATCATTTAGTATATTTAGTTTACTGATAGTGACACGCGGTGGCTATTTTCATATGCAAATGAGGCATGATTTTGTTAAAGGTTTTATACTAATTAAATACGTCACCTGAAAAAAATAGTATTTTCGACAGATTGCAATGTATAAAGTATGATCATTGCACATCAAACAAATACTTACAGATAATATAATAGTAATGTCCGCGGTTATCGCCCCTGATATCAGTGTGGACATTACGTCTGATATAAAATGTATACTATAGTCTGTTTCACGAAAGCTGCCCAAATTTTACGGCTATATAGACAATTCAAAAACAATATTATTTTCGATAATATTAAATTAAAGGAAAATTTAAGAATGAGCCTTCTTTTTATTTCGTGAAATTCCATCAAATATTGATTTTATTACGAAAAATTGATTTGTCTATGAGAATTTAACATGGGGGAAAAAGAGGTAAAGCAGTGTGGGAGGAGTCAAAAAACGAAAGATTTTGGAAATTGACTCCGAAACCTAGCTAGATAGCTTGGCAATGATCTAACTAAGAAAACAAAAGTTAAATTTTGAAAATCGGTCCAGTATTTCTAAAATTCAAAAAAATTTCCCCATGTTAAATCCCCATAGACATCTTCACGGAGTGAAGATGTCTATGGGAATTTAACATGGGGAAATTGTTTTTTCGCAATAAAATCAATATTTGACAAAATTTCACGAAATAAAAAGAAGGCTCATTCTTAATTTTTCCTTTAATTTAATATTATCAAAAGAAATCTTGTTTTTGAATTGTTTATATAGCCGTAAAATTTGGGCAGCTTTCGTGAAACAGACAGTAATGCCAATGAATACGTGTGGTAATGGTGAATGCATGTTTATTTTGCCAGATGATGTCTTTGATATAAAGAACATATTGTGCCTACTGAGTGGGCATGCACATTTAAAGGTTACATGCCCATGCAGTAGGCACAAACTGTTGTTTATATCAGAGACATCATCTGAGACATTTTGTAGCAAAATAAACATTCATTAACCATTAGCCTACGCATTGATTTGCATTCGTATACATTTTATATCAGACGGAAATTTCCACGCTGATATCAAGGGCGATAACCGTGTTTCCTTAAAATGTTAGAGGACATTACTCTTTAGTATCTGTATTTATTTTTCGATGTGCAATGATCATACTTTATAATCTGTAGTAAATATTATTTTTTCAGGTGACGAATTTAATTAGTATAAATAATTAAAAAAATAGCATGCCTCATTTGCATATGAAAATAGCCTCATACCACCGCGCGTCACTATCAGTAACATAAATATTACTAAATGATTATATCTGTATAGCGGGCACTCGTAAGTTTTAGAACTGGTGGAATAGTGACACAATTATACATTTATTTAAATCATAGAAAGAACATTTTGTACCTTCTAAGTGGGCATGCACCTTTAAGAGTCTTCATGCTTGTACCATTACCAACGTTCATATCTGTATACGACCGTTGCTCACGCAATGCTCTATTCCAATAAATTCCAAAAGTAATTTGCCGACGCCGCCACCGATGACATATTGTTACTAATTATACAACACGCCGGTTCCAATCTGGCATTCGAATTCAGTGAAATTACGCTAAACCGGACACCCTTGGAGATCCCCAGGGTGTCCGGTTTAGTAGGATTTCACTGTAGATCAAGCATTTGATTATTTCGATCTATAGCTGTGTGCTATGCGATCATGAACAGATATTATCTTCAGATAAATGACCAAGAAACTCATCAAAAGTTGGCTCACATATGTTTTTTTGTGTTCGGTTTAGAGAGGTTCCACTGTACATGAACATTGTACATGTACATGCATTAGCTTATGTACCCGATGTAAAGTATAGAGAATAGTAGGTTAGTGCCGTGAATGGGAAAAAATATCTGGCAAGGCTTAGGAAACGGGATGGGCGAGGCTCTGCCGAGCACATCCCGTTTCCGAGCCGCGCCAGATATTTTTCCCACTCACGGCACTAACCTACTATTCTATTTATCCCGTTAACATCTACAAATGGCTTTAAAATGCAAAAAAGTAACGCCAGTCACAGCATATATTCATACCGGGTGATTAGGTCGTATTGACAGGATATCAAAAATGTTTCACGGCACCGTGTTTCACGGCACATACGCATGTGTTGACGGGATAAAAAAACCTTTCTAAGCCGAACACATAAATTACTTCAGTTTATTTAATTTATGTCTAATTTGTGGCGTCAAATATTATATTTCTCTAATCGCAGCCGCAAATCAATTTCTAGAGAAAAATGAATTCGACGGAATCGAATGTTGTTTTAACTTGCTCCGATTCAAATGTCTCTGTAGCATGTTCAGACTACGTGTAACTATGCAAGTTAAAATGTCTGCATATAGTGCAGATCCTGTGCTCAATACAAACGGGATGATTTGGATCAGCACTGATTGAAACCGTTGTGATATGTTTGTTTGTTGAAAGGGTCATTTGATATAACTACAAGTGCATATCATATTGATGATTTATCACCACTTGACTAAGCACAGTTATGGCGTAGCATGGGACGTCCCACTAGCCGACAGTTGGATTGAGTGCACACATGCACATGATGTAATATTATTCGAATGAGTGGATCAGTTATCCATAGACAGGTTCACTCAATCCATCCATGTTGATTCTACGTCACATTGACGTATCACCCATCGGGAGACAGATTCGCAACGCATACGCAACTTGCTTTCTTGTGAATCCCATTCATATTACCTTCAGTTTTGCTCGTGATTAACATCATGTACATATCATGTAACATAATATGAAAACAATATGTTAAAACTAACTATACAAGTACTTCTGCTAAATTTGGTATCGGCGAGTCCGCCAATACCAAATTTAGCAGAAGTAATTGTATAACGTAGTGTTAACGGCTGGAACATGGTCATCATTAAAAGAAAGAAACCGCAGTCGTATTGATGAAACATAAGATTTACCCGATACCTCATGGGCGCCGCCGTTACTGCAGTGTAAACAATAGACCACGTGATCACATACAATGATTGTATTATCAGAACAATTATAGTTTTGAAATATGATAAATATAATTCAAAACACTGTGTATTCTGATGAGATGGCTCGTTTTGATCCAGCTCATCTTGATCTACAGTATTTGCAAATAGCATACGACGTGATTAATTAACTTTCTGAATACTCCATTCATTTATTGAAATTAAAACATTGACTTATTGTGACACAGCTGCACGTTTTCCGCTTCATAAGCAACATGTTGCACTATATCGCTACACCACGCTACACAGTAAAACTATGCTAATAACATTTACACTTCGCGCACTAAAATATAGAAAAAACATGCAGGCCGTTGACGTTCATACTTCGCTATATTGTTAATGAGAGATAATTCTACAATATGACAAAATACTATTATCATAAACGTACTTAATAAAGTGTGTATTAGCAAAATTCTTAGGTCACTCTCCACACAGTAGAAAGTAAACAAAGAAGGCTTCAAACGCATTTTTGGAAGGACTACTCCGTCATAACGCTTATGTAATGCAGTGCAATGACATGTAATTAGTGTTATATACTCAGAACTAAGTGTGGCAGTTAATTTCTCTTACACACTTATTTCTTTCTCTCGAACAACGCCGGACTCGAACCATATTGCGAATCCGGGGGCAGTTCACTAAACTTCGTGCGACTAAAATGTTATTAAGTGCAAAATTATGATAGTCTGTAAATTTCACATTAACAATGTGTTCTGGTAAACAATTATTGGAGTTACATTTATTGAGTATAGGCTACATGTTCAATAAACGTAAATCCATCAATTGAAATTTCCAGACGATCCTAAATTTGCACTTTAGTCATACGACGTTTGGTGAAACGGCCCCAGGATGCCGGTACGAGTGATAGAGGGTCCACATATATGTACGTGCTGTATACAGTGGGGTCAGCGTGTATGTGCACACACGAACGAACACGACAGATTGGTTCCAACGAAAATGTCAGGCAAATACCAGAGAATATCAGTATGTGGATATTTGCAGTGTGGGGACCTTATAAAGTACCAATAATTCCATTAATACGTATATCTTTGCCGCCATTGACACTCTTTACGCGCATTTTAACCTTTTAGATATTATCGTTTTCACTTTGCTCATACATTTTTTATTTTTAAAGGTTGGTCCCCGCCATTGATATTTGAGATATAGTATACTAACACATTTACCTCAAATTCAGTCATTCTATGCTTGTTTTATTTTCGTATGGATGTTTTATATAATCGGCACCAATCCTGGGGGCCATTTCACTAAACTTCTTACGACTAAAATGTTCGTAAGTGCAATATTATGCTAGTCTGTAAATATCACATTAGCAATGTTTTCTTGTAAACAATTGCTGGATTTACATTTATTGAGCATAGGCTGCATATGCAGCCTATGCTCAATAATTGTAAATCCATCAATTGACATTTCCAGACGATCTTAAATTTGCACCCACGAACATTTTAGTCGTACGAAGTTTAGTGAAACGGCCCCCAGATCTGGATCTACTCAATTTAACAAATAGCTGATTAGTTATCGCGAAATATACATTCAGTGTCCTATGATAATTGTGTTGATACAGATGACGGCTGTACGCTTGCCTGTGTTATACCGTCTTAACTGGTTATATTGTAGACAACTTCGATCTTCTTAGGATATATGTAATACTAATATTTGTAGTTCATATATTGAATTATTAATACATTAATTTTGTAGCGAGCGCAAGCGAGAAATTAATTTATTAAAAATTCAACCTTATGTGAACTATAACGTGCTTATTGTATATTAGCCTTCGCGAAGCTCCGCCCCTAAACGTAATTTTGAATCGCATACTTAGTCTAGCATTTGATTGGCGGTGTGACACGAGGTGAGCCCGTGTGTGGGCGGTAATATGTTTTGCGTCTCGTCAACTGATGACAACAAGACATAAAATCAGTTCTAAATATAGCGGCTGAGCATTTGGTGATTAATTTAATAGATATTGGCGAAAGTGTCGCAATATGCGATTAATTGAGACGAAATGCTGTTCTTTCATTGGTCGAGAAACTAGGGTAAACAACAAATCTGCATATTGTTTCTATTTTACATGTCATTGTATTGATTTTGCGGCCAGTGCAGTCTCAATGTATGCTACACAATAGTAGATGATAGACTTCGAGTCAACAATACCAACCACCCCCTCCCCATGGGGGATGTTTGGTTAAGTATGATTTTCGGATTCAGTGGCCTATTGTCTATCAATTTTGGTTATCTGTGCTAAGAAAGCCACTGGGTGAACAAAAATGGCAGCCATTATTCATTAAATCAGCACAATCAAAATGGTTGCCTAAATCAGCTATTTTGCCACATTTTTTTCTGCGAATGGTGTGATGTTACGAATGATTACAGACATTCATAAGTTGAAACACATATACATTGATTTCCCTTACAAGAAATATAAATTACAGGAGATTGTGATGCCAGTCTTTCCACACTTGTCAAAAAAGTAAAAATGGACGCCAAAATGTTGTTGTTTTTTCCCTATTATTTGCTTTATGGAGCTTTTTTAAACAGCATTTCATGTACACTATTGCATGTATCCATACCAGTTTGATATAAAAATCGATCACTTGATAAGAAATACATATCCAATTATAAAATGCTATAAATATATTTTCAAAATGGCCGCCACAATAAATACTTGAACACATAGCTCGTGTTGCTTTAGTAATGGAGTGTGCTAAATTAAATGTGAAATACGACCTTTGTGAATTCAATGCCACATAGGGGTATATGTATGTACATATAATTCCAGCACAACAAATATTTACACAATTCCCTAACATTTGATTGGCCCGTAGCAAGTCTCTATCCAAAGTTTATATCCCAGTAAACTCCCACGCCGAACTACTTTCCGTAACCGTGAGGCGCAGTTAAAATAATTCTTAAGAAAACGGAAAATAAACACATTTTCTTGATGAATTTATTTCAAATGCTGGAATTATAAGGAATGAATGGCCTTTTTGTGGAATTTATCGGGGATATAAACTTGGAAAAGTCGCGGGAATACTGGACGAGGCCTTAAAAAATTACAATTTTCGAAAAAAAAAAAAAACATAAATAAAATCTTCTTTTTTTTTTTTATTTTCTTTCGGAAATTGTAATTTTTTATCGCTTCGTCCAGTATTCCCGCGACTTTTCCAAGTTTATACCCCGATAAATTCCACAAAAAGGCCATTCATTCCTATAGTATGTCACAAAGACATGTCTATTGACTACAATGCGGTACGAAGCGCCTTCGACAAATCTGATTCTGACTGCCCGCGTAAATAGTTAGTTTGAATGTTATGTAGATAGTAGTTCAACGACATAGTAAATCCAAGTTTAATGTATCTAGATAGAGGCTATGTGATATTATTTAGATGGAATGTTGATACATTGAATAATAGGTTGTGGGGATACAGTTATCATGTTGGGGGATTTAAACGCATGTTGATGCTCATTTGAGTGTGTGGCTACACACTGTGACACAGTAACACATGAGTTTGTGTAATATAAATAATTTGACAACCGTAAATGGATACATTCGGAGATTTAGAGACACATAGGCACATCCATTGTGTAATAGTATTCTCCCATTGATGTATTATATTCCATCTGGGTAATCTTTGGAATAACGGTACGTCTCCTGCTGTATGTTGTAGTTATATGAATGCAGGTCAGATGTGCATTCTTTTAAAACGAGACTACTGTCTGTTTCACGAAAGCTGCCCAAATTTTACGGCTATATAAACAATTAAAAAACAAGATCTTTTTTTGTTAATATTAAATTAAAAGAAAAATTAAGAATGAGCCTTCTTTTTATTTCGTGAAATTTGTTCAAATATTGATTTTATTACGAAAAAACAATTTACCCATGTTAAATCCCCATAGTCATCTTCACAGAGTGAAGATGTCTATGGGGATTTAACATGGGGAAACATTTTAAATTTCAGAAATACTGGACCGATTTTCAAAAGTTAACTTTTGTTTTCTTAGTTAGATCATTTCCAAGCTATCTAGCTAGGTTTCGGAGTCAATTTCCGGGCCATTTTTTTTTCGTTTTTTGACTCCTCCCACAATACCTCTACCTCTTTTCCCCATGTTAAATTCCCATAGACAAATCAATTTTTCGTAATAAAACCAATATTTCACCAAATTTCACGAAATAAAAAGAAGGCTCATTCTTAAATTTGCCTTTAATTTAATATTATCGAAAAAAATAATGCTTTTGAGTTGTTTATATAACCATAAAATTTGGTCAGGTTTCGTGAAACAGACAGTAGATTGGTTGTTGAATACCCCAGATTGGCTTTGTCAGACTACATACTACTACATGGAATACACCAATATATATAATAAAGTGTATGAATTGTAGACGCATTTATGATCATCAGTTATATAAGTATATACATGATCTTGGAGAACATATACACCTTTTCAGAAGTCATTGATACTTTAAGACACATTTGTCACATATTCAGTTTGGCACAGTATGAAATGCAACTCTACTTTTAAGCGATGTTCTATTATATTGCCTAAGTAGCTGCATATGCATTTAAATCATTTATAAGTACGTGACAATGCATAACATAAATGAAATTCATTACATGTAAAATTAACATGTCGTCTAATGTCGTACCATACCTTTATGGAGTTATTTAGGTATATAGTTTGACATTGAAATTCAGTGGGTGGGGTAGCCTGTTTCGCCTGTAGCCCGTTAACGTGTTATACGCATGATTGTGCTTTATACGGTGTTTCATTGATGGAATGGCGAACAGTGTATATCCGGATCTACACTGGTCGCAAAACCCAAGAGCTTAATTTCTCCAGGTACAGGCCATATATGAGATAAGCCATGTGAGTTTGTAACTACTGTCTGTTCCACGTTTTTCTGCCGACTAACTTTTTGCTATTAAACACATTAATTCTAAAAAATATTTGAAAGTAAGAACTTTTTCATCAATAACAAAAAAGTCACCCTCCCTAAAAGAAAATGTTTTAGGAAATTCCACCAAATATTTATATTATTCCGAAAAAACGATTTTCCTATGGGAATTTATCATGGGGGCTAAACATAGATTTTTTTTTAAATGTCTTTTTGATTTGTGGAACGATTTTCAAAATCTATCTTTTGTTTTCTTAATTACATCATTTTCAAGCTATCTCGCCAGGTTTCGGAGTCAATTTACAAATTATTTCGTTTTTTGATCCTTCATAATCAAAAAACGAAAAAATTTGGAAATTGTCTCCCCAATTTATCCCATAGGAAAATCGTTCTTTCGCAATAAAATCAATATTTGATGGAATTTCATCAAAGAAAAATTTTTGGGCAGGTTGACTTTTTTGTTATTGATGAAAAAGTACAAACTACTTACTTTTAAATACTTTTTGGATTTAATCTGTTTAATAGCCAAAAGTTCGTCGGCAGAAAAACGTGGAACAGACAGTAAGAAGAAGGGCGGTATCTCATGAAAACTATTTACAAAATTGACGGTGTTTCCGTACATGATGTTTATAGTTGATGACATGTTCAGAGCAAATGCGCAATACAGATTCGTATAAGCAACTTGCTTTCTTCTGAATCCATTCATATTACCTCGAGCTGTTCATCATGTACATTTCATGTAACACTAATATGTTTATACTAAATGCGGAATAGTATTCCGCGTTTGCTGTGAAAATTTACTCATCTTTCGACGTCGTACACAGAAAATATCACCGTTTCTGTAAATAAATATCATGGAAATCTTCTCACATGGTGTGTCTGAATTACGAGCCACACGAGTCATTTGACCGTTTGAATCATTGAACGTTCCAGGACCTCGTCAAAGACCATTGCTTTCAACTATAAATGTTTTATATATGTGATGAAATATATGCATACTATATGTATGGATGTGTTTGGAGAAATGGGGCTCATGGGATGTGTGACCAATGTACCTCCTGCTCAAATAACACACCCCTGCAGCCTGGTAACGATGTATATTGCTTATTAAAACATGACCTGTATTACTCGATGGAATGGTGAAACGTGTAGATCGTGATCAGTATGATACATGTATACACGTTCCGCCATTCCATCAATTAAATGCTGGTCGCAAAACCGATTTATCTAATTTATTTCTCCAGTCACAGTCACATATATTATCCAGATTACTTTCGATAATAAATGCTTCACATATGTAATAGAATATATGCATACTATATATACATATGTTGTATATGAATATGCTCTTGTTCGTGCATACGATACTGCGCATTGAGGTTTCCACATGAGGATATTCATGTATAACGTAATACATATACACATATAGCTCACCGTACGTAATTTATATTTAAAAACAATACCATATACATTTATTGTCTTTTGAGGAGGTGTATATGAGATTTACGGACATGAGGAAAGTCATATTCACCGAGGCCTTCGGCCTCGGTGAATATGACTTTTCGAAGGCACGTACATCTCGTGTACACCGACTCAAAAGACAATATTTATTTTATTATATGACCCATATTACAGCAATGAGAACTTACTTGATACAAACAACGCACGGATTGCCTCATGATTTGATTGCGTGATTGCATATACTGCTACACCTGAATATCAGTGTCGGACTCGTCTCGTTGCTCGAGAATATCACATTTCGAATATCATTGTCGGACTATTCTCGCGCAACGAGACGAGTCCGAGACTGATACTCAGGTGAATTTAATTAATGTCCACAAGCATGTGACCGGAAATTGGGCAATCTCATTGGTTGAAATTATCGGTCATGTAATAACATGTGATATTATCTTACTTAAGTGATAATTTAATATGACTAACTTCATATAAAACAAGGCTAAGCCGAGTACGTTTGATATCAGTAAACCGATTTTGCATTAAATGAAGAAAGAAATATTTATATAATAAGCACATCATCATGTATTGGAGTTAGTCTAATAAACAATATAGTATTCTATGACTGTTATTGCACTGCGAAAGACCATTTTATACTTAAAAAATAACAATAACAATGCAACGTAGAGATTGTTTTATTTTACCTTTTTGATTCCAAAACAGTATCACTATAAACCCAATTACTTCAATATTACATTTGGTTAAAGGTCTACATGTATTCAGTCATACAAACAAACACGTGGTGTATGACGGCGTGAATAAAGGGATACTGTGACGTTAGCGAACATAGTAGCCTCAGATGAACCCTATCGATCTACGTAGCACACTAGGGAGGCGTTTCACTAAACGTCGTACGACCACAATGTAAATCAGGATCGTCTGGAAATTTCAATTGATGGATTTACATATATTGAGCATAGGCTGCATATGCAGCCTATGTTAAATACATGTAAAGCCAATAATTGTTTACAAGAAAACATTGTTAATGTGAAATTTGCAGACTATCATAAGTTTGCACTTGAAGTTTATTGAAACGGTCTCCAGTAACCGATTTCATCAAAATTGCAAAGTATACTTATCTTACTAAGTACACTTTGAGGGAGAAACTTATAATTTAAGGATAAATTTTTTAATTTTTATTATACATGTACGAAATGTATTACATTATCACAACCATTTTGGCTGTGATAATGTAATAAATTCAGTATAATAATTCTGCATACGTTTAATCATCAAATGTATGCAATCGTTACTTTTGTATGAAATAATGAATTTCGGGAACAATAAATGATTACTCCCTCAAAGGATACTTAGCTAGATAAGTATGCTTAGCAATTTTTGGCGAAATCGGCTACTGTAGGGAAAAACATCACAATTTCGCTAGTTTTACGTTTTTTACAGTGAAGTATCATACCGTTGTGTGTATACAATGTACTATATACATGTATATCTATTGATTGAATACAATCCTTTGATTTAAATTTTGAAGATTTCGAATATAGTGCCCTTTATCTGTACAACAACCGCGCAAACATAGCTTTAAAGGGTATAAAATACTATAATAAATAAAAACGTGTTTTCATCATGACCCTGGGTGGTGGTTTAATTAAGGAATACAAATACATTTGGTCTTGTTAAAGTGCGACTCCTCGCAATCCTTAAACATATCACATGTATTGTTTACACTAGTAAACGCAACAACCCACGGTTTTATTACTATAGGAATGAATGGCCTTTTTGTGGAATTTATCGGGGTATAAACTTGGAAAAGTCGCGGGAATACTGGACGAAGGCCGGAAGGCCTCGTCCAGTATTCCCGCGACTTTTCCAAGTTTATATCCCCAATAAATTCAACAAAAAGGCCATTAATTCCTTATAATTCCAGCATTGGAAATAAATTCATCAAGAAAATGTGTTTTATTATCCGTTTTCTTAAGAATTATTTTAACTGCGCCTCACGGTTACGGAAAGTAGTTCGGCATGGGAGTTTACTGGGATATACATTTTTGACAGAGACTTGCTACGGGCCAATCAAATGTTAGGGAATTGTGTAAATATTTTTGTGCTGGAATTATTTATATTTACACTAAATTTTCTGATAGTTTCAAAACTGTAAATAACCAAATATGGCTTTAACATTAACAATAATCTTGTTTTACGTCATTTTGTCGCAATGACGTTGTGCATAATTATGATTGTCCGAAAATATCATATAAACATTTTTCTTGCAAACAATTATTGGATTTACATTTATTGAACAAAGGCTGCATATGCAGCCTATTCTCAATAAATGTAAATATATCAATTGAAATTTCCAGACGATCATAAATTTGCACTTACGAACATATATTCGTACGAAGTTTAGTTAACTTAAAACGGGCCTCAGGACCGCTGTGTTATTTCAATGTGCATCCATATATGTACATACATATCGGATTCAAAACATATTATTATAGGAATGAATGGCCTTTTTGTGGAATTTATCTGGGTATAAACTTGGAAAAGTCGCGGGAATACTGGACGAAGGCCGGAAGGCCTCGTCCAGTATTCCCGCGACTTTTCCAAGTTTATATCCCCGATAAATTCCACAAAAAAGCCATTCATTCCTTATAATTCCAGCATTTGAAATAAATTCATCAAGAAAATGTGTTTATTTTTCGTTTTCTTAAGAATTATTTTAACTGCGCCTCACGGTTACGGAAAGTAGTTCGGCGTGGGAGTTTACTGGGATATCAATTTTGGACAGAGACTTACTACGGGCCAATCAAATGTTAGGGAATTGTGTAAATATGTTTGTGCTGGAATTATACGTAGGTACCGATATCGGTGAACATTGAAACAACACAGCAGTCCTAGAATCGTCATATATCTTCAATGCAGCCACTTTACACATGAAAACAACATTTCTATTTTGTTACTTTATTCTTTTTAAATCCCAATATGCCCCTTTAAGCCCACTCATGTGGAACAATGATTGCATGTAGGTGTCTCAAAGTAAGGTTTCTTATACAAAGGCATCTCTCCAAACCGGACGCTCTGATAATCTTATCTGTTTTAAAGGTGCATGCCCACTCAGTAGGCACAAACTGTTCTTTATAGGCATTAAATAAGAGCATAATTGCGTCACTATTCCACCAGTTATAAAACTTACGAGTGCCCGCTATACAGGTATATTCATTTAGTAATCTTTGTTTTTCTGATAGTGACTCGCGGTGGTATCAGGCTATTTTCATATGCAAATGGGGCATGATATGTTTTTAATTTGTTCACCTGAAAAAATAATATTTTCGACAGATTATTGGTGGGCATGTACCTTTAATATGTATCATCTGCGTTGTTATGTCTCTCTAATTAGAATGACTGTTTATGATTACAAATCACCAAATTGTTTCATCGATAGCTCACCCATAAACTTAATTGTGAATTTGACTGGAGAAATGCGGCTTATTGGTATCCGACCAGTGTAGCTCAAGATCAGCCTGTGCATCCGCACAGTCTGATCAGGATCTGCAATGTTCGCCATTCCGTCAATGAACCACCCGTCATGCTTCTAACAAAGAATATATATCGTTATCAGGCTACAGGAGAGTGCTATTTCATCAGGAGATACGCTGGTGACAAATCCCATAAGCCATATTTCTCCAATCAAAGTCACATGTGACACACAGGTGATTCTAGAGTGTCTTGGATGGTCAATTATTGTTTGTATATACACGAAACAATGTACATGTACAAAACAATTCAAATGCGCCCTGGTCTGAAGATTATGTAATTATGAATGGTAGTAAACTCAAGGTGCACGATCACGTGGTTACAACAACAACAACGTCGCCCACTCCAAAGTAAGTATGATTTTATATTTTCATTAATATGCAACGGATTTTGATGAAATATGACACAGCAAACGCGTCTTCATGAGCTGCATTTTGTGGTCTAGGGAGTTTGGCACAGACTTATGTCGGACACACGGAAATCGATTCTTCGCAAAAACGACAGAAGTTTGGGCGAAAATAAAGAGACCACCAAATGCAGCTTAACAAGACGCGTTTGATGCGTCATATTACATCAAAATCCGTTACGTAATAAGGACACTATACAAGAATACGTACTTTTAATCGGTACTTGTTGTTGTTGTTAGTACCACGTGCTCTTACACCTTGAAACTGGCATTCGTCACACGAAGTCGTATTTTTGGTGTTACAGAGTGTCTAAACAGTCGTTTGGGGTGGGTTTTCGGCATCGATTTTACAGTTGCTAATACATTAACATAAATCTCAAAGATTCCGAGTGTAAACTGCATTAAAAATGCTCCTCACTAACCTAAATTCGCTTTTTAAAATCAAACACATTCACTTCCTCATTATCAATAAATATTAGCCTCCACGTGCACGCAGTGGTGTGGTTGGTTACTGGAGACTGACATTTTATATTAGCCAACCAAATCACTTCGTGTCACGTTTAGCGAGGCAACATTGTGCATACAGTACAGGCGCGGATCCAGCATTTGGGAAACGGGAGGGGGGGGGGGTGGGGTTGTCTAGTTGCGAAGATAACTCTTGCAATCTTCTCCCGTACCGTCCGTAACTAGCTACGGACGGTACGGAAGTAATTGCAAGAGTTACCGTTCGCAACTAGGGGGTTGTCATATTTTTGAGTTCTTCGAAATGCACTTTCCTGTGTTTTAAACTGGTGGTAAACTGTGATCTATGTAAACTCCGTGGCTTAACGGGGGGGGGGTGCAACCCCGGCCCCCCGCTAGATCCGCATCTGCATGTAACTACGATAGGGTATCCAAAGGAAGTGATACTCTCTTATTAATTATCATCTCCATAACACTCACGGCATGCATGGTCTACATTCATGAACATACGTTAATATAGAGAATAGTAGGTAAGTGCCGTGAATGGGAAAACATATCTGGCAAGGCTTAGGAAACGGGATGGGCGAGGCTATGCCCGTTTCCGTGCCGCGCCAGATATTTTTCCCATTCACGGCACTAACCTACTATTCTATTTATCCCGTCAACACCTAAAAATAGCTTTAAAATGCAAAAAAAATAACCCCAGCCGCACCCTCAAAATCGGAGAATCGACTATGACAACCGCACAAATAGCTTTAAAATGCAATACAAATAACCACTGCCACAGCACATATTCATACGCAGTGATTAGGTCGTATTGAACAGGATATCAAAAATGTTTCACGGCACCGTGTTTCACGGCACGTACGCACTGTGTTAGCGGGATAAAATTGATTCTTGGACACATATTTACACACGAAGTGCGTATTCTGTTACTAATGCAACTTTTGAGACGTTAATGGAAAACACATACCGAAGCGCCAGTTATATGTTGTTATTTTTATAAATGATAATATCAATTCGGTGACCCGCAACGATAACACGGCAAGAATTGCATTCAGCAGCTCATCATTATGGAACCTCAAATCTACAAGCTGAGCTGAGCTAGCATTATTTATTTGAGTTTATGTAGATTTGGCATTCCCTTTTAAATGTAAAAACTGGCAGGTTCACCATTGGACATGCAGATATTGTCAATCGGGATATGTTGAAGATGAGATACATTTTTTAACACAATGTAATTTCTACGACAATTTGAGATCGACTCTATTTGCATCAGCGCGTTCATGGAATATACAGTTTGATGCATTAAGTCCTCTTGACAAAGTATGTGATATATTATGTAACACTCATTTACAAATTACGTTGGCGAATACACTTACAGGTATGTTTAGAAGGCGGCATGTTGTATTTTATAAACAAAACATATTTGTTTTACAGACGCATAAGTCAATAAATCTCCTGTTTTCTTACTCGCTTTATTTTTCTTTCACACTTGTGACATACTTAGTTATGTTGCAGGCCACATACTTGACGAACTTAGCATATGTTAGCCATCTTACATGTTTTATATACACTTTTTTATACTAACTATGGTTGTTGTTTTTTTTCGCTCGTTATGTACAAACTTTGTAAATGGTGTACATTTATATCAGAATTTTACATGTTGAAATGCATGTAAATGTTGTCCATAGTGTCTCGTAAGCCAAATATGGCTGGGTGTCATTTTATGTGATGATATATCGTGTGTTATTTTGTTGAAAACAGTATATGTTGTTAACACTCATATGAACCGTCTCGTCGAGACGGTTCATATGAGTGGTACATGTAACAACATATACTTTAGAGTATAGAAAATAGCGAAAATCATTCTCTAAAATTTCATAATATTGTTATTGTATCCAGTCATTAAAGGAACATTCCCACTCAGTAGGCACAAACTCTTCTTTATAGGAATTAAATAAGTGTATAATTGTTTCACTATTCCACCAGTTCTAAAATATAGTTCCAACTAGACATATATATTCATTCAGTAATATTTATTTTACTGATCGTGACTCGCGTCAGAGAATAAACAGTAATGTCCATTAACATGTTAAGGAAACACGGTTATCGCCGCTGATACATTAAAATGTATCAGTGTGTAAATTTACGCTTGATATAATATCTATAATAATGCCAATGAATACGTAGGGTAATGGTGAATATTGATTGACATTAGTATACATTTTATATCAGACGAAAATGTCCACGCTGATATCAGGGGCGATAACCGTGCTTCCTTAAAATGTTAACGGACATTACTATTATTCTCCGTATTTGTTTTTTGATGTGCAATGATCATACTTTATAATCTGTCGAAAATATTATTTTTTCAGGTGACGCATTTAATAAATATACATAATTACAAAATATAATGCCTCATTTGCATATGAAAATAATAGTCTGATACCACCGCGGGTCACTATCAGTAACATGTATATTACTAAATGATATTATCGGGAACTGGACATAGTAGGTATGGAAGCGTCCTGGTGCTAATACTAACGTAGTTTTTATCTCCTAATTAGGTGATAAATATATTAACCCCTAATTTGGAGATAATAAGTCCTAATTAGGAGATGGTAGCTCCTAATTAGGACTTAGTATCTCATAATTAGTAATTATTAGGGTATATTAACTTCTAATTAGGAGATAGTATCTCCTAATTAGGTGTTAGTATATCCTAATTAGGACTTAGCATCTCCTAATAAGGAGTTAGTATCTCCTAATTAGCAGATAAATATAATTTAGCACCAGGACGCTTCCATAAGTAGGAATAAGGTATTAAACCCAGTTCATGCTAATTACACGTTTTCGCGGTATGAACAAATTGAATTTTCTCTATTTTTCTTACTTCTTCACAAATGTATATGTTGTTACCACTCATTCGAACAGTCTCGATGAGACGGTTACAATGAGTGGTAACACTATATACTTCTGTGCATAATTAAGATAATTATTTTCATATTTCATGCGAAAAAAATGTGTATCTTCAGCATATAGTGGATTAAATATGGTAACGAATGTAAGTATGTGCATTCATTCATAAAATACAAATATGTGTGATCGAAATTTGTGTATTTATTAAAATCTGTTGTTGTTATTCTACACCCAGATGTATCCTGGAAACTGACACTTTCACCGGAACCGGAAGTGCTATCGGATGACTTCGGTTACCGTCGGCGAGATACGAGCCATGGCGCGGCTGGGCACACTTTCCATAAACACAACGCAACGCCTCCTGAAAATACAACCAGGGACCGAATTATGTACATGTCAGTGTTTCCCCTCCCCGGGGTGGGGTAGGAGTGACAAAGGGCTGGCAATTCTTGAAGATTTTTAGACGAATTTAATTATGGACCGGCTTATTCCCGTCAATCGAAAGTAAATTTCTGTCTAATTCCCTGACGAAGAAGCAGCGCGTTTCATATTAGAGCCGATAGGATTTACGTCTAAAGTTAAACATGAAAGAACTAGTACAATATTGTATAAATATTGGGAGAACAAGGGCATTATGTACATGAAACATATGTATGATTTTAGAATAAACAATTTCTATAGTTTCCGGCAGAACATTGAATGAAATATATATTTTCACTACCATACAAGAGTACAATCAGTACAAAACTTAGAGCATTTCAATACAAATATCTGATGAGAATAATACCAAACAATTGTTTTTTGTTTAAATGCTAACTAAAACCATCAAATCTGTGAGAATTTTGCCATATGACTATAGACTCCAACAAGCACATGTTTTGTGAATGTACATTCATACTACAATTTTGGACTGACATAAACCAGTTATTACAAACCAGTAGGCTAGATTATAATCTCAATTTAACCTATGATTATATATCATTTTGTATCGCGAAAGTTGCTTGTAAAAAGAAAACAATACTTATTAGTTTTGTAATTCTTTTAGCATAATACTTTATTTTCAGATGCAAATGTAGTGAATCACAAGAAACATTGGAATATTTTAAAATAACGCATATCTTCAACAAACTATAAATCTTGAAGAAACTATTGCCACTACGAGAGATAAACTCGAACAAAATCACATAAAATGGAATGACTTTTACATAAAGCAAACCCCTTTTAACAATACTGCCTTTAGGTTACCATATCAACATTCCCAACCCCACTATACGTTACCATGTAAGCGAGTTTTAACCCTTCCCACCTTCCGATGTATATATACCTCCTACCCCAATCCAATAATCTAATGACCTATATAGACCCCCTTAAAACTCATTTGTTACATGCATTTCTGCACAATCAAAGGAATGCAACCAAGCTTTGACAAATACATATTGTTTTCTGTTTGTTAGATCACGGTCTTGTTTTGCTATTTATACATACACTACATTATTTTGACTTTGTGTATGTATGTATTGTATGTTATGTATTGTATATGTATGAATTGTATGTTATGTATTATATACATGTAAAAAGAGCATGAAACATTCATAATAAACAAAGGAATTACGTCGTCTGACGTTTATTTATCATTTTATCATTTACCGTTTATCTCCACAAAACACGTTTTCATACTTCAGGTCTAATATTGCGTGAATGGTTTGTGTATTTTATACCTATAGTCTCGATAATATTAAATTAAAGGAAAATTTAAGTATGAGCTTTCCTTTTATTTCGTGAAATTTGGTCAAATATTGATTTTATCGCGAAAACAAAATTTTCCCATGTTAAATCCCCATAGACATCTTCATGGGGAAATCTTTTTATAATTTCAGTAATCCTGGACCGATTTTTTCGCTCTTTTACTCCTCCCACACTCCTCTACCTATCTTTCCCCCATGTTATATTCCCATAGAGAAATCAATTTTTCGTAATAAATTTCAAGAAATAAAAAGAAGGCTCATTGTTAAATTTTCCTTTAATTTAATATTATCCAAAAAAATAATTGTTTTTGAATTGTTTATATGGCCGTAAAATTTGGGCAGCTTTCGCGAAACAGACTATAGTATAATCTATTCAAGGTGAGCAGGGACGATATAAATCCCATTGGCTCTATAGGAAGTATATGGTGTGACCACTCATTGGAACCGTCGATGAGACGGTTCCAACGAGTGGTAACAACATATACTTCTGTACAAAAGTGTGAGAATTACTGTACGTTTTTGCGGAACTATATGTGCAGAAGACTCAGCATGTAATTGGCTACTAAATATTCAGGGGGGGGGGGATCACGTGTTTCCGAATGGCGTGACGTCATGTTTCTTATATGTGTTTACAGTAGATTTCCTTTAATATCTTTCTAACGGAATGACATATTTTTATAAAATATATCGCAGCAAATGCGGTATACGTTGCCTTTTATTGTATAGGCGGCTTTAATCTCATAATGATGTCGTTTTGACGGGCCTGACAGGTAATATGTGCTCATATTACCCGTCAAGCTAACCAATCAAAACGCGAGAAATTTATCTGCGGATGACAAATGGTATTTTGTTAATTTTGGCCAAATATCATAGGGTGTCCCCAATTTTCCAACGTTTGTGATAATTTAGTTTATCACATGAAATCTTTGTTATGGCGTGTTTTAACCCATTTTATAAACGTGTTATGACACACGTATACTAACATCTGGAACGCATTTGATTGTCTGGCCGCCTCACTCTAATTACGTATTCGTATTATGCGCCAACATGTCAAATTAATAAAATAGAGACGTTCCAAATGACATTCGTAATAGAACGACAAAGCAACGATGTGTTGACGTTGACGTCATCATATTTTAAACGTCATTATAAGCTTCCGTGACTTATTTAAATCACTGCAATTGTCAGAATGAGCTCCCGTTTGGTAGTATGAAAATGTTTATAAAGAACAGGAACGTGTTATTTGGCATGTTTATAATAATTATATAGCTAGGATTAAAACTATTTTTCTGTGGAGATTTTCAAATGTATGCGAACATAGTCAATGGCGTCTGCTCACTCACATGTATTGGTTATCTACATGTGTTCTGTAGCCTATTTCACCAACATTCTAAAGTATACTTATCTAGCAAAGTATACTTTGAGGGAGAAATTTTCAATTTTAAAACAAATTTATTAATTTTTATTATACTGAATTTATTACATTATCACAGCCAAAATGGCTGTGATAATGTAATACATTCAGTATAATAATTCTGCATACTTTTAATCATCAAATATATGCAGTGGTTAGTTCTATATTAAATAATGCATTTTGGGAAAAATAAATGATTTCTCCCTCAAAGTATACTTTGCTAGATAAGTATACTTTGCAATTTTGAAATCGGCTACTGCTCTTTGGAGGCTTTGACGTCATGTGATAAACACAGTCTCAAACTCGTTTCCCGTTGATATGAGATTTATGAAACTCGTCCGCAATTTTATGCACCGAGCATATCAAATGGAAACTAATTTGAGGTCCTCTATGTAATAGTACTACAATATATGGCCATTCATTCATACAATACAAATAGGTTTGATCGACATTTGTTAATTTATTATATTCTCCACGGTAGATATCACAGTAGTATATTTATTTTCGTCATGTTCCTCTATTTTCCGTTGAATACCACCAAATCCAACGTGACAATATTATGAAGTTTCCGTCAGTAGACTCTTAATTTACAACTACGCGGTGAGAACTATCGTGATAGTTTGAATTTTCTCCGTAAATGCTAAGTACGCGGTGCGGTACATCATGACACGTTTCCTGTCATCTATCATATCCTGTTTACAGATGCCATTTTGTGGTCCATGTTAAAATAATATGAGCATTATATTGTAGCCACTATTGTAAGATAGATTCATTCATTACATGCAGACGGCACATAGTTTGTAGGAAATGTTCACCGATGTCGGATGTATATGGCATATGGCCACAGGATAAGTGCTGGTGACTGGATAAATGGGACTTATCGCAAGTATGCGCTTTAATGGACGAACCAGGGGGCCGTTTCATTAAACTTCGTACGACTAAAATGTTCGTAAGTGCCACATTATGATAGTCTGTAAATTTCACATTAACAATGCGTTCTTGTAAACAATAAATAGATTTATATTTATTGAACATAGGCTGCATGCTCAACAAATGTAAATCCATCAATTGAAATGTCCAGACGATCCTAAATTTGCGCTTACGACCATTTTAGTTGTACGAAGTTTAGTGAAACGGGTCCAAGTATGGAACGCAAAAGCTACATAAAATCAAATAAATATTGCTAGCTCTAAATAATTAGAGCTAGCATTAAATATTTAGAGCTAGCTAGCATTAAATATTTAGAGCTAGCATTAAAGGTACATGCCCACTCAGTAGGCACACAATGTTCGTTATGGGAATTAAATATGTGTATAATTGTGTCACTATTCCAACAGTTCTAAAAATTACGAGTGCCCGCCATACAGATACAATCATTTAGTAATATTTATTTTACTGCTAGTGACGCGCGGTGGTATCAGGCTATTTTCATATGCAAATGAGACATGATATTTTTTAATTATTTATACTAATTAAATGCGTCACCTAAAATAATAATATTTTCGACAGATTATAAAGTATGATCATTGCACATCAAAATATAAATACAGAGAATAAATAGTAATATCCGTTAGTATTTTAATGAAACACGGTTATCGCCCCTGATATCAATGCGGACATTTACGTCTGATATAAAATGTATATAATGTCAATTAATACGAGGGGTAATGGTCAATGAATGTTTATTTTGCCAGAAAATGTCTCAGTTGATGTCTCTGATATAAAGAATATTTTGTGTCTACTGAGTGGGCATGTACCTTTAATTATTTGAGTTAATGTAGATTTGGCGATCCTGGAAAAATATTGTTATAAAATGAGAGCCAATTGCTTCGAGATTTTTTATAATGAGAGCGAATTGACCAAAAATGAGAGCGAATTGACCAAAATGAGAGCGAATTGACATGAGAGCGAATTGACCAAAATGAGAGCGAATTGACACGAGAGCGAATTGACCAGGAAGCATTCAGGATATCGGAGAATCAAAGTACTTTTTGTATGGCCTAATATGCAGAAGTATGGCGGACCTTGCGTCAGCTTTCAGCATGATGTTATACATGTAGACCTTGCGTCAGCTTTCAGCATGATGTTATACATGTATATGCTTCTATACGCCATGGTCGTAAAGGACATGCACCCATTTACCAACAATAGATACCATACACCGTGAATAACTTGATTGTCTGATATACTTTTTTATGGATGCCATAGTGTCATTTGAAAAGCCGGCTGAGAAAAAGCCCATTGCGACATATGCGACCAGCGTAGCCCAAGATCAGTCTGCGCATGCATGCGCGCAGCCTGATCTTGAGCTACGCTGTTCGCGATTTGCTCGTCTCTGAAGAAATGGTACTGGTATTAACACGATGATTAGATCAACAGAAGAATATGTGAATGTGTATACAATTGTTACACACGTTTTCAGGTCCATTTTGTATCTCACAACCCATTTGTGGCTGTGACTGGAGAAATAGGGTTTATGGCATTTCTGGCTATTCAAGCGTCAAATCTTCTAGCGCATTTCTAAAGCCCGATTATTGGGCTTATTAATGCGCTAGACGATTTGTACGGTGACACAGAGAGGACATGGAAATATGTTTTACTTTCGCGTGCGCACGCGATAGTCTTTGCGTGCGCACGCGATAGTCTTTGCGTGCGCACGCGATAGGCTTTGCTAGTATGGCCAGTCACCAGTATGTATACACACTATAATGGCATGTCACCAGTATGTATACACATATATATGGCATGTCACGTGCACACACAACAGTATGGACTATCACCTGTATGGATACGCACCAGTATCGGATGTCAGCAGTATGTATACACAGCAGTACGACATGTGTATCGATATTGGTCATACGAGTGTGTATCCGTACTAGTTACATGTTATACTGCTGTGTATACATACTGATAACTGGCCACACTGGATTGTATACCTGCTGATGACATGCCATACTGGTGTGTATTCATACTGGTAACTGGCCATACTGATGTGTATACATACTGGTGAGAGGCCATACTATTGTGTCTACATACTCGTGACATGCCATACTCGTGTGTGTCTATACATACTGGAGACATGCCATATTTGTGTTTACAGATACTTTTGACCTGCCATACTGCTGTGTTTACATACCATTATTGTCACATACTGGTGTATATACATACTGGTGAGGGGTCATATTGATGTGTATCCATACTGGTGACAGTCCATACTGCTAAGTGTGCATACGTGGCATGCCATATGTATGCGTATACATACTGGTGACATGACATTCTAGTATGTATACATACTGGTGACTGGCCATACTAGCAAAGACTATCGCGTGAGCACGCGATGCCTATGACTATCGCGTGCGCACGCAAAGCTATCGCGTGCGCACGCGAAAGTAAAACAAACATATTTCCATGTCCACGCTGTGCCACCGTAGATTGGGATAAAGATAAAAAAAGTTGGAAGCTGTACGGGTGTTTCATTGACTGCATGGCGAACGATGCAGGCCATGATCAGATTGCATGGATGCTCAGGCTGTTCTAAGGATACATCGGTCGCATAATCCATAACACAAATTTCTCCAGTCATAGCCGCATTTTATGCTCCGTCTACATGGGATGACGTCTAGTATTTTCGATTTACGAATCCAACATCCCTCCTGGGTATATTCGATTTACGGCGGTCTGACTTGATTGCGTAATATCCACACCTGTTTATCATGTTTATGCGGCCCCGAATCGTTTCGGATAAATCGCATCCCAGATTCCATGTCGCCTTTGGGACGTTTCGAAATATCTTGGGGTCGTGGGCCATTAAAGGTGTTTACAGCATACGCAGGCAATAGACAATGTAGATTATGATTATATCATTTTCCATTCCCCAATCGAATTATGAACTTATCAAAGTCGATTTGGTTAATGTGTCTAATTCCCGAGGGCTTCATGCAGACCCTACCCGCCCGAGCGGGGAATCCGTTGATCGGTAGATTATATAGTGATCCGTTCTCTAGCGACAAAGAAGCTTGATGGGGCTTATGGGTTTTGCGATCAGTGCAGATCCAGATCAGCCTGTGCATCCGCACAGTCTGATGAAGATATGCTCTGTTCGCCATTCCATCAATGAAACACCCGTCATGTTTCTAACAAGTAACGTAGATCGCCATCAGGCTTTCCTCAAGAAGGTGCCATTTGATCAGAATCCGCACTGGTCACAAATCCAATAAGCTCTTGTTCTCCAGTTACAGCCACATATGAGACACGCCATGGGATTTTGTACCTTCGGACATCTGCGTAATTTCATGAAATACGTTTACAAAACTTACAATATTTTTCATAAATTAATTCAAAAGTTTACATAGCTTTCACAGTACATGCGGAATATAATTTCGCATGTACTCTGAAAATTGTGTCAACTTTTGACGCCAGTTACGGAAAATATTTTTTTGTAAACTTTTATATGAGACACGCCATGTGATTTTGTACCTTACGCAGATGTTCGACGGTACAAAATCACATGGCGTGTCTCATATAATTGTGAACAGTGACCTGATCACATGACTGCGCAGACGGCTGATGCGCAATGCTTGTTAGAAGCATATAGGGAGTTCCACTGATGGTATGGTGAACAGTGCAGATCCTGATCAGACTGCACTACAATGTAGCTGTGACTGGTGAAATGGGGCGTATGGGTTTTGCGACCAGTGTAGATCTAGATAAGCCTGTGCATCTGCATTGTCTGATCAGGATCTGCATTGTTCGCTATTCCATCACTGAAACACATGTAATGCTTCTAACACGCAATATAGATCATTATAAGGCCACAGGAGTGTGTTATTTGATCAGGAGTTACTGGTAACAAATTCCATAAAACCCAACCTTTATACAATTACGTAGCAAAGGACGGTACGGGAGTGTTTTGTAGAGTTACGTAGCAAAGGACGGTATGGAAGTCTTTTGTAGAGTTACTTAGCAAATGACGGTCCGGGAGTGTTTTGTAGTTACATAGCAAAGGACGGTACGGGAGTGTTTTGTAGTTGCGTAGCAAATGACGGTACGGACGTATTTTCAGAGTTACGTAGCAAAGGACGGTATGGAAGTGTGTTGTAGAGTTGCATATTTACATAGCAAAGGACGGTACGGAAGTGTTTTGCAGAGTTACGTGGCAAAGGATGGTACGGACGTGTTTTGTAGAGTTACGTGGCAAAGGACGGTACGGAAGTGTGTTGTAGAGTTACGTAGCAAAGGACGGTACGGAAGTGTGTTGTAGAGTTACGTAGCAAAGGACGGTACGGAAGTGTTTTTCAGAGTCACGTTTCCACAGATATTTGGAACAATTTTACATGTAATTCCGGAATACAAGCCCGTTCATCTGAATGATGTGTAGTTCATGATGAAAATGTAGATGTTTATCCTTTCACCCTTTTAACCCTTTCACCCCTAAGTAACTGGAATGGATCTTGATATGCTAATTGTTCAACCAATCCAATCATCACAAAATGATTTTAAGACTAGTCAACTTATGAAAAGGGGATGTTATTTACTATACCTTATAACCTTCACAAACAATCGAGTACCGTTTATTTCTTACATTCACGTGCTCTATATTTTATTTGCATTTACGGTCATTCACGGTCATTTACGGTAACCGATACTTCGTCAAAACGCTATACAATAAAGGACAACGTGTAACGCATTTGCTCGGTATATTTCATAAAAATATGTCATTCCATTAGAAAGATATTAAAGGAAATCTACTGTAAATACATCTAAAATCATGATGTCACGCCGTTCGGGAGCACGCGAATCCCACATATTAGGTATGTCAGGTTAAGTTAAGTTCTAATTTACACCGACGTTAACCCTTTGAACCCGAAATTCCGCTATATCGGTTTATGCAAAAAGTGCAGATCCAGATGAGCCAGCTCGTAACGAGCCGTCTCATCAGGATCTGCACTTTTTGAAAGTAATTTTAATATTTTTGAGAACAAAAACACCCCCTTTTCATAAATGGACGAATCTGAAAATCATTTTGTGACCATTGGATTGGTCGGAACATAAGCATATCACAGTCCATTCCAGTTCCTTAGGGTTGAAAGGGTTAAGTTTGTTGGGCACCCACAAGCCTACACTTACCAATCGCATAATCTGTTGTTGTTTTTACGTTTTTATTTCTGGAAATAATGTGTAGGCACGCGACTAAAGGGCCTAATGGTAGCTACGCAAGTGCGCAGCTTTTATACGATAGTGGACAGCGATTAATATTCAGGGCGAATATAATGATTGAGAGACAGGCTTTTAGCACATAATACGATCATCTACATTCACTTAAGATGTTTCTGGGATAAGATTAAGTACGCAAAATCAGAAAATCAATGCCGTAGTTGACAGGCCAACTTTCATCGTTTGCACTTCTTCGCCTTGTATATTTTTGTTGTTGTAAATTTTCCATCGCAGGTAAGATCGCACACAAACATCAGTAGCCGATGTTAGCAAAATTGCAAGATGTACTTATCTACCCAAGTGCACGTTTGTAGTGGAAAGTATTATTTCATATAAAAAAGCTCATATTTAATTTAGATTTGATGATTAAAATTATGCCGTATATATATATATATATTCATATATAGAGGATTGTTACATAAGTAATGATTTAATATCGTACACATGTATTTATTTAACCAGTTTTCATGATAAGAAACGAAAAACGTTAGATTCTATTTATTCATATATATATATATATCGTTACGAGCCGGCTCACCTGGATCTACAGTGTTTGTAAATGTTAGCTTTATGGCTTGTCGAGTTGAAGGGGTTATTAAGGAAAAAAGGTTGCTTGCAGGTGTAACTTGAAAACATATTAAAACGTACGTGAAATTAATGTTTCCAGACGCACAAAGCCACGTGATGAACAATATGTATTATACTAATAAACCATAATGAACTGTAACAGTAAATGTCCCAGGATAAATATTGCAATAATCATAGGGTTGATACAAACCACAAATCTCTCGGGACGAAAAATAGCCAGAAACATAATTATATATATATGGCTTTGACTGGAGAAATGTGGCTTCTGTGACGAGTGTAGATCCAGATCAGCCTGTGCATCCACACAGTCTGATCAGTATCTACACTTTTCGCCATCACATCAATGAAACAACCGCCATGTTTTCAACAAGAAATACAGACAGTTATCATGCTAAAATGAGTTTGCTTTTTTTGATCAAGATCTACACTGGTTACAAAGCCAATAAGCCCCATTTCTCCATTTTCAGCCACAAATAATATGTAGTAGGCTTGGTTATCGTAGGTTTTGCAATAACGGTCAATTTGCGTTGGATATGTTTTTGTCCAAAACCCATTCTCTGGCATAAACGTATAAACAAGCCACGCGTGACAAAATAGAAAATGCGATTATTCAAATCCTATTTCCGATTAGTGCCGCTAATGTCGGCAGGTTCAGTCCGATGACGTGTACATGTACTTTAATCCACATACACTAAATCGTATTATAAAAAATGTAATTATCAGTACAATGTCTTAACATAAAATTAGTTTTTCTATGTGCACATTTTTTATCAATTAAAATATAAGTATGTTCATCTTAGGTTAGAAAACACTAAGTATAATTAATTATATAACTTAAGTGAGCAACCCATGTATGCATCATTCTCTGCAACGTTCAATATGTATATGAATGTTGCAGAACCTATTTTATACATAAGCTGCAGTCTGTCTGCACTGGATCTAAGCTGAATAAAACATGGGCTCATTTACTCATAAAAACAACAAATTCAACGTCCTCTGAACACCAAAGTTTTATGAAATTGTCACATATCTCAACACTGTTTACACAGCGGGCCCGTTTCACTAAACTTCGTACGACTAAAATGTTCGAAAGTGCAAATCTAGGATCGTCTGGAAATTTCCATTGATGGATTTACATTTATTGAGCATAGGCTGCATTTGCAGCCTATGCTCAATAAATGTAAATCCAATAATTGTTTACAAGAAAACACTGTTTATGTGAAATCATAATTTTGCACTTACGAGCATTTTAGTCGTACACAGTTTAGTGAAACTGACCCCACGTGACCTTCATGTTCGAGTAATTTTTGAATATTTTACACATGTGAATGAATATAACATGCTTCTCATGTTGGTTTGTACAACAATAGACCAGGGTCTGCAAACTAACTGACATATGCCTTTGCTCAATAAATGCAAATCCATCAATTGAAATTTCCTGACGATCCTAAATTTGCACTTACGTACATTTTATTCGTACGAAGTTTAGTGAAACGGCCGCCCACGTTCTTTGGTCGGCGGGGATTCATAAGTTTATTGGAGGGTGGGTGACAACTACATAGTGGACAATTAAAAAAAAAAACATTATTAATCGGGAGCGGGCTCTACAGGTTTCAAGAGAGGGCTAACGTATATGTTGTATCATGTTTGAGACTGAGCTGGTGTTGTAGTATCGGTTGGAAATACATACAGCACAGAGCTCCAGATAAGGTACGTATTTGCTTAAATACCCAATTAAAATTGCCAAAAACCCAATTGAAATCAGAAATAGTGAGAAAAACAATGCAAAATTCGTGGTATCTTTAGCATGCTACAGGAAACAATAAACAGACCACAACTATAGCATATTTTTCTTATTTTCCCATGAAAACACATCTTGGTATTTCATTAGAATTGTCTCCAAGGAGACAATTCTAATGAAATGCCAATACCTGATTTCATTTAGAAGAAAACTATTCAATAATTGCGGTCTGCTGATGTGTAAACAGTAGTGTGATTTTATTTTACCCAATTAAAATTTTGAAATACCCAATTGCTTCAGAAATGATGGAGTGATAACACTCAATTCCTAATTCCTTATCTGGAGCACTGTAGAGAACGATCCATTATGAGAAATGGACGGTTTTTAAACCTATTTCCGATTGTCAATAGTTGACAATTTATATCATATAAACACAAATGTAGATCATATATTAACCGTAAATCGCAGTCACAAGTCGGGGCCTTAATCGGGTTAAGTTCAATAAAGCGACTCGTGGACAATTATCGTGATCGTGCCGATATGTCTCTATGGTATATCCCTGGCAATAGAATTCTATTACAAGCTTTTTGTAACCATTTAGTAATATCTAACTCGATTAGGCGGGCCGACTTTGATCGTCCCGGAGTATACGCCAGTCGCATAATTGTCAGAATACGAGTAATTAGAAATGATATCTCGCGCGCTGTCACATGCATATAACGTCAGGGACCGCCGTGGACGAATGTGAGGGCTTTTAAACGCGCCCACTGGCGGGGAAATTTCCCTATAGACTTTACTGATGCGGGCTGTTAATAACAGTATGTGGCACTCCATGAAAGGAATGCGTCCACCGAAAGAGATATTAATATAAGTGCTCTACAGCCAGTTAAGACCCGGATCAGACTGCACACGGTGCAGTCTGATCCGGATCTACACTGTCTGCAAAGTAAGCTTTGTCTTATTCGCGCAATTCACGAAAAACGAGATTAGGAAAAGGGAGATAACTCTGTTAACGCCTTGGCTGTCGCTATCGGTACACGCCTTGTTGTGCGGCAGAGAATTGCAGGGATCAATTACACGAGAAAATGACATAATCTGATTTTCTAGCAATGTCTGTCTCTGCACAATAGTTCATAGAGAACCTTTACCACGCTATAGCAACGAAGGTAATCATGTATGTAATATATATACGCTTCACTCAACAGACGGGTAGACTGTTTCCTGTTAAAGATACATGCCCACTCAATAGGCACAACATGTTCTTTATATCAAAGACATCATCTGGGACATTTTCTGGCAAAATAAACATTCAATCACCATTATCTCAAGTCTTGATTGGCATTATTAGTCATTTTATATCAGACGTCAATTTCCATACTGATATCAGGGACGATAGTCGTGTTTCCTTAAAATGTTGACGGACATTATTATTTATTCTCTGTATTTATTTGTTGATGTGCAATGATCATACTTTATAATCTGTCGAAAAACATATTTTCGGGCGACGTATTTAATTAGTATAAATAATTAAAAAAATATCATGCCTCATTCGCATTTGAAAATAGCCGGATACTACCGCGAGTCACTATCAGTAAAATACATATTACTAAATGATTATATCTGTATAGCAGGCACTCGTAAGCTCGACACGCTCCGAATGGCCGATTCGGCGTGTCCTTGGGCAAGACAACTTCGTGCTAGCCTAGTCCTATCGGATGGGGACTTAAATAGTCGGTCCCGACATGCAAGGTCATCGAGCCAGTGCCGTCGTTAAATCAAAGCATTCACATTTACATTTACGTAAGTTTTAGAACCGGTGGAATAGTGACACAATTATACACTCACTAATTTAATTGATATAAAGAACAGTTTGTGCCTACTGAGTGGGCATGTACCTTTAATACGATATTTATTAAATGAGTTTACTGATTTCATAAGAAACGAGGCTATGCCGAGTTTCTTATGATATCAGTCAACGTGTTTAATAATATCATATTAAATCATCACAAATGTTAGATTATATTCATTGCATACGTACATCATTATACGTTGAATATGTACTGGTCACCAAACCAAACCGGCTACAATAAAATGCAAGTACAGTTGAACATCGTTATGCCGAACACCTTAGGTACCGCCATGGTGTCCGGTATGGTGAGTTCTCCACTGTAAGCAATCAATCACCAGCTGTCAGGCCCACAGCATGGACCTGTTGGAAGAGCTGGTCTTTCAGGTACACGAGTTGAACAGTTGAACCTCTCTATACCGAGCACGCCGATGGTACCCGTAGTGTTTGGTATAGTGAGATTCCACTGTATTAAAATAATTGAACTGAAGTGAACTCGTGCCCTGCTGTCATGCACACTCCAGTGACTACACATGTATATATTTCATATTATGTAACATGTATGTTTGTAACTAAAAAGAAAATAAATATAAAAAACCTGTTTTCTGTAACGAACTAGTTTGCATATTTATAACACAAGTGAATTATGATTTTTATTACACTGTGATAATACACTGCGATTGCCCATTTAATGCAATAAATATTTACATTGAGAGCTTCCAGACTTATTTTGTTTATAACTTTATAATTTGACAGCTAAAGTCAATATACTAATTAAATATTGCTTATTCGCAAATGAACGACGTTGTGCACGCAATATATATCAAACGTAGAAATTGAATAAAACCCCAGGGGCCCGTTTCACTAAACTTCGTACGACTAAAATGTTCGTAAGTACAAATTTAGCATCGTCTGGAAATTTATTAGCGGATCTAGATTTATTGAGCATAGGCTTAATATGCAGCCTATGTCCAATACATGTAAATCCGCTAATTGTTTATAAGACAACATTGCTAATAGTGTATACCGTTATGTCGTTATTTGAGGTCTTGTGAATTTTTTTGCTACATTGTGTGAACCAAGATGTTTTTTCATCTATATACCACATACAACAAAACTGGGGTTGGTTCCATTTTTTTTCTATAAGCCATATGGCTGCAATCTTGAAATTCAAAATGGCCGCCAGTGAAATTTATATTTCGAGGTCAAAGTCATTATGTGCGGTGATTTTGGAGCGCTAAACACATTATTATGGACAAGACATATTGGCAGAATGAGCTCAATACATTTTGACACATCAGGCGTTTTGGTTTTCAAAATGGCCGCCATTTCAAACTTGGAAATCCAGTATGTATTGTACAGTATTGAATGTCGTGGTAACATTTTGTATTTTCCTTCTTGTCATACTCGAATTTTTTTAACACAGTCTGCTTACATTATTGCTAACTGGTAATGTGCTACGAGTAATCTTTATCTTCCAAATGGCCGTCGAAACTAAGTGTGTTATGTACATCGCCACATCAAAGATTTGTTACACATTCTAGTATTTCTGCGGCTGTAGTTATCTTCTTTCAAATGCTGTTGTGATTGGAACGTGTGTGTTTTCTTGAAAACATATATATATACAACATACAACACAACTGAAGTTTGTTCTATTTATTAATAGCCACATGGCTGCCATTAACATTAATTTATATTTAACATCAACATCATTATATGTGGTGTTTTGTATTATTATTTATTATGGATAAGAAATATTGGCATAATTATTTCAGTATATTTTGAAATGGCGGCCATTTTATTTTTAAAACGACCGCCATTTAGACTTGACAATCTAATATTTAGTATAAATTTTTAATGCAGTGGTGATATGTTGTATGTTTCTTCTGCTGATACTGATAATAAAATGAACTCAAACCGTTGAGATTATTGCTAACTAGTACTGTAGTACCATGCACCATTATCTTGAAAATGGCCGCTGGAAATAAGTGTGCCACATACATTGCCACTTCAAGGATTTACATATATTACGCATTGTTGTATTACGTATTTACATGTAATACGAATTGTTGTGGCTTAAAGTTATGTTTCTCCAAATGATATCTTGGTCAGCACATGTGTTTTCCTTTAAAATAAGAATTTAAAAATATGGCAAATCATCCATTTTATCAAATATGTGTATATTAATGTATTGTATTTTGCATTGTAGAGGCGAATACTCATATTCTCCCTTGCTGTCATGGGAAATCGTCTGTTACAGCGATATGATGCACCATCTGCAGTGTGTACATCCGCAGTGTGCCATTGTGCAAGCAAACTGGTTTCAACAATTTGCTGTCTTTATGGAGTCCAACTTGGTCGCCAATGTTTAACTCTTATACTTGTAATGCTACTATGCTTTTATCATAGCGTTTCTTGCTCTGTTGATGACTGGATCTGATTTTGTCACAAATCTAAACATTTATTGGCGATACCTGCTGACAGTGGTCAGTAAACTGGATAGAAGCCTCTATCCCATCAATAACTGTGCAGGTGACCATTCTGTGCCGGTTATGGGAGTTTCGATATTCCAGTATTCCTCAAATATAGGTCTGTACATTCATCTTTTGTTTTTAAGAAACTGTGTTTCACAATGATTACTGTTCGCTCAGCTAACCCACTAAATATTGGCTGCATAGAGCACACATTAAGGAATACCAATTTTTTTTTTTACAAAATCGGCAAATACCTGGTAGGCAAATTGCAGACGTCATCCGACGCATGTGTACTTGGTATACCATGCTTACTGTAAATCCCGTCAACTGTCCAATGGCCATTTTGAATTTCATGCTGTGTGACTGTTGTTGTTAACAGTTGCCAGAAATTCATGTTCATTCCATGTGGAAATGTTTATAGCAATAGTTTGTCATGGGTGGTCTGGTACATAGTGTGATATCAGAGTCTGTGTCTTTGGCATTTCAGTCTTCAATTGAACATCTTCCAACCATTTTACCAGAACACAATATGTAGCGCTCGTCTAAGACATTTATGAAGCCGAGATGGCCATTGTGCACGACTTGCAATATTTTAGACTCGAATGTAATTAATTATGTGTTTAGATCCTTTCAGATTATCTAAGTATTCCCATAACGCCACTATTTTCTGCGGACATTGCGTTCTGAAATTGAGTTATCCCTTTAGACTCGTTTTTCTAGCAGAATCAATTGTGCATCTTACTACAAGTTTGCAATTTCTTGCAACTCGTGATCACTGACATATAAGTCCGCCATACCAGTTATCAGAAAAAGTGGAACCTACCCCAGTTTTATTATTTGAAGTATGTAGATGGCATAGCCGAAAAAACAACATTCTATCTGCGTTATAAATGTAGATGAGAATATTACAATATATTGTATACGATTTCAGGGCGTCCATTTTTAAATATAAGATGGCTGCCATGGGACCTGTTCAAAATGAAAATAACACGGGTTTTGTTGTGTGTGGTAAAAAAAATGATTATCACCAAAAAAAGAATCAATATTCTACCTGTATTAGAAGTGTATATATAATGATATAGCATTTCAGGGTGGCCATTTTGAAATCCAAGATGGCGGCCAAAGGAATTGTCGAAAAAAATGGAGCCAACCCCAGTTTTGTTCTTCGTGCTCTAAAGATGACAAAAAACAGTTGTTACAAGAATGTAGCAAACAAAAATGCAAATCTACATAACAGTATACACTATAATGTAGAATTTACAAACTATCATAATTTGGCACTTTTAGTTGTACGAAGTTTAGTGAAACGGCTTCCTGTACTATATGCGCCTGTCGTGGTACACACATCTGGTGACTGACTTCATAGGACATCTTCCTTTGTTACGAAGACAATAGCTTTGTTGATGTGATCGAATATTTGTAAAAAGTGTATCTGATCCTGATCTTCTTAGTGTATACCATACGGTGCATTGACTTGCCATCTGAGCCATATTAACATGGACAAGCTATCGGCCAGTTTCACCTCTTGTAGCGTTTGACACAGTCAGCTCAGACGTTGGTATAAACATATTTTATTAAATAATAATTTACATCATTTTTCGTTATACAAGCAGTGTAAAGTGGATTGGAACGAAATATTGCTATTCTACTCAGACGTTGCTCAGTTCCGACGTTGACAGATACAGTAAATAGAGAAGAGTAGGTTAGTGCCGTGAATAGGAAAAAATATCTGGCAAGGCTCAGGAAATGGGATGGGCGAGGCTCTGCCGAGCACATCCCGTTTCCGTGCCGCGCCATATATGTTTTCCCATTCACGGCACTAACCTACTATTCTGTTTATCCCGTCAACACCTAAAAATGGCTTTAAAATGCAAAAATAGTATTGGCTGGATATCAAAAATGTTTCATGGCACTGTGTTTCACGGCACATACGCACTGTGCTGACGGGATAATTCAATTTAGTGCACTATGTTTTAAAATAAATCTTTACAACGTCATGTCCGTTATATATAGCCCAAGTCAGATTTCGGACGATAAATGTGACCATTTATAAAACACAGAAATATCTACACATGTTTTCTAGAGCATACACACATATAGGCTAGATTACATGCACACAGAGTATTTACCATGTATACTGTACTCAGCGCAATAGTAAATATATGGTCTGTATGGACTTGTGATGCTATCATAAATGTGTTGCTAGCAAATTATATGTGGTAAAGGTGTCAAACTTGTAGTTATACAAGTAGTTGAGTGGAACGACCTGATGATACACACAGTGTGACATGGCCATTGTAGAGTTTTGAAATTACAAAATGTATAACCAATGTATCAATCATTCTGTATACATGGGAATGAGATAATTGATAGCATGTTGTAACTGATTATCCTTGTAACATGGTATACCAAATTGTATTAGTGTATCTGTGATATGTTTGCTGTATGTGTCAAACGCTACAAGAGGTAAACCGAGCCATGACATGTAAATACGAAAATGGCACAGATGACAACTCCATACGCCGTATATGGTACAGTAACAAGAGACTGTTCACAAATATGTAATACATACATCCCATCACATTTACAACACATTATTTTGAATAAGGTGATCGTGCATACAACGGGTCTTCAATGTGCATGTAGTTATACAACTGAATCCTCGCTAACTGTACAGACAAACTACTTGTTACCGCACTGTGATAAAAGCAAGTTTGTGCGATTTTTAAACTATATTCATGTTGCATTTAAGAACTTTTTAAAAATGTTACACCTGTATATATTCAAGCGTTGTCGGGTATAAAAATACTAGTACAATGTAGATGCCAAAGTGAGTTCCCAGAACTCGAATGGACCTGCAGTAAGGCTGGAATTCTCACGAAATCAGTCAAGGAAAATGAATAAACTAATACTGACAGATATTAATAAATAATAATCCATACAGTCTATATTGTGAAATTGCTCACGTTTCCAGATACATTTGTATTTATATGAATAATAAATAATTTAATTAAGAGACATAAACACACCCATCTTTGAGTGGGTGTCATTGACTAGTAAATCAATTGTGTTGTACGAGGGGAAAACAGAAGGCAAAATGGTGATTTGTGACCAGTCAGATCTTGATCAAATAGCACATCCTTGTAGCCTGATACCAATCTATACTGCCCGTTAGAACCTTGACGGGTGTTGCATTGATCGATGGCAAGCAGTGCATATCCTGATCAGACTGTGCGGATGCACAGGCTGAACTGGATCTACACTGGTCGCAAACCCCATAAGCCCCATTTCTCCAGTCACAGCCACATATAACAGTGGAACGGTATATTCAATAGCTAGAAATTACTGAATATATTGCGAAAGTATATGAGCAAATTCGAAAGATACACATTTGAAGTAGGTATACACTGAACTTTAGTATTTTCGTGCTGTCGATTAATGGCCAAATAAAGCAAATGCGGCTGAATGAATTAGACGCAAATGACGGGAAAGATGGGCACGTCAATGACCTCCAATATGGTGTAAGAGGTGATTACTTATATACAAACATTTCGTGGCCATATCCAGTATGAAAGTGCTAATATGGCACAGGAATGTGACTTTGTGGATGCTTTGACCTTCTTCGTTGGCCACTGCCTACTTGCAAAACATTCAGATTGTTCATTGTTAATTAAAATATCCCCTTGATCAAATACAGGGGAGTAAATTTCCCATGGCAATACAATTCATACGGCCATTCGCCTATTTTATACTAAATTTATATATTGACATTGCACCGATCCCCGCCGACCCATTGTGCCCGGTCATACCTCGTTATGCACTAATCCCCACGTACGCGATTGTACCCGGTGGTGATCGAGTGCGCATTGGAATTCAGAATATACGATAAATACAAACAACACAACATTGGTTTCCGGATTGAATCTTGTTTGCGTGTAACATTTTAATTGCTACATTTATACGTGTGCACGAATCAGTGATAGCAATGCTCATGAGACAATATATCATGCGAACGTCGGGTAAATGTAATCGATGTGATCGATCGCCAAAGGTACATGTCCACTCAGTAGGCACAAACTGTTCTTGAAATGAATTAAATAAGTGTATAATTGTGTCACTATTCCACCAGTTTTAAAAATTACAAGTGCCCGCTATACAGATATAATCATTTAGTAATATATAGTTTACTCATAGTGACTCGCGGTGGTATCACGCTATATTCATATGCAAATGAGTCATGATATATTTTAATTATTTATCCTAATTAAATGCGTCACCTATACAAATGTCCGTTAACAGTTTAAGGATACGCGGTTATCGCCCCTGATATCAGTGTGGAAATTTACGTGTGATATAACATGTACAATGATGCCAATATATATATGTATAGCGGGCGTTCGTAATTTTCAGAACTGGTGGAATAGTGATAAAGAATAGTAGGTTAGTGCCGTGAATGGGAAAAAATATCTGGCAAGGCTCAGGAAACGGGATGGCGAGGCTCTGCCGAGCACATCCCGTTTCCGTGCCGCGCCAGATATTTTTTCCCATTCACGGCACTAACCTACTATTCTCTATATACATAAAATGGGTACTCGCAGTGTTAGCACAGTGTAGTAACACGCATAATACATTAGTGTAATAGATATGCAAATTAGCTTGGTGACAGTTTCAATGTATGACGATGTACTTATACGATAAATATAATCTAAAATTTGTGATCATTTAATATATAGAGGATATTCATATTTTTGCAACGAATATGACATATCGATGGTCTAGTAACATAAGATCGTAACTGCTATGCCAAAGCATAGCAGTTACGACCTTATGTTACTAGACCATCGATATGTTCATCGAATGGTGTGAAATGTCCATATTTCACGAGTGCCGTTATAATTAGAAACAAAATTGCTACCCCGCTCCATACATGTACCTCTCGCGAGATAACATATCGGAGGCGAAGTATTGTAGCTAGTATATAATGTGTCTGTCAATGTACACTTGCCTCGCTGATGGTGTGTAGCTAGTATATAATGTGTCTGTCAATGTACACTTGCCTCGCTGATGGTGTGTAGCTAGTATATAATGTGTCTGTCAATGTACACTTGCCTCGCCGATGGTCTTAATACCGCATGCTATCTCACGTACGATGTTTTCTGTGGGACACGCATGGGCGGATTCAGGGGGGGGGGCGGACCCGTCGCCCCCCCCCCCTAAAGATTTGTTACAAGTTACAAGGCACGTTTCATGCCAAGTGCCATGTATTCCATGCATTTTTCGGTCGTTTTCTTATTGTTTCAAAATTTGAACGTTTACAAAATTTGCTACATTTGCAAACTTTTCCGGGTGGGAATGGCCCCGGACCCCCTAGCGATATCTCGACTATTTTGCAATACTTGACTATATTATCGAACGAGCTTAGCTCGTTCGATAATATAGTCAAGTATTGCAAAATAGTTACGCCCCCCCCCCCCCCCCCCCCCCTCCAACCCACCCGAAATCCTGGATCCGCGCCTAACACGTGTGGGGAGAGAGGATAAGGAATTAGACTCACCTGCTCTTGTTTGCGTTCTAAAAGGTCTAAATCGTTTTTGAGGCACCATTCGCCACTGGTCGTTGTCCAGGGGGTACTGGGATTTACCGTCGCCCTCTTTACGTTTCTCGCCGGCCGCTGTCATTTGTTGGAGCAAGTTTATCAGCTGCAGTTTCTGCAAATATATGTAATAGTTATAGATCACATATTTAATTTTTAATAAATTAATTTAGTTGTGGCACGTAGTGAGCGCGCGTGTGTGTGTGGTAATATGCTTTATGTTATGTGAACTCGTGGCAGCAACGAGTACAATCAGTTCTAAATATAGCGGCTGAACATTTAGTGCTGAATTTGATATATATTGGCGAACGTAACGCAATATGCGATTAATTGAGATTAAATTCTGTTCATTCGTTGGTCGAGAAACTGGTGTTTGTGATAGTATATTCCTGAATAAAACGCAAACCCTTTTGAATTTGTTCAAATAAATTGCGATTGGTTTATATACGTAGTTCAATTTTAGTGCATGAATCGAAAGGCCATATGTACATGTATATTGCATATCTGAGACATTATCTAGGACATTTCATGCTGAGGATTTTGTTCGTGGAAAAGTCTAAATGCCTTTTGTATATGAGCTCAGAAATATATGTCGTGACCACCATTTGAACCCTCTCATCGAGACGGTTCAAATGAGTGGTCACAACATATACTTTCATTGAGAAATAACAATAATAGCAATACAATATTTTAAAAAGCTGTATTCCGCATGCAATGGGTTAAGCTGAGGAATTACTACCGTTTCCGAGCCGAGCCTGAGGAAATTCATCCGTTTCCGAGCCGATCCTGATAACATTTATATCAAATGACACTAGCCTGCTATTCTATTTATCAAGGTTTATCAGGCTCGGCTCGGAATTCCTACCATTTCCGAGCCGAGCCTGAGGAATTCCTACCGTTGCCGAGCCGAGCCTGATAAAATTGATATCAAATAACACTAGCCTGGTATTCTATTTATCAAGGTAACATTTTATGCTCGAAATTTACCACAGGCGACGTTATTATCTACGAACTGAGCGCGGAACCATATACGTTGCGTCATTACATTGAAGTCATTCGGTAACTTCACGTGATGACATCCGGCCGATGGAACGTCAATTTTCACTTCGATGTAACCGGGATGTTTGTATCAAGCCAATGCCTGTTACAACAATATGTTATCAGTCAGAACGTATTCGGTCATTACATTGCGTTAGTCCATGTATCATATTTGAATAACGTATTAACCGCTTCACTTATTTTGATAATACTTGGCCACATTGTGTGTCTAGGAATTGTGCCTCGCTTTGCATGCTACCCACGTCCGACCATTCAAGGTCAAGGTCACTGAGGACTTAAATGTAGGTTCACTTCGCTTGTAAGGCAAATGCGTTAAAGTTAGTTTCGTTTATTCAATAATCTCAAAGCTGCTAGCGAAGGGATTAGCTTAGTGATAATGATGCAACTGTTATTTCTATCATTTAACCTTTTATTTCTAACCTTCTATTTCTCACTGAAAGAACCATATGAGCAGAATGCTCATATGGTTCTTTCAGTGAGAAATAGAAGGTTTTGCAGAAAGGAATAACATTTGCTACTATTACCTCGCTGACAATGCATGTAAAGGTGTATGCCCACTCAGTAGGTTATAATATTAGGAGATAGATAGTTTTATATAATTATTCTGTAGAGATGACATCTTCTGACAAAATAAACATTCAATCACCATTACCCCATGTATTGATTGACATTATTATACATTTATATCGGACGTATTTTTCCACACTGATATCAGGGGCGATAACCGTGTTTCCTTAAAATGTTAACGGACATTACTATTTATTGTCTGTATTTATTTTTTGATGTGCAATGATCATACTTCAGAATTCCCCCGCTCGCCAAAGTAACGGGTGCCCACAACGTGCATTAGCCATCGCGTATATACAAACTGCAGGGCTAAAGCTACGGAGCCCCGTAGGGGACATGGATTTTTGTATTAATTCGTTCCCACGAAACAACAATTCGTTCCCTCAATTTAACAATTCGTTCCGACGAATTAACAATTCGTTCTCACGAAATCACAATTTGTTCCACGATATAACAATTCGTTCCCTCGAATTAACAATTCGTTCCCACGATATATCGTGGGAACGACTTGTCAATTCGTGGGAAGCAATTGTTAAATTGAGGGAACGAATTGTTATTTCGTGGGAACGAATTGTTATTTCCTGGGAACTAATTAATAAAAAAAAGAATTCTACGTCCCCTGCCGGACTCCGTATAAAGCAGCAACTGAGACGGTAATAATTTCATGCAATTACATTCCAATCCCCAGGGCGCCCTAACCGGGTATGCAAATGAAGCTACGTATACACATAGACGCGACGGCAGACAAATAACGCCGGCAAAAATGTGCCTCCGCTCGATAAAAAAAAGGCCCTTCGAAGTTGCGCTACCAGAGTAGATATTGGTTATTAAATACACATAAATTCCTATATTAATGCATCGCTTGATCACATGTGTTATTCAGAATGTTCAAAGGCATAAACAACATTAGATTCACTAATGAGCGACATGCGCAGGCTGATCTGGGTTTATGCTTGTTGCATACATTATAAGGTACATTTCAGTCTTGGGCTATACATGGTCTTCACATTCGCTGACGTTACGTAACATTGATGGATTGTCAGAGCATGAAGGTCAAGTGTAGAAAATAGTTTTCAGAGAATTTCAAATATATATATATATATATGTTTGAATGTTTTATTTCCATAATATAGGCCATCGGCCCACACTACAACATGCCATACAGCAATAACATACAATGTACACAGTCCAGGCTGATACGGCGTGTTTTCCAGTCTGATACTGAAACTTCTAGTCTGATACTGCCATTTCTAGTCTGATACCATCGTTACTAGTCTGATACCGTCGTTTCCAGTCCGATACCATGTCACGCGCGCGTATTAAGCCAGTTCCTTTGAGCATGCGCATTGCGTATGTTTACTTTATCGGCTGCGTAAATTTTGACAGATGCCGGGAATTTAAATTTGTAGGCTCTGTATTTCATCATTCAATCATGGATAATGGTATAGATTTTAATATAGGATTATCGGTCTCAGGCTGATACCAAGTTACCTCGGGCCGATACCTAGGCCGATATCAAACAAGCCAGGTATTAACGTCTTTATTAGTTAGATTACTTATATATCAATTTCAATATCAATCATCCGGCAGCTAAGTATTATACACAGTGGAAAGGAGTGATACACCATATCACATTACGTCTACACGTATATATAATGAAATGAGCGTATACGTTATTCCAGTAAGAGTGCGCGTCATGAGGAAAGGAATCCATACATATTTCAACCAGCGTAAAACTAAATCAATCTGCTTATGCGCACAATCTAATACATGCATGTCCAGTGTACTATTGTGATAAATATATATATGAAATACGTATAGCAATATATATATCATATACACATCTATATTATTTAATTAGCTTGTATAATGGATGTATTTTCTCAAACACTAGAAATACGAACTCAGCAATAGTGTGTATATCAGGTATATGTGAACTCGCCGTTATTCTATTAAATTCAGGGGCGGACCCCCCCCCCCCCCCCGCGCGTTCAGCCACGGACTTCACATAGATCACAGTTTACCACCAGTTGGAGTCTGAACTTAAATGCCTTAAAACACAGAAAAGTGCATTTCGAAGAGGTCGAAATAAGACAACCCCCTAGTTGCGAACGGTTACGGACGGTACGGGGGTAGATTGCAAGAGTTACCTTCGCAACTAGACAACACCCCCCCCCCCGTTCCTCAAATACTGGATCCGCCGCCGAAATGAATCACGATTTCTGTTTCTAATAGTTTCGTATTTTAAAAATTGTAAGCGTAGACATTCATAAGCCCTACATTCAAATACAAAATGGTATTCTGTCTCAACCACGAGTATGTCATCTTGTCGACAAATTGGACAATGAGAAAATACCTGTTAATGCTACGCAGCCCCGCAGCGGACATGGAAATCTTTTTATTAATTCGTTCCCACGAAATAACAATTCGGTCCTTCAATTTAACGATTCGTTCCATTCGTTCCCACAATATAACAATTCGTTCCCACGAATTAACAATTCGTTCCCATTAATTAACAATTCGTTCCCGTGGGAAATTGAGGGAACGAATTGTTAAATTGAGGGAACGAATTGTTAAATTGAGGGAACGCATTGTTAATTCATGGGAACGAATTGTGTTAGTGCGGACTTAAAACCTACGGAGCCCCGCAGGGGACATGGATTTATTTTATTAACTCGTTCCCACGAAATAACAAGTCGTTCCCTCAATTTAACAATTCGTTCCAACAATATAACAATTTGTTCCATGTAATTAACAATTCGTTCCCACGAAATGACAATTTGTTCAACAATTCGTTCCCACGAATTAATAATTCGTTCCCATGGGAACGAATTGTTATTTCGGGGGAACGAATTGTTAAATTGAGGGAACGAATTGTTAATTCGTGGGAACGAATTGTAAATTCGTGGGAACGAATTGTTAAATTGAAGGAACGAATTGTTATTTCGAGGGAACGAATTGTTATTTGGTGGGGACGAATTGTTATTTCGTAGGAACTAATTAATAAAAAAATGAATTCTACGTCCCATGTGGGGCTCCGTAGAACACATTAAATGCATCAGCTTTATTAGTTGTATGTAATAGGTCCTGCCATTTATGTAGATAAGACACACTGAAAAGAAAAAAAAAGCACATTTGAAGAGTTTCAGCAACTAATTTTGAATTGATATTTAATGTTTAACGCCATAAACATATACGATGTACAGTCATGTGAAGTCATGAGGAAGACTAACATATTTTCTACCTTATTGCTAAGTTTGACTATAAGTTTAACAATAATTAAACCTATATTTTAATTAGTGAATATCCAGAGCAGAATGGCTGCACGTTATGGGAAAATAGGTCCCACAACATCCATACGAAATATGAAAGAATAGCGAAATGTGTGGTCAGTGGTTAATTTATATAGGAAAAATATCTAAGATATATGTCTACTCTAATTACCGGTCGTCATGTTCCGCTTTCAATCCGTGGGCGCTAGTTTTGTTTCCTTATACATGTACCAATTCAGGAAAACATTCCACCAATTATGTATCAGATTTACTGTGGAATGGTATATAATGATACGGTATGATATATCAAGAACAGAAGTTATCTATATGTCTATGAGGCGATCCAGTTGCAGCAGACTAATATATTTCACGAGCAGAATATGTTCAGGCATTCTAATTTCATGAATATAAATTACCGCATTAACAAGGTGTATGATCACGTGGTTACAAAAACAACAACAACAACAAGTACTGAAACTTCCAGAAGCCCTACGATGAAATATGGCGCATCAAATGAGTCTTGTTAAGCTGCATTGTGTGGTATCGGTACTTTGGCACAAACGTCTGTCGTTTTTGCGAAGAGTCAAGATTTCCACGTCAGTAGACACGGAAATCGATTCTTCGAAAAAAAACGACATAAATATGTGCCGAACTCCCGGGACCACTAAATGCAGCTCATGAGGACTGTTTGCTGCGCCACATTTCATCAAAACCCGTTGCCTATTAAGGAAAATATCAAATAATACTTACTTTGGAGTGGGCGTGCTTTCAACACTTTCTGCCATTGGTGTTGGTGTTGTAACCACGTAATGATGCACCTGGATTAATGCTATTAGAAGCCCATGACATGATAGACGCCCACACCGCAACTTATAATGTAATGTGGATCGGATTGAAAGCCATACTTATTGAAATTATCTCCTAATTTCAGACACAGGCATTCGGAGTGTTTCGGCTTTCATCTGTATAACTATATAATTATATATATATATGAACAAGGTTTCTAACTTTGGTCGGACACGACCTCGTATAATAACACATTCCGCTATTTTATTAACGCTAATGTGAACATTTTGGCGGAAAGTGCACATGTTCATTTGATAATTATCGTTATCTTGCTAAAATACTTACATATTGGTATAGTACGTATAGTTGACCTGCAGAAAAGCGCTACGCTTTTCTGCAGGTCAACTATACGTACTATACCAATACTATAAGTATACTATACCAATACGATATGTTTTCTATACGATATGCATATAATATAAACGTACGGTATGTTTGTACCGTACATACCAACCAATATCGTATAGATATACCATTCAAATCGTACGTTTATACGATTTGTATACATGTGTATAATTCTGGTACGTTTGTATCGTACAAACAAACCAGATTTGTGTACGGTATAAATGTACCAGAATACCGTAAATGTATACGATATATTAACGGTGTTGCCGTGTACTATTTGCCCTAATATTTGGTCCACCCCTAATATTTGGTCCTCTTTGGACATGTTGGAGTCTATAATTTCTTTAAAATGAGAGGTGTTTTCAGTAGAATGAAAAGCCACACTTCGGGTATGATATATTCATACCATATCCGTACGGATATAGCGTATATACGAACGGATATCGTATGTTTGTATAATATTCGTATAGTACTATACGATGATACGGTACAAACATACCAATATTATATGATCATACGATATGCTCATTAAATATACCAATACTATACGATTACGATATGTATACGATATTAGTATATACAAATAGGTAATGAGCAGAAAAGCGCTACTTTAGTTAAAACATATGTATGCAAATAATATCGAATTACAGCGCCTGAAACGATGTGTTTAATGCTCTAACGTCAATATTGTAGTGGCAAGTTCATATGATCATTTGCGAATTATCAATATTCTGCAGAAATACATAGAAAATTACAATTTTAAATATGTTATTTTGTTATGATACGAGGTCGTGTCCGACCAAAGTTAGAAGCCTTGTTCATATATACTTAACCACTTTTATAATCGGTCAACCAAGATATTGTTATTTTCTAGTGCAAACAAATAATGCAGATGGTCGTCAAATGTATGCATAGCCAGTTTACAGTGCACAGCCGAACTGTCTTGTGTAATTTTTCGAATCACGGGTGACCTAATTTAACTGTTAATTCTAAGGTTACCTTAGAATTAACAGTTAAATTAGGTCACCAGTGATTCGAAAAATTCATGTAATAATGTTGGAAACCTATCAGTAGCACTTATGACTACAACGTGCTGCAATGACTTCTTGACGTCTGCTCCTCATCGAATTTATATAATTGTGGAGCCCGCGCGAGTCAGATTTGTCCACTCCCGAAACAGGGCGCCAATGAGGGCTTGCAGATTTATAGGTTCTGGGCCCGGTCTTAGTCGTGTGTCTAACAAGTCCCAGACATGTTCTATTGGGGTCAAATATGGCGATTTTGTGGGCCATTGTAGCGGTCGAATGCGATGTCGTTGAACATGTTGATGGTTTCTCAGGCGTATAGTGGGCAAAACTAAGCTTCTTGCGACTAAAATGTTCGTAAGTGCAAATTTAGGATCATCTGAAAATTTTAATTGATGCTCAATAAATGTAAATCCAATAATTGTTAATAAAAAAACATTATTAGTGTGAAATTTACAGACTATAATAATTGTGCACTTACGAACATTTTAGTCTTACGAAGTTTAGTGAAGCGGCCCCCTGACTCGGCGCGGGCTCCACTAGTATATACATTCGAAGAGGAGTAGATGTCAAACAGACCCGTGGGGATCATAAGCGTTACCGATAGGTTTTACACATAGTTACATGAATTATGTGATTTTTCGAATCATGGGTGACCTACTTTAACTGTCAATTCCAAGGTAACTCCACATGCCATACGCATACATTTTCGGCTGTGCATTGAAAAATGGTTATGAATACATGTGACTACCATATATTTCATCTGCGTTATTTATTTATACTGACAAACAAAAATAGAATATTTTCTGGCAAAATAAACATTCATTCACCATGACTCCGCGTGTTGATTGGCATTATTATACATTTTATATCCGACTTTCCACACTGATATCAGGGGCGATAACCGTGTTTCCTTAACAAGTTAACGGACATTACTATTTATACTGTATTTACTTTTTGATGTGCAATTATCATACTTTATAATCTGTCGAAAATATTATTTTTTCAGGTGACGCATTTAATTACTATAAATAATTAACACACTATCAGTAAAATAAATAGTACTAAATTAGTATATCTGTAAAGCGGGCACGTGGTAATGTTTATAACTGGTTGGATAGTGACACAATTATATACTTAATTGCTATAAAGAACAGTTTGTGCCTACTGAGTGGGCATGTACCTTTAAGGATGGTCCTCAATTTGTGAATAAATAATTAATAAATACCATGCCCCATTTGCATAAGAAAATAGCCTTATAGCAACGCGCGTCACTGTCTGTAAAATAAATATTACTAAATGATTACACCTGAATAGCGGTCACTCGTAATCTTTAGAACTGGTGGAATAGTGACACAATTCTACGCTTATTTAATTCCTATAAAGAACATTTTGTTCCTACTGGGTGGGCATGCACCTTTAATCACTTGTTAGTGTGTATCATTCAGCATATGTCACAACAAATAGTAAACATATAATGAATTATTACTAATACAAAAAAATCTGATGCAATACTACTATTGCTATTGATTATAGAAATATATCATGATCGTTCATTTTAAATCCGTGATAATTTCGAACTAGTTCATAGAATTGCCAATCACGAATCATCCAAACTGCCACTCCCGGTAGGTTTGGTTATCGATATATTAATCACGAAACAAATTAACAAGTACGTTTTTTTTATTGACATCAAGTATATGAGCGACGAACGGGCACAACCGGGTTTATTGCATTGAATCATGGACACATATACATTTCATGTGCAATAATTCCAGCACAAAAATATTTACACAATTCCGTAACATTTGATTGGTCCGTAGCAAGTCTCTGTCCAAAATTTACATCCCAGTAAACTCCATGCCGAACTACTTTCCGTAACCGTCAGGCGCAGTTAAAATAATTCTTAAGAAAACGGAAAATAAACACATTTTCTTGATGAATTTATTTGAAATGCTGGAATTATAAGGAATGAATGGCCTTTTTGTGGAATTTATCGGGGATATAAACTTGGAAAAGTCGCGGGAATATTGGACGAGGCCTTAAAAAATTACAATTTTCGAAAAAAAAAAAAAAAAAAAAAAAATTATTTTCTTTCGAATATTGTAATTTTTTATCGCTTCGTCCAGTATTCCCGCGACTTTTCCAAGTTTATACCCCGATAAATTCCACAAAAAGGCCATTCATTCCTATAATAACAGAATACATTAGTCTATCAGGTAACCTGCCCTGTATTGACCGAATACGTTACAACGAAGTGAAAACTGACGTTCCATTGGTCGAATGACGTCAGTGTAATGACGCAACGTAAAAGGTCCGCGTTCTGTACATAGATAACGACGTCAGTAGATTATTTTCTTGGTCATTTACCTCAGGTGATAATGTCTGTTCGTTATCGCATAGTACACAAGTCAGTAGCGGACGTGTACGAGGGCTTTGCGGAGGTTACAGTGTCATGTTGGCTGTAGAAAACGATGTGTTCGTTGGTTTAAACGTGTCACGTTTAAACCAACGAAAACATCGTTTTCTAATTATGTTTCTTCCTCAGCAATCAATAAGACTATTACCATTGGTCTGTGGTCTACGGAGCCCCGCAGGGGACGTATAATTCTCTTTTTTATTAATTCGTGCTCACGAAATAACAATTCGTACCCTCAATTTAACAATTCGTTCCCACGAAGTAACAATTCGTTCCCATGAAATAACAAATCGTTCCCTCAATTTAACAATTCGTTCCTACGAAATAACAATTCGTTCCCACGGGAACGAATTGTTAATTCAGAACGGAATATTTACATCGAAACAAAAATATGTTCAGCCCTGACATTAGAAGAATAACCTGACCTGGTGCCAGGTCCATACCACGCCAAAGTCACTTGGCCCATTCCCCTAAAAGTAAGAGGATTACGAATAATCGTAATACTCACATAAGGGGTGTAACCAGATTCAACTGTCACATACAAGAATGCCAACGACGTACGTGAGGGCCAAACCTAGTCTCCAATCGGGATTCCGGTAAGGATGAATCCCGATCGTTAAATTACCCATCGTATGCTCCCACATGCAGTGCCACCATTGTTAAAATACATACGCATGTATTGCAGCGGAACCTTTCTAAACCGGACACCCTGGGGACCGGCATAGAGAGGCTCCATTATATAGAGAATAGTAGGTTAGTGCCATGAATGGGAAAAAATATCTGGCAAGGCTCAGGAAACGGGATGGGCGAGGCTCTGCCGAGCACATCCCGTTTCCGTGCCTCGCCAGATATTTTTCCCATTCACGGCACTAACCTACTATTCTATTTATCCCGTCAACACCCACAAATGGCTGTAAAATGCAAAAATTGTATTGACTGAATATCAAAAATGTTTCACGGCACCGTGTTTCACGGCACATACGCACTGTATTGACGGGATAAATATCGTACACAGTCGAGCTAAGGAAGATCGTACTATATCGTACTAAGTCGTAATAATTCCATACTATTTTTTCAATATGTCGTACCATATCGTACAACCTCGTGCCTAATCGTACAAAGCTCGCATACACTCGTGCAAGCCCGTAATAATGTCGAACAGCTATCGAAGGATTTCCGTACGAATGTCGAAGAAACTCGTACAAATCGTAATAGTCTCGTTCTATTTGGCCAAAAATATCGAAAAAGTATTGTGATACACCCGTGCGCATATTTTGACCAGCATTTCAGTTAAGAACTCTTAGCCGTTCGCGGCGATTTATGGCGAGCTTTATCTCGTCGTAAATCGCCGCATTTGGTCGGAAATCTCGTGACGGTGTGACAGGGACTTTATGTAAATTCCTCTATGTATTGTTTGTAACGGTGGTAACTGTTTTGTGGAAAAAGGAAAACAATGTTATTTTATTGTGTGTTTTTCTGTGTATACATTGTGACTCCTACCGTGGATCCTCTCTAAACAGGTCACAAGAAAACCCATGTGGTCTTATTTTTGATTATTTTCTTGGTCATTTACCTCAGGTGATAATGTCTGTTCGTTATCGCATAGTACACAAGTATGTCTCAAAATGATCAAATGCATGATTCACAGTGAACCCTCTCTAAGCCGGACACCCTAGGGACCTCCATAGCACACAACTATGGATCAGAATGATCAAATGCCTGATTCACAGTGAAACCTCTCTAAGCCGGACACCCTGGGGACCTCCATAGCACACAACTATGGATCAGAATGATCAAATGCCTGATTCACAGTGAAACCTCTCTAAGCCGGACACCCTAGGGACTCCATAGCACACAACTATGGATCAGAATGATCAAATGCCTGATTCACAGTGAAACCTCTCTAAGCCGGACACCCTGGGGACCTCCCAGGGTGTCCGGTTTAGAGAGGTATCACTGTAGTAATCAAGAGGCGACGATAATGCCGAAATAGGACAACAGCAATCAGTGTATGCCGCTATCAGACTGCGTGAAAGTGATATACACTGGTCGCATATTAACAGTCCGAGGTTCAGAGTACAGCAACCTTAAAGGTACATGCCCACTCAATAGGCACAAAATGTTCTTTATATGAATTAAATAAGTGTATAATTGTATCACTATTCCACCAGTTCTAAAATTTATGAGAGCCCGCTATGCAGATATAATCATTTAGTAATATTTACTTTACTGATAGTGACGCGCGGTGGTATCCGGCTATTTTCATATGCAAATGAGGCATGACACTTGAAAAAATACTATTTTCGACAGATTATAAAGTATGATCATTGCACATCAAAAAATAAATACAGAAAATAAATAGTAATGTCCGGTAACATTTTAAGGAAACACGGTTATCGCCCCTCATATCAGTTTGGAAATTAATATCCGATAATAAATGTATAATACTGCCAATCGATACGTGGGATAATTGTGAATGAATGTTTATTTTTTGCCAGAAAATGTCTCAGATGATGTCTCTGATATAAAAAACAGTCTGTGCCTACTGAGTGGGCATGCACCTTTAAAGTAGCTCGTTGTATTTGGTGAAAATTACGAAATGAATATGAATTCTCTAATAGCAGACACATTCATAATAACATAATACAACAGAAACAAACACATTCATGCGTGAAATTGTCACAAAGTCAGACAAATAAATTTGTTAATTCCGCAGTTTGACGGTTGTTTACGGTAAATATATCATTTTATATGCTTTTTAACTCTCATGAAATACAAAACAGTGATTTATTACCGTGATAAATGTACTTAACGAAGATACAATCAACGCATTCTGCTGTTTGAAATTCGCATACTATGTTAGTTTTATTTACTAAATCGTTTTGTCAATATGTTTTGCATCTGATAATTGAATTGTGAAGCAACTAGGGGTTTTAAAGGTTCTTGATCCCAGATGTGCGCAGAAAATGATGAAACAGATGACAAATAATAGATATGTGTCGTATTTCTGAAGTCACGTGTGCAAATTGTTTTTATTAATATTAAATTATTAATTTAACTAGTAACTGAACTGCATTCGTACGACTAAAATGTTCGAAAGTGCAAATTTAGGATCGTCTGGAAATTTCAATTGATTGATTTACATTTATTGAGCATAGCCTATGTTCAATAAATGTAAATCCAATAATTGTCTACAAGAAAACATTGTTAATGTGAAATTTACAGACTATCATAATTTCGCACTTACGAATATTTTAGTCGTACGAAGTTTAGTGAAACGGCCCCCAGAACTCCATATGGTGCATAGTAGTAGCCGTCAGCCAGAAATGGAACCCCCCCCCCCCCTCCCCCGCGTGAGATATTTGCAGACATAGTATTTCAGAAACTACTATAGGAATGAATGGCCTTTTTGTGGAATTTATCGGGGTATAAACTTGGAAAAGTCGCGGGAATACTGGACGAGGCCTTCCGGCCTTCGTCCAGTATTCCCGCGACTTTTCCAAGTTTATATCCCCGATAAATTCCATAAAAAGGCCATTCATTCCTTATAATTCCAGCATTTGAAATAAATTCATCAAGAAAATGTGTTTATTTTCCGTTTTCTTAATAATTATTTTAACTGCGCCTGACGGTTACGGAAAGTAGTTCGGCATGGGAGTTTATTGGGATATAAATTTTGGACAGAGACTTGCTACGGACCAATCAAATGTTAGGGAATTGTGTAAATATTTTTGTGCTGGAATTATATTCAATTACGATGCTATGCCGTATGTCTGCTCTCTGTAACCCACTGGATGAATGTTTAACACCATTTTGAAGTATACAACCGTCGGATATTTCGCAATTGTGAATTCGACTATTTTTATCATTGGAAACAACTGATATCGCAGTTTTGTATAAATGGAATAAAGTTCAATTAAATAATACATGTACATGTATCTGCTAATTCAGAATGTTACATGTTTTTTTACCCCACCCACTGAACTTCAATGGCAAACATCTACCCTAACACCTCCATAAAAGTATGGTACTTTTGTATTTTCGCTGTGCCCCTTCCCCAAAAAAATTATTTGATGAAATTCCATCAAATATTGATTTTATTACGAAAAAAAGATTTTCCTATGGGAATTTAACATGGGGAGTCAATTTCCAAAACTTTTGGAAATTGACTCCGAAACCTGGCGAGATAGCTTGAAAATGAAGTAACTAAGAAAACAAGAGTTAGATTTTGAAAATCGGTCCACAAATAAAAAAAATGTTTTAAAGAAATCTATTTTTAGCCCCCATGTTAAATTCCAATAGGAAAATCGTTTTTTAGATTGAATGTGTTTAATGGCCAAACGTTCGTCGACAGCAAAACATGGAACAGACAGTAGTAGTGCTCATTAAACATGTTAATTGTATATATGCCGATTATCTGATGTCTGCAGTCTATGATACACTGTTAAAAACCAAGTATTTTTCACCATTCCCCTCCCACACATTTTACAATGGGAATTTTACATGTAATGTATTGCATTTATGTTGTGCACTGTCACTTACTTATAAGTTGTTTAAATGCATATGCAACTACTTAGGCACTACTAACACATGTAGCAAGCTATCCATACACTCTTCTGTAGCCAATTTCAACAACATTGCAATGTATACTTTTATAGAAAAGTATACTTTGAGGGAGAAAATTTCAATTTTAGGATAAATTTATTAATTTTTATTATCACAGCAATTTTGGCTGTGATAATGTAATAAATTCAGTATACTAATTCTGCATACTTTTAATCATCAAATATAGCAGTTGTCAGCTCTATATGAAATAATGCATTTCACGAAAAATAAATGATTACTCCCTCAAAGTATACTTTGCTAGAAAAGTATACTTTGCAATGTTGGTGAAATAGGCTACAGATACAGTGTGTCCGAGTGTTCGTCCTTCTGTCCGTCCGCTTCGCATGAAGGTAACAACTACGCTATGTGTCTCATTATGCAAATCTGTCTCGGTGTCTATTGAGTGTATCAATGGTAAAGTATACCTACTAGTGTTTGCAATATATGTTGATGCCCATATTCTGATTATATAATGTCTACAGCAGATGATGCAATGTTAAAACAAAGTACATGTAGGTGTAACTGTTCCCCACCCACTGAATTTACCATGACCATATTATTTCTTACTTTGTATACGCTGCAATATACTTATGAAAGGTTCATGTAGCTAATAATATTAGTTATCCACACATTTCAGATACAGAATGCATGTCTGTTCGTCTCTATATATGTCCATTTCATATTTACGTAACCATGACAATTACCATGATTACTATGTTGTGTATTCCAATATGGACATCTTGGATACATATAGTTATTACCCTCAGCTACTAATTTGTACATTGGACATTGGTGCCCTACGGAGCCTCGCAGGGGACACAGATTTCTTTTAAAATTCGTTTCCACGAAATAACAATTCGTTCCCACAATTTACCAATTCGTTCCCTCGAATTAACAATTCGTTCCCACGATATAGCAATTCATTTCCTCGATTTAACAATTCGTTCCTACGGAATAACAATTCGTTCCCACGGGAACGAATTGTTAATTCGCGGGAACGAATTGTTACATTGTGGGAACGAATTGCTAATTCGAGGGAACGAATTGTTAAATTCAGGGAACGAATTGTTATTTCGTGGGAACGACTTGTTACGAATTGTTATTTCTTGGGAACGAATTAATGAAAACAAATTGTCTACGTCCCCTACGAGGGCCCCATCGTACTCGATATTTCTGGAAATGCCATCAACAATCAGTTTGTACGTTATATGCACATAAATAACTATACAAAGACAATGGTTTCCATATATAGCTACACCCAATATCAAATTCATAAATGACGAACATCATACACATTTAGAATAATAGTTTATCATAAATACATTAACTTTCTTTACCATCGTGATTATGTTTTAGATTTTCTCCGTTCGAATATTCGATGACAATATTAAAGTTACATGCCCACTTAATATGTTGTAATATAGGGAGACAGATAGTTGTGTATGTTCTGTAGATATGACATGTTCTGGCAAAATAAATATTCATTCACCATTACCCCTTGTATTGATTGGCAATATTATACATTTTATATCAGACACTGATATCAGGGGCGATAACCGTGTTTCCATAACCGTGTTTCCTTAAAATGTTAACGGAAATTACGATTTATTCTCTGTATTTATTTTTTGATGTGCAAAGATCATACTTTATAATCCGTCGACATTTATTTTTTCAGGTGGTATCAGGCTATTTTCATATGCAAATGAGGCATGATATCTTTTAATTATTTATACTAATCAAATACATCACCTGAAACAATAATATTTTAGATACATTATAAAATGATAATTGCACATCAAACAATAAATACAGAGAATAAATAGTAATGTCGTTTAACATTTTAAGGAAACACGGTTATCGCCCCTGATATGAGTGTGGAAATGTACGTCTGATATAAAATATATAATAATGACAATCAATACCTGGCGTAATGGTGAATTGAATGTTTATTTTTCCAGAACATAACTCAGATGATGTCTCTGATATAATGAACAATGTGTGCCTACTGAGTGGGCATGAACCTTTAATACGAATGCACCGTATGCATATTAAATATACAAAGACCGTATGCATACAGTATATATACTGTATTTATAATACATACACATACAATTTATCCCGTCAACACAGTGCGTATGTGACGTGAAACACGATGCCGTGAAACATTTTAGATATCCTGTCTATACGACCTAATCACTGCGTATGAATATGTGCGGGGGCTGGGTTTATTTTTTGTTTGCATTTTAAAGCCATTTGTAGGTGTTTACGGGATAAAAGGAATAGTAGGTTAGTGCCGTGAATGGGAACAAATATCTGGCGCGGCACGGAAACGGGATGTGCTCGGTAGAGCCTCGCCCATCGCGTTTCCTAAGCCTTGTCAGATATTGTTTTGCCATTCACCGCACTAACCTACTATTCTCTATATCTGTAACCAGCAAAACAGCCCTATTGTTACATATTGCCAGTGAGTATTTATTCCACTCGCTCATTTATGCCGTATACTTTGTCAGTCCAAGACAAGACGCCTTCTAGCACCGATTTGCGCGACACTGAATGAACAAGGGAAGAACCGGGGACCCAAAACGCATAATGCGAACATATGATGGACCGAATGACGATTAATTGTGCTGAACTACATTGTACCTGTATCGCAAAGGCTCGGGCAAAATAATTACATCACAGTATCACGCTTAGGGTTTTCACAGTTTTTCAGCCACCATACCGTTAACCCGAATGTTATGGCTCTCACGCAGGGCGACTTTCAAGTCGCCCTGTGTGACAGCCAGAACATTCTAGTTACCGCACATACTGTAACAGAACCATGCCACCGTGAGTTTGAAGTCATAAGGCTGTATCTGAAATGCGGTACCGTCATTTTTAATTATAACGTCTACGCATGTGCAACTTTGAGTTCTCCAAGCCGATTCTCACCTTCCGTCTTGCACATCTTGTATATTTTAAAAAAGAAAACACGTGTTCTGTAATGCTTATCTGGAGGTTCATGTGTATATGCTTATATAGGGAATATAAAGTTCTAAGACATGTCAGCTTGTACATGTAATTGTTTTTTACATGAGAAGAGAACTCTGGTGAAAGGAAAATGGTTCATCAGTATTTCTCATCAAAATTAGGGTCACGTGTTACGCTCACAAGTGGAACATACACGTGCAATTTTTACTTTCAATTTACATAGGCTTATCACGTATTTTCGTGAACTCAATTGGCATCGCTTGGCTGAAGATGCCTTATGACAGGTGTGACCAGGGTAGCTCCAGGTCAGACTGTTCTGGACCTACGCTTTTCGAAACTGAAACAACCGATGTACACGACCGCCAGCGTTAATCGTGCCCGAATTACCACCTGTAACAACGTTTGCAATCAAGCAATTTGATTGTCTGAGCCTGAACTGTAGCACAGCTCAGGCTCAGCCGATGAAACTGCTTGATTTCGGGAACACGATAAAAAGACAAACTTGGCAAGATTAGCGCAACTTGATTGCTCAGGCTCAGACAATGAAATTGCTTGATTTCAAGCAAAGCATTCCATGTACATGTACTTCGGCAACCAGTCATCCGACGATATATATTTTGTTCGGTGTTCACTTTTGTTACATATACAGTGGAACATCTCTAAACCGGACACCCTGGGAGGCCCCAGGGTGCCCGGTTTAGAGATGGTTCCACTGTAATTCCGATGTAAGAGCACGGAAACACTGTGCCCATTGCAATCATCAACACAGATAAACATGAGCATAATTTGACAGTGAAATCGGTCATACATTAAAGGTACATGCCCACTCAGTAGGCACAACATGTTTTTTTTATATCAGAGACAATATCTGAGACATTTTCTGGCAAAATAAACATTAATTCACCATTACCCCACATATTGATTGACATTAATATACATTTTATATCAGAATTAAATTTCCACACTGATATCAGGGGCGATAACCGTGTTTCATTAAATTGTTAACGGACATTACTATTTATTCTCTGTATTTATTGTTCGATGTGCAATGATCATACTTTATAACCTGTAGAAAATATTATTTTTGTCAGATGACTCATTTAATTAGTGTAAATAATTAAAATATATCATGCCTCATTTGCATATGAAAATATCCTGATACAACCGCGCGTCACTACCAGTAAAATAAATGTTACTTAGTGAGTATATCATCTGTATAGCGGGCACTCGTAATTTTGAGAACTGGTGGAATAGTGCCACAATCATACACTTATTAAACTCCTATAAAGAGCATTCTGTGCCTACTGAGTGGGCATGTACATTTAATACATCGATGCCACATGATTGTTCGGTTTAGAGAGGTTCCACAATAATATACTGTAATAGGGTGCAACAAAGGGTAATTGAGACATAATGTCCATTTCTTCTTGAGGAAGCCAGCTTATGTTGGCACACAATTACATTTCGGAACGAACTTCATCAGTGGTTATATCCAAGACACGTGACAGATCTCAGTACGTTATTGACATCAGTGCTGGGATTTATTTAACCTTCCAGTTTAAAGGCCCTGTGTCTCAGATGTCAGTAGCTGATTTCACCAACATTACAATATACTTATCTTGCTAAGTACACTTTGAGAGAGAACGTGTAAATTTGAGGATAAAATTATTAATTTTTATTATACTGAATTTATTACATTATCACAGCCATTTTGGCTGTGATAATGTAATACATTCATATAATAAGTCTGCATACTTGTAAAAAGGCACTGTGTCTCAAATGTCAGTTCAGTAGCCGATTTCACCAACATTACGAAGTATACTTATCTTGCTATGAGGGAGAAATTTTCAATTTGAGGATAAAATTATTATTGTTTTATTATACTGAATTTATTACATTATCACAGCCATTTTGGCTGTGATAATGTAATAAACTCAGTATAATAAGTCTGCATACTTGTAATCATCAAATATATGCAGTCGTTAGTTATATATGAAATAAGGCATTTCGGAAAAAAATAAATAATTACTCCCTCAAGGTATACTTAGCTACATGTAGATAAGTATGCTTAGCAATTTTGGTGAAATCGGCTACAGATATTCCATACGTGGTACTTTACGGATGTCGTCGGAGCAAATTGTCTATTTTACTTGATAAAATATTAAGGATGCTGTTTTATACTCAATACATGCAATCATAATGTGTCACAGTTGATGCTCCATATGTTTAAAGGTACATGCCCACTCAGTATGCACAAACTTATCTTTACAGGAATTATATAAGTGTATAATTGTGTCACCAGTTCTAAAAATTACGTCTGCCCGCTATACAGATATAATCATATAATACAAATTGTTTTAACGTCACTCGTTTTATTGAATTTTCGCGCACATGGTCTTTATCAAAATAGTGTGAAACTACTTTGGAAATTACTATAATCATTTAGTAATATTTATTTTACTTATAGTGACTCGCGGAAGTATCAGGCTGTTTTCATATGCAAATGAGGCATGAACATTTTCGACATATTATAAAGTATGATCATTGCACATCAAGAAATCAATATAGAGAGTAAATGGTAATCATCAGTGGTTATATCCTAGACACGTGATACGTGACGTGAATTAATTAAATTATTAATTCGGCGGCCACTATAGCAGTAACCGTCACAAATGGATGTTTTCAGAATTACAAACAAACCATTAACGCACCTTTTCTGGTTACTCATCGGTGCATTTGCGCGTAGACTTACACCTCTAAACATTAATTAAATTTATTGTTATTTATGTGTCATTAATTAAATTTATTAATTTGTTATTTATGTGTCTCTTCCTACGCGAACATCATTTGACTTTTAATTTTAATCATTAACTTGGGTTGGAATTGTCGTTCAGGTTGATTTATGTTCGGAATACCAAGACGCGTATTGTTGTTGTTGTCCAATAAATAGAGAATAGTAGGTTAGTGCCGTGAATGGGAAAAATATCTGGCAAGGCTCAGGAAACGGGATGGGCGAGGCTCTGCCGAGCACATCCCGTTTCCGTGCCGCGCCAGATATTTTTTCCCATTCACGGCACTAACCTACTATTCTATTTATCCCGTCAACAAACAAATGACTGTAAAATAGCCGCACATATTCATACGCAGTGATTAGGTCGTATTGACAGGATATCAAAAAGTGTTTCACGGCACCGTGTTTCACGGCACATACGCACTGTGTTGACGGGATAAATACGTGTCTTGCCATAGCAAAAGGGGTGTTCTTGAGTAGAGGACCAGTGTAGCTCTGGATCAGCAAACCCATGTGACAAGTCTGATACAGATCTACATGTATCACTTTCTTGTGATACAGACTGTTTCCCAAACACACTCTACACACAGTCATTAAGCCTTTGTTTGGTGTGACAAGTATAATGTATATAATAGGTATAGTTATAGTGAACTATAACGTACTTATTGTTTACCCAGCCCAGTCGCGAAGCTTCGCCCCTAAACGTGATTTCGAATCGCTATACTAGTATGTGATTGACGGTGTGACACGAAGTGAGCGCGTGTGTGGGCGATAATATACTTTGCGTCTTAGGAACTGATGACAAAAAGGCATAAAATCAGTTCGTTCCTTTCGTTCTTAATCCGCGTATAGAGGAACATTATGAACCTTAAACTTAAAAGCTTCTTCATTAATTTCTAAGCCGCGTACAGGCGAAAAGTAATTTTCGTCTGTATGTGGCTTTGAAACAAAGACAAGAGATGTCCGTAAGAAGGCACCATATATATACTCGCCCTAGTTATCTCATATCCATCAACTACCATCGGTTTATAGTCGATGATCTCAGTTAATGGGACATCTAAGTTGTCTGTTGTATGTGCCGTTCTTGCTTAAAGGTACATGCCCACTCAGTAGGCACAGACTGTTCTTTATGGGAATTAAACTATGTGCATAATTGTGTCACTATTCCGCTAGTTATAAAACTTACGAGTGCCAGCTATACAGATATAATAATTTAGTAATATTTATTTTACTGATTGTGACGCGCGGTGGTATCAGGATATTTGCATATGCAAATGAGGCATGATGTTTTTTAATTATTTATACTAATTAAATGTGTCACCTGAAAAAAATGATATATTCAACAGATTATAATGTAATCATTGCACATCGAAATATAAATATAGGGAATAAATAGTAATGTCCGTGAACATTTTAAGGAAACACGGTTATCACCCCTGATATCGGTGTGACAATTTACTTCCGATATAAAATGTATAATGCTGTCGATCAATACGTGGGGTAATGGTGAATGACTGTTTATTTTGCCAGAAAATGTCTCAGATGATGTCTCTGATATAAAGATAATGTTGTGCCTACTGAGTGAGCATGTACCTTTAAAGGTCAGTAGGCACAAACAAGGGAGACATATTGTTTTGTATATTATGTAGATATGAAATTTTCGGGCAAAATAAACATTCATTATAGGAATGAATGGCCTTTTTGTGGAATTTATCGGGGTATAAACTTGGAAAAGTCGCGGGAATACTGGACGAAGGCCGGAAGGCCTCGTCCAGTATTCATCAAGAAAATGTGTTTATTTTCCGTTTTCTTAAGAATTATTTTAACTGCGCCTGACGGTTACGGAAAGTAGTTCGGCATGGGAGTTTATTGGGATATAAATTTTGGACAGAGACTTGCTACGGACCAATCAAATGTTAAGGAATTGTGTAAATATTTTTGTGCTGGAATTATTCAGCATTACTACACGTATTGATTGGGATTATTATACATTTTATATCAGACGTAAATTGCCACACTGATATCAGGGGCGATAACCGTGTTTCCTTAAAACTTAACTAACTTCAGATTATTCACACCAATGTCGCCAGTGTGTTCGCTCAATAGTAATTCGTCTGTACACGGATTTTCTGCGGGCTTTCGGAGCTCATTTCAAATAAATCACAATGCACTCACTATAAGGTGTCCACGTGGATTTTCGACTCAACGACGTGATACGACACAGGCTTACAATTGGCAATTCATTATTCCTCCAAATACTTCCTCGTTGTATCATCTCCAATGTTCAGCGGAACTTAAGTTGTGGTCACGTGACTTGAGAAACTGGATATATGGGACGTGGGATCAGTGTAGCGCCTGATCAGAATGTACATCCGCACAGGCTGATCTGGATCTACACTGGTATATATGTAGCCGATTTCACCAACATTTCAAAGTATACTTATCTAGCAAAGTATACTTTCAGGGAGTAATTTTCAATTTAAGGATACATTTATTAATTTGTATTATACTGAATGTATTACATTATCACAGCCATTTTGGCTGTGATAATGTAATAAAATAAGTATAATAATTCTGCATACTTTTAATCATCAAATATATGCAGTCGTTAGTTCTATTTATTACCCAACCTCCTATATAAATTGTAATTCGTTAGTTTTGACTGTGTTCCTCATTTTTTTACATTCGGCCGCTTGACTATGAAACAGTTTCACGCGCAGACAATAGTACTTTAATTTCTTCACCCTACTATTGACTGGTCATGTGACTTGCTTTGCCTCGGATCGAATCATATGATAAATCGAGGCAATGAAAACGCATTTGAGCACGCGAATCGTCATTTCCGTTTCATGGAACGCGGACAGATGTAAACATTGGTATTGCACAGAACTGTCAAACGGCAACAAAAAGGAGAAAATGTCGCGATTTGCGAGTGTTAGTGTTGCGGAATTAAACGAATTAATTGAAAATAAGGATGCGGTAAACACGAAACATGTGATAAAGCACGCTGTCCGGGTGTTGGGTAATAACACAAATATTTCATTGCTATTCGTGGAACAGTCAAAGCTATTGCCCCGAGATGCTGTGGACCACCCGATGAACTATTGCCTTGGAAAAGTCGCGGGAATACTGGACGAGGCCTTTCGGCCTTCGTCCAGTATTCCCGCGACTTTTCCAAGTCAATAGTTCATCGGGTCGTCCACATCATTTCGGGGCAATTGCGGCCTCGGGCAATAGTTCATCGGGTTGTCCACAGCATCTCGGGGCAATAGTTTTAAACTATTGGTGCGGCCTCGGGCGATAGTTCATCGGGTCGTCCACAGCATCTCGGGGCAATAGTTTTAAACTATTGGTGCGGCCTCGGGCGACAGTTCATCGGGTCGTCCACAGCATCTCGGGGCAATAGTTTTAAACTATTGGTGCGGCCTCGGGCGATAGTTCATCTGGTCGTCCACATCATCTCGGGGCAATAGTTTTGACTGTTCCCCGAATGGCAATGAAATAGTTGTATAATATTACCCAACTCCCTATATAAGTGGATGGTCCATAGTTTTTACTAATTCCCTGGGTTTTGACGTGACTGGGAAATAGTTCCGCGTGCCCGGTCAATAGTTTCGCGTAACTCTGTGCAATAGTGCCTCGGGTCGTCCACAGCACATTGGTGCAACATTTTTGACTGTTCCCCGAATGACCATGAAACACTATTAGCCTGGAATTCGTCATTCGAACATAAACAAGTAGAAATTCGTTAATAACTTGGCAATTCCTGGACCGATTTTCAAAATCTAACTTTTGTTCTTTTAAATAGGTCATTACCATATATATATATTTCGGAGGTGAGAACCAAAGTACTTGTTTATGGCCTTATACTTGCTATGTGTATTCTCTAGAATGAAACGTCACATGGTAAATCGAATAGCCGGCCAGTGTCCTTTGATTTCAGCGTTACAAGACACGGCTCGAAAACGGTAACATTGCATAGTTGATATCAAAAGACACTAGCCTGGAATTCGCCATCACTCGGGAATCATCGGTCGCTTCCGTGAATTGACGCCATTTTCTTTGTTGCATATCGCAGAACGAATGTTGACACATTGTAAATACAGTCGAACCTTCCCGAACGGCCACCTCACTACAACAACACCCTCTCCCTAACAGCCGCTACTTTATATCCCAAATGGATATTCCTCTGTAGCTAACCATCAGACATTGTCGTCTGCTGTTGATTTTGCATTCTTTCTCCATAAAAACATGTTTTGACAGCATTTTAGAAAATGGAAATGATTCTAAAATGTTGCCAAAGCATGTGTTTGATGAGAATTATCGAGAGAAAAAAATAAACAGCGGACGCCAAACTTTAATTCAGCATTAACCTCCCTACAACAGCCACCTCTCTACAACAGCCAGCTTCCCATGTGTGAAAGGTTGCACTGTATGTTACCGGAACGAGATCCGGAACTTGGAAATAATACTCTGAGGCCAGAATGGTTATTTCTTCGTAACCACATTGGGTCTAAATAAGTCAGCCATTGCTTATCTTGTCATGTGCGTATAATTAGGATTGTGATTGACTTTAAGACGTTCATACCCTGACATATAAATTACCCAACGGGATAATTTCGGCCTTGAAGTCGTGACACGACCATTTCGGCCCCAGAGACAAATTGCACCAAATATGAGCCGATGGCTGGCACCAAAACACACTTTATGGTGTTTGCATAAGAACAATATATTGACCATTTGAGAGGTCACGTACTAGTAGGATTATGAACACATCAGAATGTAAGTTAAACAAATTGATGGAAGCAATGATGCTACAACGACTAGCGTTGCATTGCGGACAACATATGCACTGTAGCCTATTTCAACAACATTGCAAAGTATACTTATCTAACAAAGTATACTTTCAGGGAGAAATTTTCAATTTAATGATAAATTTATTAATTTTTATTATTCTGAATGTATTACATTATCACAGCCAAACTGGCTGTGATAATGTAATAAATTCAGTATAATAATTCTGCATACTTTTAATCATCAAATATATGCAGTCGTTAGTTCTATATCAAATAATGCATTTCGGGAAAAATAAATGATTACTCCCTCAAAGTATACTTTCCTAGATAAGTATACTTTGCAATTTTGTTGAAATCGGCTGCAGATCATATGTAGAAATGTACCATGTATCAGGTAACTTACCCTGCATTGAACGAAATGTGTTACCACGTCCACTATAGTCTTATCCAATATCACACTCATGTAACTTGGTAACAACCTTTATCAGGTAACCTGCCCTGTATTGACCGAATACGTACTCACTGATAACTTATTGCTGTATCAGGCATTGACCTGATACAGACATACGGGTTACAATAAGTGATGTTCCATTGGTCGGATGACATCTCGTGACGTTACCGAATGACGTCAGTGTAATGACGAAACGTAAACAAGTCCGTTCTGTTCATAGATAATGACGTCATCTGTGGTCATTTTCCAGCATAAAACGTTACCGGATAAATAGAATACCAGGCTACTGTCTTTTGATATTAACTTTATCAGACTCGGCTCGGAAACGGTAGGAATTCTTCGGCAAGCCTCGGAATTCCTACGAGTTTCCTAGCCTTGCTTGATAAACTTGATATCAAAAGACACAATCCTAGTTTTCTCTATGTATCAACCGGGGGCCCAATTATGTAATTTTGAGCCGCCAATGTATTACATTTCTTGCTCGCTTTGTGTGGCGGTACTTCTCATGTGGCTAAACTGACCGCATCTGGCGTAATTATAGAATTCTGACCCATCGCTATCGTTGCTCGATTTGTAGGATTGTGCCTCCGATGGGGACGGTGGATTCGCCTATATCATCAGGAACCTTCACTGCTTTATCGGATTTGCATTGACCGCCATCAAAGCACCATAATAGCATATCGATGGTCTAGTAACATAAGGTCGTAAGTGCTATGCTAAAGCATATGATAGCTCCATTACGGTGGTATCTGTATTTATTTGCATGACAAACCCTCAAATACCACCATTTTAAACGATACCACTTTTACTGCTGAATTCCATATATCATATTCATCCATAGTCTTACAAGGTCTGACATGCTACTTAAGTGCGTTAGGAGAACGAACTATCTAGGTTAACACCTCATAACATAGCCCAAATTTACGGAGCCCCGCAGGGGACGTGGATTGTTTTTAATCATTCGTTCCCACGACATAACAATTCGTTCCCTCAATTTAATAATTCGTTCCCTCGTATTAACAATACGTTCCCACTGTATAGCAATTCGTTCCCTCGAATTAACAATTCGTACCCACGAAATGACAATTCGTATCCTTAATTTAACAATTCGTTCCCTCGAATAACGATTAGTTCCCGTTCATAGGAACGAGTTAATAAAACAAAAAAATCTACGTCCCCTGCGGGGCTCCGTACAAATTGAATGCACAAATATCGACTGCAATCGGAAGATAACGCGCGAACAGCAATTGACTTGACACACGCACGTTCTATGGACAATTTTGTCAACCGAAACATGTAAACATCTGTCGTATGTCTGTTCTGGTGTTTATTTTTTCTTATGCCTGTTTTGGTGTTTATGTGTTGATTACCATTTGAACCGTCTCGTCTCGTCGAGACGGTTCAAATGATTGGTAACAACGTATACTTCCGATAATAAATGAGAAAAAAAACCCTTATATAACAATGCTGAAAATGACATACATGTACCTCAATAGCAATATTCACAATATAAATGATAGTGTATTATGATAAATTATATTAAATATTCGACCACCCGGTCTTTATCAAAAATAAAGACCGTGTAGTCGAAAATTTAATAAAAATAGTGACTTTAAAACAATGTGTATTAAATGTGCTTCTCTTCGGAGGTTATTTGAAAATAATTCCAGCACAAAAATATTTACACAATTCCCTAACTTTTGATTGGCCCGTAGTCTCTGTCCAAAATGTATATCCCAGTAAACTCCCACGCCGAACTACTTTCCGTAACCGTGAGGCGCAGTTAAAATAATGATTAATAAAACGGAAAATAAACATATTTTCTTGATTAATTTATTTCAAATGCTGGAATTATATGGAATGAATATAGCCTTTTTGTTGAATTTATCGGGGATATAAACTTGGAAAAGTCGCGGGAATACTGGACGAGGCCTTCCGGCCTTCGTCCAGTAATCCCGCGACTTTTCCAAGTTTATACCCCGATAAATTCCACAAAAAGGCCATTCATTCCTATAGTATTAACTCATTGCTCATGTAAGGTCCTCTATTAAGGAAACGTGCTATACCTGATCATCCTTTGATTCAAAGATAATTGATTTGTAAATGTGATGGAATATATGTTTAACATATATGTGAACTGTGTCTCGTTAATGTATTCTATACGGCACATTGAGTGGCCAACTCGGCCCTCTGTGTGTGTTCCAGACATCAGCCAGTTTCATCTTCTGGCGGTTGACAAGAAACTGACAATGCGCAGTAGAACATATGATATAATTGAACTTTAGCAAGAATTACAGTTCGCAACTACTTTAGTATAAGCATGTGAAATATGAAATATGTGAAATATGAATTTGAGATACATGTATATGCATTTTGGTTAAGTAATAGTTACAGTTCATATATTGAATTTTTAATAAAAAAATCAATATGTGATCTATAACGTACGTATTGTTTACTAGCCCACTCGCGAGGCTCCGCCCCAAACGTGATTTCGAATCGCTATAGTAGCATGTGATTGGCGGTGTGACACAATGTGAGCGCGTGTGTGGGCGGTAACATGATTTGCGTCTCGTGAACTGATGAATCTTTTTCTCTTTTTTTGATTTTTTTTCCGAAAATTGTAATTTTTTATCGCTTCTTCCAGTAATCCCGCGACTTTTCCAAGTTTATACCCCGATAAATTCCAGAAAAAGGCTATTCATTCCTATATTATTAAATGATAGTGGTTGAGGTATTTACTTACCTGAGGTGTATTGAGTTGCTGATCGTCGACAACGGGGAAATATGATTCGAGGGGCGCCGAATTGACGGCGAGGGCGTTAATTAGGATAATAAGACACGCCCATTCTATGAAGAGTGCATAGCAGTAGTTCTTTGGGGAGGTACGCATGGTCGGAAATGGGTGGTTGGCTGCTGGTATATACTTCACGTCTGAAATGAAAGAAAATTGCGCTAGAATATTAACGAAGGTGCATGATCACGTGGTTACCACAACAACAACAATGTCTGAAAGCCTGTCTGAGTTGAAAGCACGCCCACTCCAAAGTAAATATTATTTGATATTTTCGTTACTATGCAACGGATTTTCATGAACTATGGCGCAGCAAACGCGTCTTTCTTACCTGCATTTGGTGGGTCTCGGGTTTCGGCACATAGTTAACCCTTAGCCTGCTGAATGAAATGTTGTCGTCTGCTGTTTATGTTTTATTTTCGATATTTCTGATCAAAAACATGCTTTGACAGCACTTTAGAATCATTTCCATTGGAAATGATTCTAAAGTGCTGTCAAACCATGTTTTTATTTAGAAAAAAGGAAAAATATAAAGCAACAGCAGACGACAGTTTTCGCGATCAGCAGGCTAAGGGTTAATATGTCTGTTTTGTGAAGAATCGACTTCCGTGTCAGTATTGACAGTAAACACGGAACTCGATTCTTCCACAGACATTGGAAGTTTCAGTAATTGTTGCTGTAACCACGTGATCATGCACCTTGGTAGCTACAATGTAGCTCATTGTTGCTGCACTCCGCCCCGATGAAACAGGTTTCAAGTCGAAAAAATGCACACGTTTTCAGACGAAATGCCACTCAGCTCCATTTCGAGCTGTCGCATAAACGCATTTTCGTCTAGTAATCGGCGCAAATTGCTTGCGCCGGTTACTATACAAAATTATCTTCTGCATGTAGATGAATGGGAATTCGTCAGGAATCACTTATTTGGACGTGAAGCACGCTATGTTCGAGCGGTGTGCAGCACCGGTGTAGCTACCGTCTGTGTGCAAACGTGGCATTTTCAGCCCGTCTACTGTGGGTTTCACGAAACCTGCCATTTTTACGGATATATAAACAATGCAAACACATTATTATATTCGATAATATTAACGTTTATCAAAATTTAAGAGTGAGTCTTCATTTTATTTCGTGAAATATAGACAAATCAATGTTTAGTAATAAAATCAATATTTGATCAAATTTCACGAAATAAAAAGAAGGCTCATTCTTAAATTTTGATAAAATGTAATAGTATCGAAAAACATATTGTTTTTGTGTTGTTTATAGTTAAGTTATTATAAATAAAATTGGCACACATGACTTTAGAAATACGACACGAATCTATAATTATGTTTTATCTGTTTCATCATTTTCTGCGCACATCTGGTACCAAGCACCTTTAAAAACCCTACAGTCTGTTTCACGTTTTGCTGCCGACGAACTTTTGGCTATTAAGCACATTAAATCTAAACAATATTTAAAAGTAAGTACTTTTTCATCAATAACAAAAAAGTGACCCTCCCCAAAAAAAGTATTTGATGAAATTAAATCAAATATTGACTTTATTGCGAAAAAAAGATTTTCCTTTTAGGATCAAAAAACGAAAAGTTTGGGAAATTGACTCTGGCGAGATAGCTTGAAAATGATGTAACTAATAAAACAAAAGTTAGATTTTGAAAATCGGTCAACAAATAAAAAAATATTTAAAAAAATCTATTTTAGCCCCCATGTTTAAATTCTCATAGGAATATCGTTTTTTCGCAATAAAATCAATATTTGATGGAATTTCATCAAATAATTTTTTTGGGGATGGTGACTTTTTTGTTATTGATAAAAAAGTACTTTTTAGTATTTTTTAGATTTAATGTGTTTACATGTAATAGCCAAAAGTTCGTCGGCAGCAAAACGTTGAACAGACAGTAGTTGCTTCTCAATTCAATAATCAGATGCAAAACATATTGACAACATGATTTAGTAAATAAAACTATCATAATATGCGAGTTTTCTGATCTTCTACATGTACAGCCCTCGTGCAGACAGCGCAAATGAGCAGTTTGATCTGTAGCCGATTTCATCAAAATTGCAAAGTATACTTTGAGAGAGTAATCATCTATTTTTCCCGAAATGCATTATGTCATATAGAACTACCTACTGCATATATTTGATGATTAAAAGTATGCAGAATTATTATACTGAATTTATTACATTATCACAGCCAAAATGGCTGTGATAATGTAATAAATTCAGTATAATACAAATTAATAAATTTATCTTTAAATTGAAGATTTTCCCTCAAAGTATACTTTGCTAGATAAGTACAGTCGAACCTCCCCGAACGGCCACCTCTCTACAACAGCCACCTCTCTGTAACAGCCGCTATTTTATATCCCAAATGGATGATTTCCTCTATATGTAACCCTTACACTGCTGAGCATGAACATTGTCGTTTGATGTTGATTTTGCATTATTTCTCAATAAAAACATGTTTTGTCAAAACATGTTTTTATTGAGAATTATTGAAGAAAATAAATAAACATCAGACGATAAAATTGTATTCAGCATTAACCTCCCTACAACAGCCACCTCTCTATAACAGCCAATTTTGCCTCTTCCCATGGGTGGCTGTTGTAGAGAGGTTGCACTGTATACTTTGCAATGTTGGTGAAATAGGCTACTTGAACTACACTGATCACAAGGTCCATCAATCCCATGTCTTCAGCCAGCCACAGACGCATTTAAGGCCACAGTTCGACAGCATTGCAACCGCCAGTACATTTTGAAAGATAACGGGCCAACGGGCATTGGCCTGACACTTTATTTGGGCTCAAACGCCCGGTATGAATGGTACTTCAAACAAATTCCCACCTTTAAAGATAAGCTTAAGTATGTAAGTGGCATATAGAAGTGCGCTAGGACAATAACAAGATTGGTTAAATTAACGGTTACTATGGAAGCGTCATGGTGTCAAAGCTAAACTATATTTATCTCCTATCTCTTAATTAGGAGATAATACATGTAGCTCCTAATCAGACGATACTAAGTCCTAAGTAGGAGATAGTAACTCCTAATTAGGAGTTAATACCTCATAATTAGGAGTTACTATCTCCTAATTAGGAGTTAGTATCTCATAATTACGACTTAGTATCTCCTAATTAGGATTTATTATCTCCGTAATATGAGTTAATATCTCATAATTAGGACTTATAATCTCCTAATTAGGAGTCACTATCAGTTTGCAGATAATAATAATTTGGCATTGGCACAGCTTCATAACTTCCTTACTGTGTGGCTATAACTGGCGAAATGGCATGTCTGACATTTCTAGCCTGTCTAGCTCTCGAGGCTTCTAGACTGCTCGTCCAGCCTGATAATAATGATACAATGGAACCGCTATAAACCGGACACAAGGAAAACACATGTGATATTATTTCTGAGGAGTTTCTTGGTCATTTATCTCAGGTGATAATGTCTGTTCGTAATAGCGTAGTACACAGCTATGGCTCAGAATGACCAAATACCTGATTTACAGTGAAAGCTCTCTAAGCCGGACAACCTGGGGACCTCCCAGTGTGTCCGGTTTAGAGAGGTCTCATTGCATGTACGGTGTGTTATGAGCGTGGGAGATGACTTGTGACGGAATGGTGAACAGTGCAGATCTTGATGATGGGTCTGATATGGAACTACACTGATCACAAAGTCCATAGGCCCCGTTTCGTTAACCACATACACATGTAATGCCACCTCTTGACTGAATTGTAACCACCAATAAATATCAAGGTGTATGATCACGTGGTACTAAATAACAACAACAACAACAAGAACTGAAACTTCTTCAGAATCCATCTGACTCAAAGTACGTAATCTTTTATATTGTCCTTATTACGTAACGGATTTTGATGAAATATGTCGCATCAAACGCGTCTTGTTAAGCTGTCTTTAAGTTAAGGTGGTCTTTGTATGTTCGCCCAAACTTCTGTCGTTTTTGTGAAGAATCGATTTGCGTGTCTACCGACAAGGAAATCGATTCTTCGGAAAAACGACACAAGTCTGTACCGAATTCCCTGGACCACCCAATGCAGCTCATGAAGACGCGTTTGCTGCGCCATATTTCATCAAAATCCGTTGCATAATAAGGAAAATATCACATAATACTTACTTTGGAGTGGGCGACGTTGTTGTTGTTGTAACCACGTGATCATGCACATTGAATATGAACAGCCGACAAAAGGTCACTGGCCTGAACAAAGTTTGCCGAAGTGGGTGGATTTGATAGCTAATAACAAAGTACAGTAGTGGGTATATATAGTATGTGTTGTGTGGTTTGCCAGGTAAAAGTGATACACTGTGTGATATTCTGATTTTCTGTGTATGTTGCTACATGTATTTATAATGGTGGTTCGTGTTGTTAAAAACACTGGCACAAACCTGTCCAGAAAACTGACATAGTTTACAGTTTCAAATTGGTGTAATATAATTGATAGGAGTCTGTTCTCCTGTCTTTTCTACATGTGATTAGCTACAGTATACCATATGTTCTACTTCACATGTTGAGTTCTTTGTCAAACGGTAGTACATGTGAAACTGGCTGTTGGCTGGAACACACAAAGATGGCCGACTTGGCCCTCCATGTGCCGTATATGATACAGTAACGAGGCAGTATTAACAGTTATCCAGTCAACACAGTGTGTATGTGCCGTGAAACAAGGTGCCGTGAAACATTTTTGATATCCGGTCAATACGACCTAATCACTGCGTATGAATATGTGCGTTTGTCATACTAGTCGATTCTCAGATTTTGAGGATGCGGTTGGAGTTATTGTTTTTGCATTTTAAAGCTATTTGTAATGCTGACGGGCTAAACAGAATAGTAGGTTAGTGCCGTGAATGGGAAAAATATCTGGCGCGGCAGAGCTTCGCCCATCCCGTTTCCTAAGCCTTGCCATATATTTGTCCCATTCGCGGCACTAACCTACTATTCTCTATATATGTTATACACATTATTCTATCACATTTACGAAGCAATGTGCTACTGCCAGACACTATCCACGGTACTCATTGCATGTTCGGGTATTTTATTCAGTTTACTTGGAGCGTGTTGCTGTCTCTTTCACTTTGTCCATACACACCGTGAAAAATACGGCTATCTAATAAATTATTAACACACTGTGACAAAAACGTGTGAATCAGTTGATAGCGAGCAATCGACATTTGGCCCAAAGATGTTATTAAATTTACAGCCGAGTCAAGGTGCATGATGAAAATGTCGTTTTGTCATGACGTAGCATGATCAGGTGGTTACAACAACAACAACGTCGCCCACTCCAAAGTAAGTATTATTTGATATTTTCCTTAATATGCAACGAATTTTGATGAAATATGGCACAGCAAACGCGTCTTCATGAGCTGCATTTGGTGGTCCAGGAAGTTCGGCACAGACATATATCGCTTTTGTGAAGAATCGATTTCCGCCGTGTCGGTAGACACGGAAATCGATTAATCGCAAAAACGACAGAAGTTTTGGGCGAAAATACAGAGACTACCAAATGCAGCTTAACATGACGCGTTTGATGCGCCATATTACATCAAAATCCGTTACGTAATAAGGACACTATACAATAATACGTACTTTGCAGCAGATGGATTCTGGAAGTTTCAGTACTTGTTGTTGTTGTTAGTACATGTACCACGTGAGCATACACCTTGCGAGTATAGCACAGTGTGCAATGTACGCCATAGTTACATGTTACAGTGACCCGATTTGTTGAGACTTTTTGTCTGTTTCACGAAACCTGGCCAAATTTTACGGCAACAATAAACAATGCAAAAACAATAAAACAAGCCTTCTATTTATTTCGTGAAATTTGGTCAAATATTGATTTCATTGCGGAAAATGTATTTGTTTATGGGAATTTAACATGGGGAAAAGTAGGTAGAGGAGATGTGGGAGGAGACAAAAAATGAAAATATTGGGAAATCGACGCCGAAATCTGGCTAAAGAGCTTGGAAATGATCTAATTAAGAAAACAAAAGTTAATTTTGAAAATCGGTCCACGATTTCTGAAATTAGAAAAAATGTCCCCATGTTAAATCCCCATAGACATCTTCACTCTGTGACTATCATAAATTTTCACTTACGAACATTTTACTAGTACGAAGTTTAGTGAAACAGACCCCAGATCTTAGAGTTTCTATGCGTTTTCCCACGTTTTTGCACTAATGGCTGATGTCACATGTCGGTAAATATGTCGGTAAATTCCGAACGAATTTTGAACCGATACAACGCAAATACCATATACTATGCCGATGACACCGCCCTACTTGATGTATCCGTTTAGGAGTTATTTCGAGAAAACTTACATTTATGTAAGTTTTCTCGAAATATCTCTTAAACGGCTGTACAGTCATGAGGATGGCAACATCGGCATGTGATAGTATGCCATGTTCCGGGGTAGTTCCGCTTTATGGCTTCACAATTGCTTCAAGTAGTTATTAAAATAGAACCAAATTTTCAAATTGCATTTATATTATGTGAATGGATAAACGTGGAGATTACAAAATAAATTTCCAAAATTCCTGTCACGAAATACAAACCGAGTCAAATGTCACAGAGGTTTAAATATCAGCATAAATTATATACCTACCCATGAAATATATAGTTATACGATGTAAATAAAAGTCATATGTTCTCATCGATGAAATAAACAATTTCCGGTGAAAATACGACTACTTAAGCTATCTATATTCATAACGCGCATCTGCAGTGCCGGCTGCAAATACACATTCATTACCGTATACAGTCTATAAAACTGCTAATTTCCTTGGAGCGGTATATAATAAATAGAATATTCATATTTTTGCAACGAATATGACACATATGTTCATCTCGTGGTGTGACATGTCCATATTTCACTCATGCCTAACGGCACTCGTGATATATGGATATTTCACACCACTCGATGAACATATATGTCATATTCGCTGCAAAAATATGAATATCATCTATAAATTATGCAAATTATTACAAATTACAACAGTTACTCTCTGTTCCACGTTTTACTGCGACGAACCTTTGACTATTAAACACATTAAACCTAAAACATATTTAAATGCAAGTACTTTTTCATCAATATCAAAAAGGCCACCCTCCCAGTTTTTACTTGATGAAATTCCATCAAATATTGATGTCATATGGAAATTTAACATTGGGCAACAGGAGGTGGAGGAGCTGGGAGGAGTCATTCCCTCGAATTGGACGAATTGTAATTCGAGGGAACGAATTGCTATATCGTGAGAACGAATTATTATATCGTTGGAACGAATTGTAAATATGTGGGAACGAATTAATAACAAAAAAATCTACTTCATCTGCGGGGCTCCTTAAGAAGAAGCGCTACATCTACTACTGTAGTATATGCAATCCGGGAAGTGACAATATATGTGTTACTGCTGCATAAACGAATTAAACTGACTAGGATATGTGTACAATTGAATTTTCTTTCATACATTGCCATGGAAATTTAATTACTCCCCACGCCTTACTAGCACCTAGATTAAAACTTCCTACAGCGGATGTGTTGGTGTCAATTTGTTACAAGATGCATGTCTACCACAGCTTCGAATTTAGCATTGTTCAAATGCACAATTGTCTGTCGAACGCCCGCTCGCAAGATGGCCTCCGCCTAAAAACAAAATTGCTACCCCGCGCGAGGGTAGCAATTTAACCCCATATCTTTAATGTAACGCATGGAAGAGTGATTTTTGCAATCGGTTATCTAGCGTGTTTGATATGTTAGCGATATAAAACTGTCAAAAGATGTATCAATAAATTATTAATAAAGATCATACACATGCAGAAATTGGTTATTTTATATTGTCAAGGTGTTTATCTGACATTTACATGTATATCTTGTAAATTTGAAAGTTTAATTTCGTTATGTTGAATGTTGAACAACAATTAAAGAAAAGATGGCTTCCATGCGAAAATGATTTCCCTGTTCTATTATTTTTGGTAATTTACTAGTTCTACATTAATGATTATTTGTTTAAATGTATACAATATACAGTTTACTAAATGTTTACCTACATGCAACAGGTTTGGGTCTGCACTTTGGTTGCTCACATTTTTTTAATGGGTCAAATTGTAGCCGTAGATAACATAACGGAGGCGAATTATTGTAGCTGGCCTCAACCCGCCTCCATCAGTTGGTAGATTGCACTGAATGTTCGCCATCGCATCGCTGACACTAGTTGTAATGTCAAATTAAAGTCACTCGTTAACCATTTGACATATTCATCCTATTCATTTATGTCGCCAGCCTTCACACAGCGGGTTTGGAATTGCATGCAATGCTAGTAATTCTGTCAATGTTATGGTATGCTGGACCCTCTGTAAACCTGACGCCCACATGAGTTCCCCTATTTGTCCGCATTAACGGTCATTATTGTTTACCATCGTTTCTCGACCAATGAAAGAACAACATTTCGTCTCAATAATTGCGTATTGCGACACTTTCACCAATATATATTAAATTAATAATTAAATGTTCAGCCGCTATATTTAAAACTGATGTTACGCCTTGTTGTCATCAGTTCACGAGACGCAAAGCATATTGCCGCCCACACACCTGCTCACTTCGTGTCACACCACCAATCACATACTAGTATAGCGATTCGAAATCACGTTTAGGGGCGGAGCTTCGCGAGTGGGCTGGTAAACAATAAGTACGTTATAGTTTACATATTGAATTTTTAATAAATTAATTTCTAGAAATTCAATATACGAACTATACAAATAATTGAATATTGTGGGTGAAATCAAGTAGCACAGCTCATGTTCGGACAATCAAATTGCTTGATTGCTAGTTTACAGTGTCAATAGATGTTCAGAAACGTTGACATTCCGGGTAAGAATAAATATTGAGACATGTTCAAATTTACTATATGTATATTTTGTGGATGTCCGGTTTAGAAAATAAGAATTAAGTTTCAGAAATCGTGTACATACTGGTGAAGCTATAGCTGAGATTCATTATACAGTTAGTGTCTCACTTGTTTATCACAGCCTGCCATCGTAAATACATTTGTAATTGAATACAACACAAAGTCATTATTATCTGATCAAACAAGATGGACAATATGCGCGTTTTGCAAATTTACTGCCCGCAACTAAGTGACATTAAGATATTGGCCAATATCTCCTTTTCTGCTATGGTGCCTCTAGCAGTCATGCCCTTAACTCAAACCTACGTACTCGAATTGAATTAATACGGATATATACCGGAGAGACGAACCTATCATGCTGAAGCACGTTTTCACTCCATTAGCTATGATTTGCTGCTAATTGTGTGTCTAATTTGCGCAAAGTTGCAAAGACGTCAATGACATACGCCATCTGGACCAATCGCAGACAAAAAGGAACGATGATTGCGATGTTTGCAACCAGTGTGACTCGAGGACATACATACATGTATCGGCGGGCGACACAGTACACGCACAGCCTTTCTAAACTAGTAGCCTAGAAGACTTAATAAGCGTTTTTAATCTTGATACGTGTATGCTTTTATTATTGTTTGTTATGTTATGATAATACATGATCATGATTGCAAAGCATAGACAAATACACGTTTATAGCTGTACAGAGCCCCGCAGGGGACATAGATATGTTTTATTAATTCGTTCCCACGAAATAACAATTCGTTCCCTCAATTTAACAATTCCTCGAATTAACAATTCGTTCCGTCGAAATAATAATTCGTTCCCACGAATTAACAATTCGTTCCCTCAATTTGGCAATTCGTTCCCTAAGATTAACAATTCGTTCCCAGGAATTAACAATTCGTTCCAACGAAATAACAATTCGTTCCAACGAAATAACAATTCGTTCCCGTGGGAACGAATTGTTATTTCGTGGGAACGAATTGTTAATTCGTGGGAACGAATGGATAATTCGTAGGAACGATTTGTTAAATTCAGGGAACGAATTGTTATTTCGTGGGAACGAATTAATAACAAAAAAAGAATTCTACGTCAACTGCGGGCTCCGTAATATCTGTCATAAAAGACAAGCCATGTGCTATTCCAACTGATGAGGTGTGCTATTTTTCATCAAAAACATTTACAGAAAGTTTGATATTTTCTGTAGATGACGTCGAATGTTGACGAAACCTTCAGAGCAAATGCGGCATTCTATTCCACGTTAGTCTTGATAATTTCGTCAGCTTCTGAAGCCATTTACGAAAGATATCACAGTTTTTGTAATAGCTTTCGTGTAAAATTTCAAATCTTCTACAGTCTCGCATTCCTCGTCTCATATGTTTATAGGAATTACAATGAAAACTATCAAAATATGGACTTTCAATATCTAGAGAGGCTTCACTGTATTAATCAATCATCAACTGGAGCGCATACTGACCCACGATATAAACACTGATCACGTGCGTTGAATAGAGGAAGCCATTTTCACGGTCTGACATACCGGCTTCGTGCGATAGGAGAATGAACTAGCTAGGTTAAATTAACCACCTCATTGCCTCATTCATTGTAATGCACATATTTCGAACTGTTATTGGCCTGACACTTTTTGTGCTCAAAGGGTTTGGAAGGTCCTCGAGCCAATTCCTTCCCTTAAATATACGATTTAATTAAAGCGGTGAATATATATGTTTTCACAGTAAGTCGTCAGTAAGGGTCGTCCGTTATAATAGTGCCATAATGATGAGCTATCATAATAACATAAAATTACATTTTAAGTTAGTGTAGTTCGCGATCGGCTGCATATATTCGCCTATGCAGTTTCACAAAGATGGATGAGACACATCATTGTATCCAGTGACCGCGATGATGCGTCATACATTTCATGAATACTCGTACCGTCACAAAGTAAGCTTAACCTATTGTCTGTTCCACGTTTTTGTACCGACGAACCTTTGGCTATTAAACACATTAAATTTAAAAAATATTTAAATGTAAGTAGTTTTTCATCAATAACAAAAAAGTCACCCTCCCATTTTTTTTATTTAATGAAATTACATCAAATATTGATTTTATTGCGAACAAACGATTTTCCTATGGGAATTTAACATGGGGGCTAAAAATAGATTATTTTAAAATAATTTTTCAGTTTCCAAAAATGTTCGTTTTTTGACTCCACGCCCACTGCTTCCTCCTCTTTTTCTCCCATGTTAAGTTCCCATAGGAAAATCAATTTTTTCGCTATGAAATCAATATTTGATGGAATTTCATCAAACACAATTTTTTGGGGAGGGTTACTTTTTTGTTATTTGTGAAAAAATACTTACATTTAAATATTTGTTTAGATTTAATGTGTTTAATAGCCAAATGTTCGTGGGCAGAAAAACGTGGAACAGACAGTAGTCACTTAATGGCTGTGTAATGGCGAGCAGCATAGTCCCAGATCAGGTTGCGCATTTTGCGCAACCTGATCTGGGACTATGCTGATCGCATGCGTCGCATGTTATATTTTATCACAGCCAGCGGTCAATCGTCTCATCATCTGTCTTGACGCCGTATAATGTGGTGCTGATCACCATCAATGTTAATACTGCATTCGGGAGCCATTATCTTGTTTATAACATAATGGCTTCGGTTGAACCTCGGACACGCTGGTTAATTTCTTAGAAATGCTTAACGTTTGATACACTTTGTTAGAAACGAGTAGCAAGGTGTATGATCACGTGGTACTAACAACAACAAGTACTGAAACTTCCAGAATCCATCTGATTCAAAGTACATATTATTTTATATTGTCCTTATTATGTAACGGATTGTGATGAAATATGGCGCATCAAACGCGTCTTGTTAAACTGCATTTGGTGGTCTTTGTATTTTCACCAAAACTTGTGTCGTTTTTGCGAAGCATCGATTTCCGTGTCTACCGAAACGGAAATCGATTCTTCGCAAAAACGACAGAAGTATGTGCTGAACTCCCTGGACCACCATGAAGACGCGTTTGCTGCGCCATATTTCATGAAAATCCGGTGCATATTAAGGAAAATATCAAATAGTACTTACTTTGGAGTGGGCGACGTTTTTGTTGTTGTAACCACGTGATCATGCACCTTGAGTACGTATTTAGTACACTTTCTGGCATGTAGTTTGTGCATTTTCTTAGAATACAGTGTATGTATTGCATTTACTATCATAATGTATTTACATGTATTACATTTTCATTGAGCATATCATTTGTTACATGCATAGCCATTGTGTTCATAATGCAAACGACTTTGTAACACTTAGGTGAGGGCTGTAACTAATGTTGAGAGAACTTGTAGCCCGAACCTATTGTATTTATATGCAATAAACTATGTTTAAACTAAAAAAAATGCAAACGTCCATTCGACGTATTGCGTTTACATCACAATGAAATACATTAGACACACGTGACGTCGCGCGAGGTTATTGATTGGTTAAAGTTCGCAATGTCGCTGTTTCAGGAATTGCGACAAAATGACGTAAAACAAGATTATTGTTAATTGTAACGCCATATTTGGTTATTTACATTTTTGAAATTATCAGACTATGCTGTGTAAATGTAAGTAATACAACATTGGGCTGCTGCTTTTACTGGGGTGAACAATACATTTGGTCTGTTTAAAGTTTGTGAGGTATATATTTGATACAATGTCTTAAAAATGCATGCTTCTTGTGTATGTTTGGTGCGCGTTCTGGAAATGTGTATGTATTTGACACAATTTCTTAGAAATGCGTACAGTGCAACGTCTCTACAACAGCCACCCATGGGAAGACACAAAACTGGCTGTTGTAGAGAGGTGGCTGTTGTAGGGAGATTAATGCTGAATTAAATTTTGTCGTCCGCTGTTTATTTATTTTCTTCGATAATTCTCATCAAAAACATGCTTTGGCAACATTTTAGAATCATTTCCAATGGAAATGATTCTAAAATGCTGTCAAAACATGTTTGTATTGAGAAAGAAGGCAAAAACAATAGCAGACGACACTTTTCATGCTCACCAGTCTAAGGGTTAAATACAGAGGAAATCATCCATTTGGGATATAAAATAGTGGCTGTTATAGAGAGGGTGTTGTTGTAGAGAGGTGGCCGTTCGGGGAGGTTCGACTGTACATGTACGTACATGTGAAATTGATTAGAAATAAGATTATATTTGAGGTATGCTCTTGCATATGGGTACGTACATATTTTATACTTTTAAACTGAACGTTACATGGGTGATACACTATAGGAATGAATGGCCATTTTATTGAATTTATCGGGGTATAAACTTGGAAAAGTCGCTGGAATACTGGACGAAGTGATAAAAAAATACAATTTTCGAAAAAAAAATTAAAAAAAAATTCTTTTTTTTTTTTTTTTTTTTTCGAAAATTGTAATTTTTTGGAAGGCCTCGTCCAGTATTCCCGCGAATTTTCCAAGTTTATATCCCCGATAAATTCCACAAAAGGCCTTTCATTCCTTATAATTCCAGCATTTGAAATAAATTCATCAAGAAAATGTGTTTATTTTCCGTTTTCTTAAGAATTATTTTAACTGCGCCTCACGGTTACGGAAAGTAGTTCGGCGTGGGAGTTTACTGGGATATAAATTTTAGACAGAGACTTGCTACGAGCCAATCAAATGTTAGGGAATTGTGTAAATATTTTTGTGCTGGAAATATAATTATACCGTCATATAAATTCTTACATATTTGATAACATTTCTTGGTATCAAATAATCATGTTACTAATTCGGATATATTTGACGATCTGAGGATAGTTACAATCTGGTCACGTGAGAATATTGACGCTGGCTTCCAGTTTAAGTCTAGACAGGGTCGGCATATGGAGTGAAGATTTTCACATGTATACTAATTCCAACTTCCCCGTGAGCTTTCACACTCACATTCCATGAGATTCCAAATAGTGCATAACTAATTACATTGTCTGAAAATGTCCCTGAAAAATCAAATTTTGATCTTCTAATTCTTCCCGGTATGTGTGTAGGAATGGTAATTTGCTTTGCTTACAACCAACAACTGAACTCCCAAGGTCAAGGTCACGCAATGCTTATTATGTTCATCTTGTTTATAAGGCAAATGCGCAAGGTATTAAATCTCCTGCTTATCCCTTTAACCAATTTTAATACTATTTTGCCACAGTGTGTGTCTATGGATGGTGGTTTGTTTCGCATGCACCCCGCGCATAGGTGGAAGACTCGGACCTGTGACACAAAGAAAATGACCATTACAAAAAATCCATTACCCAACCCACTTGGTCTCATACAGTACTATCTTCTCTTATAGAAAGGTGGACAACAATATGGCTATTATAGAAAGAGCCCTCTCGTTTCCGACTCGCACAAACACAATAAACATCGATTAAATGTATGACTTCTGTCTCTGGCAATCGAAAAATGTCTTAGCTAGGTGCGTGAATATACTTACTTCAAATCGCTGTTTCCAGCATTTATTCAGTTATTCGCATTTTGTAAACCCCATCCAAAGCGAAATTTGCGTGTACGAAAGAATCTCACACAGAATAGGAGGCCGTCCGGCGTGGATTATCGGTCATACTTGATCGTTCACCGATCTAAATCACACTTTTTTTCTAATTTCATTGCCTTTCATTCATGATGTGCGTACTAGTATCAGATTATGTCTTCCGGAATCCCGAAATGGGAAAGTCCTCGCGTTCCTATTTTTAGGTTTAGCCAATCAGAGATGTTCTTTCATAGACGCTTCGGTGCTTGTATTATGGAAGATGGTGCATGGACCCTGTTCCAAATAATGAACGAAATTAGACAAAAAAGTGTTTTTCAGATCGGTGAACGATCACAATGTGACTCCAAACATTAGGTCATTGATATATGGGTGTGACTGGAAAAATAGGGCGTATGGGTTTTGCGACCAGCGTAGATCCAGATCAGCCTGTGCATCCGCACAGTCTGATCAGGATCTTCACTGTTCGCCATTTTTTTTTCAAGAATACTAAATTTTATGAAAATTTAAAAGTGAGCCTTCTTTTTTTTGTGAAATTTGGTCAAATATTGATTTTATTACGAAACATTGATTTGTCGATAGGAATTTAACATGGGGAGAAGGATGTGGAGGAGCAGGGGGAGGAGCAAAAAAAAAGAAAACAATGAAAAACGGTAAACAATTTCTGAAATTATAAAAAAAATCCCATGTTAAATCATTACTATGTGAAGATGTCCATATGTATTCAACATGGGGATTGTTTTCGCAATACAATCAATATTAAATCAATTTTCACAAAATAAACAGAAGCTTCATTCTTAAAATTTGATACAAATTTAACATCATCGAAGATGAAAAATGTTTTTGCATTGTTTATATAGCCGTACTATTTGGGCAGCTTCCGTGAAACAAACAGTATACATTCGAAGCATTACGGGTGTTTCAATGATTGAATGGCGAGCAGGGCAGGCCCTGAACAGTCTGATCTGGGTCTACACTGGTTGTGAAACCCATAAGTTCCATTTCATCAGCCACAGCCACATATGGCCGGTTTGTGAGACGCATGCTAAATAATTGGTATCAAATGCTTACAGGTACAAAGTACCTGTCTGAGGTTTGTTTACTAATCACAATATTATTTAACTAAATTAACTTGTTTCATCACTTTCTGCGCCTATATCAGTAGCCTATTTCATCAACATTGCAAAATATACTTTACTAGCAAAGTATACTTTGAGGGAGTAATCATTTATTTTTCCTGAAATGCATTATTTCATATAGAACTAACAAATGCATATATTTCATGATTAAAAGTATGCAGAATAATTATACTGAATTTATTACATTATCACAGCCAAATTGGCTGTGATAATGTAATAAATTCAGTATAATAAAAATTAATAAATTTATCATAAAATTGAAAATTTCTCCCTCAAAGTATACTTTGCTACTAAAGTTTACTTTGCAATGTTGATGAAATAGGCTACAGACGCCGTACCTCTACAGCTGGGGTCCCATCTAGTAAGTACAAACTTTTATCCATAAACATTAAATAAATTAAATAATTGTGTAACTATTCCACCAGTTTTAAAAAGTACGCGTGCCCGCTACACATATATAATCATTTAGCAATTTTTAATTTACTAATAGAGACTCGCGGTGGTATCAGGCCATTTTCATATGCATATGAGACAGGACACTTTTAAATTATGTATATAAACTAAATGTTTCACCTAAATAAATATTTTTATCATAAAGTATGATCATTGCACATTAAAACAAACAGTTGTTCCGTTATCATTTTAAGGAAATACGGTTATCGCCCCTAATATCAAACAATTCGCATTTGATATAAAAAGTGTAATAATGTCAATTAACAAGTTTGGTAATGATACATCAATGCTCATTTTACCCGAAAATATCTAAAGAATAAACGAAAAAAATGTGTCCACCTATATTATAACCCGGCATGTGGGATTCTATGTTTAATATGTTGAGATTGTACTTAAAGGCACACGCCCACTCAGTAGGCACAAACTGTTCTTTACAGGAATGAAATAAGTGTATAATTGTGTCACTATTCCACCAGTTTTAAAAATTACGAGTGCCAGCAAAACAGATATAATTAGTTAGTAATATTTATTGTATTGATAGTGACGCGCGGTGGTATCATACTATTTTCATATGCAAATGAAGCATGATATTTTTTAATTATTTATGCTAATTAAATCATCTGAATATATGATATATTTGACAGATTATAAAGTATGATCATTGCACATCAAAACAATAAATACATATAATAAATAGTAATGTCCGTTAACACTTTAAGGAAACACGGTTATCGCCCCTGATATGAGTGTGGAAATTTACGTCTGATATAAAGTATATAATAATGCCAATCAGTACGTGGGATAATGGTGAATAATTCCAGCACAAACATATTTACACAATTCCCTAACATTTGATTGGCCCGTAGCAAGTCTCTGTCCAAAATGTATATCCCAGTAAACTCCCACGCCGAACTACTTTCTACAGGTGCGCTGTCAGTGCTGTCAATGTAACAAATGGCTGCCGTCTGTCAACACATTTTCTTAATGAATTTATTTAAAATGCTGGAATTATAAGGAATGAATGGCCTTTTTGTGGAATGTATCGGGGATATAAACTTGGAAAAGTCGCAGGAATACTGGACGAGGCCTTAACAATTACAATTTTCGAAAAAAATTAAAAAAAATTCGACAATTGTAATTTTGTATCGCTTCTTCCAGTATTCCCGCGACTTTATACCCCGATAAATTACACAAAAAGGCCATTCATTCCTATAATGAATGTTTATTTTGCCAGAATATGTCTCAGTCCGTATTATTTCCTTGGTACATATAAGAAACCACCAACTCGGTGTATGAATAGTCTAGACTTTATAATTAGGCAAAATATAATAAATGTCATTTCCCGTAACGACTTCAGATATGCTATTAAACTAATTGCGTAATCCCTCATAGCATACTTGCCAGTCATTTGTGCCTTTGACTGGAGGAATGGAGCTTATGGATGTGCAACCGGTGTAGGTCCAGTAGCCCATTTCACCAACATTGCAAAGTATACTTTCCCAGCAAAGTATACTTTGAGGGAGACATTTTCAATTTTAGGATAAATTTATTAATTTTATTATACTGAATTTATTACATTATCACAGCCATTTTGGCTGTGATAATGTAATAAATTCAGTATAATAATTCTACATACTTTTAATCATCAAATATATGCAGTGGTTAGTTATATATGATATAATGCATTTCGGGAAAAATAAATGATTACTCCCTCAAAGTATACTTTGCTAGGTAAGTATACTTTGCAATTTTGATGAAATAGGCTACAGATCAGTCTGTGCATCCGCACCGTCTGATCAGGATCGACACAGCCGCCATTTTATCAATGAAACACCCGCCATGCTACTAACGAAGCAACAAATATCGTCATCAGGCTACAGGAATGTGGTATTTGATAAGGAGCTACACTGGTCACACATCACATAAGCCCCTTGTTGCCATTCACAGACACATTTGATAGAAATATCTCGGACAACAGACTGAAGGCGTATGATCACAAAGGGAACTATGATAGAATTCTCCCAGATTCTGACGTTTACGTAATACAGTGGAACCTCTCTAAACCGGACACCAAGAACACACATGTAATCTTATTTTTTATGAGTTTCTTTGTCATTTATCTCAGGTGATAATGTTTGTTCGTGATCGTATGGCACACAGCTATGACTCAGAATGATCAAATGCCTGATGTACAGTAAAACCTCCCTAAACCGGACACCCTGGGGACCTCCCAGGGTGTCCGGTTTAGAGAGGTTTCACTGTATCTGATAAGGAGCTACATTAGATACACATCGCATAAGCCCCTTCAGCTTGTCGCCAGTCACATACACATTTGATAGAAATATCTCGGACAACAGAAGGCGTATGATCACAAAGGGAACTATGATAGAATTCTCCGAGTTGCTGACATTTATATAATACATGTGTATCGCCGTAATTCGCCAATATTAATTTCGAAAATTGGCCATATTTTATGAAAACGTGGTTGAATGTTGGCATACATTTCAGAACACAAGCGGAATCAAATACTGCATGGGCTGTGAAATTTTTACCAACATTCAATTTTAGTTAAAGAAAATATCGTAATGTTTCTAAATCAATATATAAATAAGGAGATGATTTACGTATTTAAATGGAGTAATAGACGGTACAATAATAGAATTCAGATCAAATTAAACTACACATACAATTACAATATTATGTGACACTCCATGTGAGTTTGTACCTAATACGATGTGTTATTTGTTCCTGAAACATAGTTACACAATTTTATATGTATATGTGTTCCGTAAATGACGTCGAAAGTTGCCGAAAATTGAAATGTATCCAGTCAACACTGTACCTATGTGCCGTGAAACTCGGTGCCGTGAAACATTTTCTGACATCACTGCTCACTGACATAATCACTGCGCATGGATATGTGCTGTGGCTGGGGTCATTATAGGAATGAATGACCTTTTTGTGCAATATATCGGGGTATAAACTTGGAAAAGTCGCGGGAATACTGGACGAAGGCCGGAAGGCCTCGTCCAGTATTCCCGCGACTTTTCCAAGTTTATATCCCCGATAAATTCCACAAAAAGGCCATTCATTCCTTATAATTCCAGCATTTTAAATAAATTCATCATGAAAATGTGTTTATTTTCCGTTTTCTTAATAATTATTTTAACTGCGCCTCACGGTTACGGAAAGTAGTTCGGCATGGGAGTTTACTGGGATATAAATCTTTGACAGAGACTTGCTACGGACCAATCAAATGTTAGGGAATTGTGTAAATATTTTTGTGCTGGAATTATTTGTTTGCATTTTAAAGCCATTTGTAGGTGTTGACGGGATAAATAGAATAGTAAGTTCGTGCCGTGAGTGGGAAAAAATATCTGGCGCGGCTCGGAAACGGCAGAGCCTCGTCCACCCCGTTTACTAAGCCTTGCCAGATATTTTTTTCCCATTCACGGCACTAACCTACTTTTCTCTATATGAATATTGCGTCAACTTTCGACGTCATTTACGGAAACTATAACTGTCTTTGTAAATAGTTTTCGTGAAAAAATCGCCATCTTCTAAGATACACATTGTTGGTTTCATATGTCCTATTGCTAAAAGCAAATTCCGTCTTGATACGGTTTTTCCCGACTATAAGAAGCACACGGGTAATGGAAACAGTAACGGGCAATGAACAACTTAGAGGATTTCCGAATGCAGTCTCTATCTCTGAACTTGGCTGGAGTGTTTAAAATTGACGCGCTTTTAGAATCAGCTTAAGTTTGCTGTCATTAGTTAAAATATACAGAACCAATAACATAAACATTTGAATAATGAATCATGCCATCCAGCCGCTTGATTTCAGCGATTTGAGCATCTGAGTGAGTCTGACACACATTTTTTAGAAACAAGACACAACTTATGATGTCTTAATTGCTGCACGTTTACATGACGTCGCATCTTGCTACAATGTTTGATAATATCAGCACAAAAATATTTACACAATTCCCTAACATTTGATTGGCCCGTAGCAAGTCTCTGTCCAAAATTTATATCCCAGTAAACTCCCACGCCGAACTACTTTCCATAACCGTGAGGCGCAGTTAAAATAATTCTTAAGAAAACGGAAAATAAACACATTTTCTTGATGAATTTATTTCAAATGCTGGAATTATAAGGAATAAATGGCATTTTTGTGGAATTTATCGGGCATATAAACAGACTTTTCCAAGTTTATACCCCAATAAATTCCACAAAAAGGCAATTCATTCCTATAGTAATAATTTCTCGAAGACTTGTTGTTTATTGAATTATTTGCCATTATCGAACGTCTGCTGATCGTCTCTATGCTTAGAAATGGTAGATGTACCAGTTTCCGACAGACGCTAATTTTCGACCTCATTGTGCTATTCCAGTTAATATGAAAATAGCCACTACCTATGTGACGTGCTTTGCCATTGCCAATGGCATTTTTAATGTATTTCTTGGGAGTGTCTATATACGGTCCTGATAGTGATAGTACTGTACAGTACTGTGTCTGTGTGAATATGGCACTTATTCTGTTTACATAACTATACTTTCATTACATTGCAGTATATAAGATTACTCCCTCAACGTACATGTATACTTAGCTAGATACGTATGCTTAGCGATTATGAAGAAATAGGCTACATGATATATGTATATACATGTAGATAATGCAACATAATTTATGACACATTGCTATCAATAAGGCTGTATGTGTTCGGTCAATGCATCGAAAGTTACTTGATAAATGCACGTACTGATCACATGCCTTATTATATTTTGTATAATATTTGAGGCGTATATAAATTACGAGTAATTTACGTATATAATAAAAAAGGTTATTCCATATGTATGAGATATAGTATGCCACTCGTTCCGCCACGAAACGATATTGCGCTCCTTAGGAGCGCAATATCGTTTCTCGGCGGAACCAGTGGCATACATCCTCATACATACCGAATAACCCTTTTATTATATAGTTACGTAATTTATATGCGCCTCAAAACAACTCAAATAACCTATAACTACTTTATGGAATACTTGTATTTGCCGTGCAATTGGTGCATGTGAGAAAAGTTCGCGAAACAAGACAAAAACCGCACCAATTATGCAAACACCGGAAGGTCTTTAAGAACATTCTGCAATTAAAGCTGCGGAAATTTGGACGTTAAAGGGACTCTGTCTCAGATGTCTCAACTATTGAATATGTGATTCATTTTAGACATACTGTACTAACCAGTTACAGTAGCGCTTTTCTGCTCCTTACCTATTTGTATATACTAATATCGTATACATATCGAAATCGTATAGTATTCGGGTATATTTATTGAGCATATCGTATGATCATATAATATTGGTATGTTTGTACCGTATCATCGTATAGTACAAACGTAATATACACATATTATACAAACATACGATATCCGTTCGTATATACGATATATCCGTACGGATATGGTATGAATATACCATACCAGAAGTGTGGCTTTTCATTCTACTGAAAACACCTCTCATTTTAAAGAAATTCTCGACTCCAAAGAGGACCAAATATTAGGGGCGGACCAAATATTAGGGCAAATAGTACACGGCAACACCGTTAATATATCGTATACATTTACGGTATTCTGGTACATTTATCCCGTACACAAATCTGGTATGTTTGCACGATACAAACGTACCAGAAGTATACACATGTTTAAAAATCGTATAAACGTACGATTTGAATTGTATATCTATACGATATTGGTTGGTATGTACGGTACTAACATACCGTACGTTTATATTATATGCATATCGTATAGAAAACATATCGTATTGGTATAGTATACGTATAGTATTGGTATAGTACGTATAGTTGACATGCAGAAAAGCGCTACTGTATCTCCCATGTTTACATGGTCTTTGATAGTATGTTGCGCTCACGTTTGTGTTGCACTAGAAGAAGAAGAAAACGTTGTCCAAACGTGGGCCAACACAATCCCCGTTTTTCCGTTTGCAAACGTTTGAAAGCATGTTTCCCACCTTTTCTTACGAAGCCCAAACCGATTTATGATTGTCTTATCCAATGAAAATGCCATTTTGCCATGACGTATCGTTTCCTACTTACATATGCGCAGTGATACAGATACCGTTAAACGTTTCCATTGAAAACGCCGCGCATGCACACTGAAGAAACAAACGGGGAAACGCACATACATCACAAATTTAAAACCGGTCGTGTGGCAAACGTAGCGCAAACGTGAGACGAACGTGAGATAAACGTGAGACAAATGTGCGACAAACGTGGGTCAAACGAAAACATTTGTATAATACCACAGACGCTACTGAAAATTAACTACAGTATAAACTCTCTAAACTCTCTAAATTAGCGTCTGTCGGAAACTGGTACATCTACCATTTCTAAGCACAGAGTCGATCAGCAGACGTTCGATAATGGCAAATAATTCAATAAACAACAAGTCTTGGATAAATTATTACTATAGGAATGAATGGCCTTTTTGTGGAATTTAATGGGGTATAAACTTGGAAAAGTCGCGGGAATACTGGACGAAGGCCGGAAGGCCTTCGTCCAGTATTCCCGCCCCGGAAGGCCTTCGTCCAGTATTCCCGCGACTTTTCAAGTTTATACCCCAATAAATTCCACAAAAAGGCCATTCATTCCTATAGTACGTATAGTTGACCCGCAGAAAAGCGCTACTGTATCTCCCATGTTTACATGGTCTTTGATAGTATGTTGCGCTCACGTTTGTGTTGCACTAGAAGAAGAAGAAAACGTTGTCCAAACGTGGGCCAACACAATCCCCGTTTTTCCGTTTGCAAACGTTTGAAAGCATGTTTCCCACCTTTTCTTACCAAGCCCAAACCGATTTATGATTGTCTTATCCAATGAAAATGCCATTTTGCCATGACGTATCGTTTCCTACTTACATATGCGCAGTGATACAGATACCGTTAAACGTTTCCATTGAAAACGCCGCGCATGCGCACTGAAGAAACAAACGGGGAAACGCACATACATCACAAATTTAAAACCGGTCGTGTGGCAAACGTAGCGCAAACGTGAGACGAACGTGAGATAAACGTGAGACAAATGTGCGACAAACGTGGATCAAACGAAAACATTTGTATAATACCACAGACGCTACTGAAAATTAACTACAGTATAAACTCTCTAAACTCTCTAAATTAGCGTCTGTCGGAAACTGGCACATCTACCATTTCTAAGTACAGAGTCGATCAGCAGACGTTCGATAATGGCAAATAATTCAATAAACAACAAGTCTTGGATAAATTATTACTATAGGAATGAATTGCCTTTTTGTGGAATTTAATGGGGTATAAACTTGGAAAAGTCGCGGGAATACTGGACGAAGGCCGGAAGGCCTTCGTCCAGTATTCCCGCCCCGGAAGGCCTTCGTCCAGTATTCCCGCGACTTTTCCAAGTTTATACCCCAATAAATTCCACAAAAAGGCCATTCATTCCTATAGTACGTATAGTTGACCCGCAGAAAAGCGCTACTGTATCTCCCATGTTTACATGGTCTTTGATAGTATGTTGCGGAAGGCCTTCGTCCAGTATTCCCGCGACTTTTCCAAGTTTATATCCCCGATAAATTCCAAAAAAAGGCCATTCATTCCTTTATAATTCCAGCATTTGAAATAAATTCATCAAGAAAATGTGCTTATTTTCCGTTTTCTTAAGAATTATTTTAACTGCGCCTCACGGTTACGGAAAGTATTTCGGCGTGGGAGTGTACTGGGATATAAATTTTGGACAGTGACTTGCTACGGGCCAATTAAAATTAATGTTAGGGAATTGTGTAAATATTTTTGTGCTGGAATTATTGAAATGTAATGGCAACTCCGATTAAAATATATTGTTATAGCCCAGTAAATCGAAGAACAACACATGTAATAATTGAGACACCACCGGAGATACAATGTCTTTAAAGTCCCTTAAAATCAGTAAAGAAGTCCTATAATTCAATAGCAAAGTAACTTGATTATAGCCACGGAGACGAAACAACCATCCTTACTGCGCTACTTACTCAAGGTGCCTGATCACGAACAACAATTACTGAAACTTTCTGAAGCGCCTCCGATTCAAAGTATGTACTCTTGTATAGTGTCCTTATTATATAACTGATTTTGATGAAATATGGCGCAAATACTTTTGGCCCAAATGTCAATTTTGCGAAAAATCTATTTACGTTTCTGTAAACACGGAAATCAATTCTTCGAAAAAACGACAGAAGTATGTGCCGAAGTCCCGAACCACCATTTGCATCTCATGCAGACGTGTTTGTTGAGCCATATTGCATCAAAATCCGTTGCATATTAAGGAAACTATCAAATAATACTTACTTTGGTGTGGGCGCGCTTTCAACAGTTTCAGCTATTGTTGTTGTTGTTGTAACCACGTGATCATGCACCTTGTTACTGTTTTATCTTCAATACAGAGGTAGAAACGATGCTATGAAATAATATTTCTTGTGAAGAATGGCGTATTTTGGTTAAACCTTTAGCGACAATTAGAAGAAGGTATCACGGACGCATAGCGTCTCAGTCCTCTTTATTTCATACCTGACGATGATAAAAGCATTTTTGTCGGATTTGTAAAAATATGTTTCAGAAAGTTTAATATAATAGAGATAGAAAACAATAGGTTAAAAGTTTGGGAACATGTCATCGCGACCCGAATGACATGGCCCATTTAGACGACCAAGATCACAAACCAAATTACACGTTTACAGTATGTAGAAATGAGTAATATTTTGTTTTTTAATCAAACAGTCAATGTCCACACAATGACCATACTATCTCAGAAACAGTGTATCTTTAACTAGTTCAGTCACAGACCACCACATACAGCCAATGGTCATGACAATGCAACTAAATAGGCGGACTCCTTTTTCGCACTACATTTCATGTGTCAATGTGTCCGTGTTACCAGAAACCAACACGCGCTCTGAAATAGTCTCCAGGCGTTGAGAAATCTCCAATAAAATCGCGGTAAACAAATCGAAAGGCCGTTGTTCTCGGATCCGTGCTCTTAATTTGCATTATTAACACAAACTTTGCCGACAGTTACCGTTTCTAAAGTAATTCCTTCTTGCACTAACTAACACTTTGAAACCATCAAAGATGACGTATAAATCCACGCAGATAATTCGCGCTCAAATGGCTGCTGCGACAACAGGGATTTAGATGTCCCGCGCTTTCAGAAGGCAGAATGCGCTACTTCGCGCCATTCCATTTAAAAGAAAAACATATTTATGTTGCGACCAGTGTAGGTCAAGATCTGACTGCAGTCTGATCAGAACCTACACTACCCGCAGTTAATTTGAGAAACTTACATAACAATCTCAGACCGGGATAAAAGAGTTATAAATGACTTTACTGATTGCTACTGATGTTACTAAATGATAAAGCGCTATAATACTGGTTCGAAAATTCGATAATCCCCGTTCTGTCGGATCGCGTAACAATTATAAATAATTAACGCGTTGTTGTCACGTCATCAAGTGTCCGATTGCGGCAATTTTGTTTTGCCACACGTACACGTACACCATAATTGGGCGGATGTCATACCAAATGGACACGATGGGATTTGCGGATACAATTGACCTATGTGTATAAATGTAACTTACGTCCTGTGCAACCAGTAGCCGATTTCACCAACATTACAAAGTTTACTTATCTAGCAAAGTATACTTTGAGGGAGTAATCATTTATTTTTCCCGAAATGCAATATTGTATATACAACTAACGACTGCATATATTTGATGATTGAAAGTATGCAGAACTATTATGCTGTATGTATTACATTATCACAGCCAAACTGGCTGTGATAATGTAATTCAGTATAATAAAAATAATAAATTGATCCTTAAATTGAAAATTTCGCTCTCAAAGTATACTTTGCTAGATAAATATACTTTGCAATGTTGGTGAAATAGGCTACAGAGTAGATTTTTTTTTCTCTTTATTTAAACTGTATTTATTTTACAACGATTACAAACAAGCGCGAGTGCACTTATATACAAAATTAATGCTTTCCTTCAAGTTAATTTGGGAGGAAACCGGAGTAAATCCGTTTTATTTATACGTATTGCATAGCATGAATATTGACTATGTATTACAGTGTATTAAGAATCATGCAACACTAGTGTAATAAATATGGCTTTGTCTATACGTATTATATAGCTGATTATTGACTATGTATTACTGTGTATTAAGAATCTTGCAACACTAGTGTAATACATATGGCTTTATTTATACGTATTGCATAGCATGAATATTGACTGTGTATTATGAATCATGCTACACGAGTGTAATAAATATGAAATGAGCCCGGTACAGAAACATGTTTAGGTGATATGTAAATATGCATGAGGCTGTGGATATGAAATACATAACTTATAAAATGTGTGTTTATTAAACACGTTCAGTTATTCCATCAGGAAATTGGCTATGCGGCGTTTGTTAGGTCATTATTATATTCGTTTAATAAGTATAATATTACATCATCACTCACGTAATATCCTCTATTTACTGGTACTACATGGACCTTTGTTTACTCGGCCTAATCGATATTGATTTCGAAAAAACATGCAAAATTTTTCGTCAATGAAATCGGAAATTGACTCAAAGTATGTTGTAAGAGTTACTGTTCGGCATTAGGAGGGAGATATGTAGATGTATTGTCATATTCGGGCTCATTATTATTATGTGTTATCTCCCTTCAGATAGAATATTGTGTCACGCAAATTTCTATGGGGACAGCCATAGTGTCGTAATGGCGAGTACGACCAAGAAAATAGTGCCATGTGTGCCAACTTATCCTATGGCATTTTGGTCTGTCTTGCTTTGTATCTAAAACTCTACATATACTATTCTCTATAGTTTTCAGTCTCTAGTTCCGCAAGTGATCAGTTTTGTGGAGATAACATATTTCAGTACTTTCAGTACTTTGATTATTATATAGGGACTACCAGGTGTTTTTGATATCAAGTTAATGATTCAAGGCTAGGAAACGCGTAGGAAATCCGAGGTCCGCCGAGGAATTTCTACCGTTTCCGAGCCGAGCTTGATAAACTGGATTTGCGAAAGACACTAGCATGCACATTTGTATTTGCAATCAGAGATAAATTACGGTAATGATAATTATGAATGAAATGAATAATAGTAAACACTATATTACGACATACGTATAGGAAATTATCAGCTAATACATGTCCCATTGCCGTACATTCACATAAACATGCCAGCATATCAAACACGGGGTCATGAGTCTTGATTTGTACGAGTTATTTCCCCATATATGGCGGCACTGCCTACGTTTACTTTTGGACGACCAGTAAAGTCTGAACAGCACGTCCCAATGTTTCGCAGAGAAACACCTTTGCTGTCGCCTACATTTTATTTATCTCTCCGTCATAATAATAACGACCAATGTCGTTGTTTTTGAGAATTTACTCCTTGTTACTAAGCTGTACCAGGACTGGTTTACCGTCTATATCGTCCATAACCTGACTGGTTCATATATGAGAATGTATATGCGATAGATAGCATTAAACTTGGATATTTAGGAAATGCATAGAACCTCCATTACGTGGACATCATACGAGGTCCACATTGTGTCCAATTCTGAATGGTTTAACTGGATTTAGCATTATGAGCACTCTGCCACACGTCCGTGTGTTTTTTCAATAAAGACAATTATTTACAATCAGAGATCAATTACAGTGATGCTAATTACTAATACAGAAGAATGTCCAGGTTTCTCAGGTTCTACGACATGCGAGGCGCCATAAGGAAATTGGTCTATGATATAGACTTTGGCGAGGCTATTTAGAGCAAATAGTACCGCATTTTAACCATGTTAACTCTGAAAATGTCGCCAATCTTCGGTGTAATTCACAAAAAAAAATAAAATATATATAAGCAAAATAGAAATAAAACAAAAAGTATACGCTCTCCTTCTAATTCGAACTACGACGACATGTGATCGCATATGTTTAACGTCGGACACAACGCCGTACACCACTGCGCTAGTTATTCCTGAATAAAATTATTGGTGAAAATATTCAACTAAAGCATACATGCCTGTCCATGAGGCCGGGCACCATGATTGAACGTCCCCAGACAATTCGTGTCCCAGTCATGACGTACGATTGACGATTTACAACTGGCTATTTTTAAAATGCGTCTGCTGCGGAATTCATACAGCATAATTGTTTCTGTGAGCAATGACGGTAGTTAGATGAAACTTATGATTTGTTAATTTGCGTTCCTATTTATTAATTAAAATATTCATTTTTATTTGGCGACCAAGCTAGCGTAAGATCAGTACCCGCATCAACACGTACTGTTTGATTTTTATCTACATATAATGTTCGCCATTACGTATGGGAGACACTATTCACTATTAAAATGACATTATTAAACATATAAAAAATTCAACCTGGAAGGTCACATGAAACCTGGACGTTTAGGAAACGCAGGGAACCTCCATTACATGGACACCGTACGAGGTCCCCATTGCGTCTGAGTTTGAAAGGTTTCGCTGGATTTTAGCATAATGAACACTCTACAATATATATGTCCGTGGTGTGTTTTCAATAATGAAACGTACAATGTATTATCGGACATGGTTTTATGATAGCGGATATGCACATGTAATATGATTTTCGTTGAGAATAACAAGAACTTGTTGCATTATTACTTTGCCGTCATTCGGTACGTCATGTGACGTCTTTCGACCAATGCAATCTCTGCTTTTGAAATCCTTGTGACACGGATAATGCGTTTCTAAGCACTGTAACAAAACGACCGTTGCGCGCCCCACAACGATTTTTTATTTTGGCTTAATTTGTACAATTTGGACATGTGTACTGTAGATAACGTTGTTTATCGTTGCGGAGAATAAATAGAGAATAGTAGGTTAGTGCCGTGAATGGGAAAACATATCTGGCAAGGCTCAGGAAACGGGATGGGCGAGGCTCTGCCGAGCACATCCCGTTTCCGTGCCGCGCCAGATATGTTTTCCCATTCACGGCACTAACCTACTATTCTATTTATCCCGTCAACACATACAAATGGCTGTAAAATGCAAAAATAATAGTATTGACTGGATATCAAAAATGTTTCACGGCACATACGCACTGTGTTGACGGGATAAAATTCAAGTACCAGCGCAGAGTATTTTGAAAACTCGTTGACCAATATCGGCAATAATAACACAGCTGACAGCACCGATCACAACATTGCGCGATCTCTCCAACTTTGACATGGAACTGATTACCAAGGTAGATAACCCATTATTTATTTGTCAAGACGGATGGAAACGCTGTATTTGTATGTCACAAGTCACCCCAGCCTTAGTACAGTTCAGCGTATGGCGAAAATAAAAGTAAAACAGTATAACTCATTGTTACGGAGCCTATCAGGGGACATGGATTGTTTTGTCATTAATTCGTTCTCACGAAATAACAATTCGTTCCCTCGAATTAACAATTCGTTCCCTTGTTATTTCGTTGGAACGAATTAACAAAAAAAAAACAAATAATTCCACGTCCCCTTCGGGGCTCCGTACAGTTCAACATGTCGCGAAAATAAAAGTAAAACAGTATGACTTATTATGGCTGCACATACTTTTTTTGTGAATATTATATAAAAAGCAGTACTGTTCACAAATCGTGCTTCGTGGCGTAGTAGTATCAAAATATATAAAACAAGAAATTAGTAACACTGATGGAGACGTTTAATTGGTGTCCGTTTCCTAGATTGTATAGTAATGCAACTATACAATGAAAACAAATCTTGGTATTTCATTAGAATTGTCTCCAAGGAGACAATTCTAATGAAATACTAAGATGTGTTCAATTCATACAGAATAATTAAGTATCAAGTAAACCATAGTAACACGAACATTTTACAAATGATGTCCGGTTTAGAGAGGTTAAACTTTGAAACTTGAATATAACCGCTTCAAGACACGCATAGGTGCTTTGCAATCATGAACATACATTATCCTCCGAGATAAATGGCAACGAAGCATATCAAAATTAAGCACAATTTACTTGTCTCTCTCACCGGTTTACAGGGGTTCGACTGTATATGCTGTTTCCGCTATATGCCATCATAGATTGTGATAAACAGGGGATATAATCTTGTTACGCATTTTCTTTATTACTGTATTAGGGATCAACATTTGTAGCTGTGACTGGAGAAATCGGGTTATGAGATTTATGCCCAGTGTAGATCCTGATCAAATAGCACACTCATGTAGCCTGTGAGAGATCTATAGTGCTTGTTAGAAGCATGACGGGTGTTTCATTGATGGAATGACGAACAGTGCAGATCCTGATCAGACTGTGCGGATGCACAGGCTGATCTAGATATACACTGGTCGCAAAACCCATAAGCCCCTTTTCTCCAGTCACAGCCACATTTGTGAATTGAATTAAATTACTAACCATCAATTGCATGATACAATTACTGAACGTACTGAAAGTAGGTTAGCTCCACAAGATTACAAACAAGTATTATTTATTTATTTTATATAATGATGCTTAGAGGTACATGCCCACTCAGTAGGAGAAAATGTTCTTTATAGGAATTAAATAAGTGTATACGTGTGTCACTATTTCACCAGTTCGAAAAATGAAGAGTGCCCGCTATACAGACATAATCATTTAGTAATAAGTATTTACTGATAGTGACGCGCGTTGGTGTCAGGCTAGTTTTATATGATATGTTTTTAATTATTTATAATAATTAAATGCGATACCTGAAACTATAAAGTATGATCATTGCACATCAAAACATAAATACAGAGAATAAATAGTAATGTATTATATCGACTGAATGGCGAACAGTGCAGACCCTGATCAGACTGCGCAGATGCGCAGGCTGTCTGGGTCTACACTGGTCGCTAAGGTCATAAGCCATATTTAATGGAAATAGCAAGTATTTACATTTAAATGTACATATGCAATATAATATAATACAAGTTCGGATCCTAAAATTATCGCCCCTATCACATCGCCGTTTTCTGTTGGTATTGGTTGCACAAAATGTACGATATCTTCTGAAAAAAAACGTCGAAAACTGACAAAAAAATGCAGGGCACATGCGGAATTAAATGCCGTATGCGCCCTGCAATTTTGTCGACTTTCGACGTCATACACATAAAATATGGCACATCTCCGAAACAACATCTAGCAAAATACGGCGATGCTATCATAAAAGGGAGATAATCCCAGACCGAAGTAAAATAGTAATAATAAACAGTTAATGCCTACCGGTTCAGTGTGTGTTCCGTAATCGTTCAGTCTTTAGAATCTGTCTTTTGTTGGGTGGTGAGCATATTTATACCGTCATAAAATTGCTTAGCTACGTTAGTAGTGAGTGATAATTTACTGGCCAGTAAGTAAATCCTACGCTATCGGAAATGGAATAGCGCCACTTGACAGCTAGCCTTTCACGCGAGTTTTACACGACCGCTAATTGACCAATTTCGGTAGTTTTCGAGATTCACACCTGTGTCCGCACGTATCAATGACGTTGTTCCTAGGTCCGAGAGTTCCGTTCGCAGAATCAAGTTCTCTCGCTAAGTGACACTGGATCTGTCTGTTCCGTAGAGAGTGATAAATTGTTGACGTTTGATGCGACTGAAGCGAGCGTCGTCGAACAGGTTGTATACGCGTTTGCCGATATTGTACACAACGCTTGGCTTCTAATAGTGGACCAAATCCTTCAAACCACGTGGCAAAATGGCACCCCACGCGCTATTCGTCAATAGCGAGATCTCTCGGATACTGTCAATACGCAAAGCTGAATTGTTTAGTTGCGATGCTGAATTTCATTACAGTTTTGTACATGTATTTTCATGTATTGCTAACGGTTAACGGTATTGGAAATACCAGGGGCGGATGCAGGATTTAGGTATAGAGGGGGCGTGGATTGTCAATTATAAATGGCAGGCACACATTGGCGTCAACTGTGGGTGTGTGTATTGGGGATGGGTATGTCGAATAGCGCTTCATACATGTACCACTAAAATGTTCGTAAGCAAAACGTTAAGATAGTCTGTAAATTCCACATTAACAACGTTTTCTTGTAAACAATTATTGGATTTACATTTATTAACATAGGCTGCATATGCAGCCGATGTTCAATAAATGTAAATCCATCAATTGAAATTTCCAGACGATCCTAGATTTGCACTAGATTTGCATTTTAATCGTACGAAGTTTAGTGAAACGGGCCCCAGGGCCGGATGCAGGATTTAGGTGTAGAGGGGCGTGGATGGTCAATTATAAATGTCAGGCGCACGTTGGCGTCAACTATTGGTGTGTGTGTTATGGATGGGCATGGCTGGGGCCTGTGTATGTCAAATAGCGCTAATTAGAATGATGTAAATGTAAATTCTTTCAGTTTTTACCGACGGTTGGCTCGATGACCTTGCATTTCGGGACCGACTATTTAAGTCCCCATCCGATAGGACTAGGCTAGCACGAAGTTGTCTTGCCCAAGGACACGCCGAATCGGCCATTCGCAGCAGGTCGAGGTGGGAATCGAAACCGGGGTCTCCAGAGGCCCGTTTTACTAAATTTCGTACGACTAAAATGTTCGTAAGTGCAAATTTAGGACCGTCTGGAAATTGGAATGTAAATCCAATAATTATTTACAGGAAAGTGTTATGGTTACAGACTAAATTTACAGACTATCATAACTGCACTTACGAACATTTTAGTCTTACGAAGTTTAGTGAAACGCCACCCCCCCCCCCCCCCGATCCGCAATCCAACCTACTGGAGCTAATCCGGGCTTTATGTTTCCGTGCAATTGTATGTGTATCTAGCAGTGTTTATTTGTAGTTAGCACGGACAGTTTGCTGATCAGGAAACGGTTGAAAATCAGAACGTTAAATGGTTGAGGCATTTTGTGTGTACATACATGTACTTAACAATGCACAATACCCATACATGCAAATTTCTTACATTTCAGCCAATAGTTTACAGAAACATGACGGTGAATTACACACTCAGCAGCAGTAATACACCACTCTCGTGCTTACCATATATGGAGAAATGACGCCAGTAACGTCGCAATGACGTGTTTTCTTCGGCCAATCAAGTCGTGTTCTCCGACTCACCTCTCAATCGCGTAACAGTGGCATTCACTACGGCCCGCCTCCAGCAATTAATTCGCATATCCCTTGGCCATATTTTACGCTTCATTCGCTTTGTTTATATGAAGAATCATGTGTGGAATGTAAGAAAATGTTTATTTAACCAAACTAGATGAGTTGATTAACTTAAAATAATGCCATCGTGATATGGTCCTACCGCTAAACAAGCTTGGCTCGCTACGCTCACTCGTGTGTTGAGTGTAAGGACCAAATCACTCGTGCATTATTTCACGATAATCAGTTCACCTTGTACATAAACGGTATTTCTTAATAGTTTTCTGTAAGTTTTCACATCAAATGTATATGCTGTTACCATGGTTACCACTCAGGTATTTATTTTTTGAAGTGCAATGATCATACTTTATAACTGTCGAAAATATTGTGTTTTTCATGTGACGCATTTGATTAGTATAAATCATTAAAAACTATCATGCCTTCTTTGCATATGAAAATGGCCTGATACCACCGCGAGTCACTATCCGTAAAATAAATATTACGAAACGATTATATCTGTATAGTGGGCACTCATACATTTTAGAACTGGTGGAATAGTGACACAAGTATACACTTATTCATTACAATTACTATAACGAAAATGTTGTGTCTACAGAGCGAGTATGTACCTTTACATACGACACATTTCGAGTCAAAGACAATATGCATGTATGTATATGTAGTAATTTCCAATGACCTCCGCAGGGAAGCACATTAAACACACATTGTTTTAAAGTCGCTCTTTTTATTAAATTTTCGACCACATGTGGTCGAAAATTTAATAAAAAGAGTGACTTTAAAACAGTGGTCGAAAATTTAATAAAAAGAGTGACTTTAAAACAATGTGTATGCATATGTATTCGCGAAAAGGATCTGCACTGTTGGCCATTCAAACCAATGGTTATGCTACTAACAAGCAATATACATGTACATATAAGTACATTTATATCGGTATCAGGCTAATACAGGAGTATGCTATTTGATCAGGAGCTAAACTAAATCCCATAAGCCCTATTCTCGAGACATTTGCCCATTGTACGAACAAATCCAAATGTGGCATCGGATATAATCAGTCTTTACAGTACAGTGGAACCTCTCTAAACCTCAGTTTGATTGTTTTCTCGTGTTCCACTATCATCTATCACCGTTTGTAACTTCTGTTCGTGATTGCAAAGTACGTACGCCTGCATTGGAGTCCGGTTTAGAGACGTTCCACTGTAGGAGCATATTTTAAAATACTCATTTTTTTCAGTCTAGACAGTTTGATGGTCGTTTGTCTCGTATGAAATATGATTCTCGTTTCATTGTGTCAATGTATGCGTGTCGTGAGACAGCGATCCTGAAATGTTTTATTTAATTAACATGATTAAATGTCTACATTTGCTCATAAAATGAGAAATCAGTTTAACAATTCGCAGCAGAGGATAAATATACTAATGTCTGTTTCACGAAACCTGCCCAAATGTTACGGTTATATAAACAATACAAAAACAATATTTTGTTTAGATAATATGAACTTTTATCAAAATTTAAGAATATGCCTTCTTGTTATTTCGTGAAATTTGGTTCAATATTGTTTTTATTACGACAAATTGATTTGTCTATGGGAATTTAACATGAGGAAATAGGAGGTGGGAGGTGTAAAAAAACAATAAAAAAGATAATTGGAAATTGACTGCGAAACCTGGCTAGTTAGCTTGAAAATGATCTAACTAAGAAAACAAGTTAAATTTTGAAAATCGGTCCGCTATTTCTGAAATTAGAAAAAAATCCCCATGTTAAATTCCCATAGACATCTTCACTCTGTGAAAATGTCTATGGGGATTTAACATGGGGAAATAGTTCTTTCGTAATACAATCTTTATTGGACCAAATTTCACGAAATAAAAAGAAGTATCATTCTTAAATGTTGATAACATTTAATATTATCGAAAAATATATTGTTTTTGCATTGCATATATAGCCATTACAATTTGGGCAGGTTTCGTGAAACAGACGTGGCAGTAGAACAAAAGTGAGAGCAGATGCCATAGAAGAGGGAAAATACATAGAGAATACCAGGCTAGTGTCGTTTGATGTCAAGTTTATCAGGCAAGACTAGGAAACGCGCAGGGATTCCGAGCCAAGCCTGATAAACTTGATATCAAAATACAGTAGTCTGGTATTCTATTTATCAGGTAACGTTTTATGCTCGAAAACGACCACAGATGACGTCGTTATCTATGGACTGAATGCGGAATTGTTTACGTTGCGTCATTACATGGACGTCATTCGGCCTCAGGGCAATAGTGCCTCGTGTCGTCCACAGCACCTAGGGACAATAGTTTTGACTGTTCCCCGAATGACCATGAAACAACTGTATATTGTTGCACTGTAATTTGGCTATTCCCGTCCATGGTATCTCTATCTGTTTTCTATATAATATGCGAGTGGCATATATCCACAAACAAATCAGATAACCTTTGTATTACATACGTATAGCACGTTTAGTTTATATACGCCTCAAGCAATATACAAAACCTAATTAAAATAAACAAATTAATGGTGATTTACAAGGAACTATTTTGCGACGGGAAGCGTAGGCTAGGCACTGACCAATATATAGAGATATTCCATCATACATTTTGAATAGCGGTAAATAATACGCGAGTGTGCGTCGGCATCCGCGTAAGCAACGAGTGAGCGTAGCGAACGAGTTGCTTGCACGGACGCCAACTGACACGAGTGTATTATTTCCGCTATTTAAACATGTGCGATGGAATGTCCTATTTATTACACTTCCACAGCGGATAAATATGCATATTTAGTCTATGTTTTGAGATTATAATCTCTGAATTGTGATGTGCGCATAAATAGTTATACAATGACGTGTTTTCCCGCGTTTTGACGCTACGTTGTATGACATCAAATATGACGTCATGTAAACTTTTTGAAATCCAAATTATGCAGCTGTTTCTATGAACCAGATATATTTGAGTGCATGTTTGGAATATGTGTTCAATCACATTAACATTCTAGATTAATCGAGACCCTTTCCAAATCTTCAAATAACTTTATTTTGACTGTAAGTATGTAATAAAAATTAAACATTTTGCATAGTAGCTCGTGGTTTCCAAGAAAGCATGCGCGAGTTGATTACGGGTGTTCTGTAATGTTAATGCGAACACCTTGATGACGGCATGCCCCAGAAACAATGCATTTGAACGCCAGTAGAAGCGCCATGTGCAACGTTTTCGATTTGATCGTCTGACATAATACGCAATTATGGTGATGCGGCCAGACAATCAAGTTTGCCCGGGGTGCTTAACGCGCGTGTTGATAACGCTGTTATGAAACGGGGTTACGGCATAGCATAACGGGGTTTAATAAGATGATTGCTATTAAACCGGATCTCTATGAACATGATGAATAAAACAAATGAAAGTAATCGAATTCGATCTGCTCAAACGGTATAGCAGTAAACATGCAAATCTATTTTACTTGAATATTCGTGTCAGTTGTCCTCTTTGCTGTTTGTAAACATATCGAAGTCGCCACGAACGCTAGAAGTGAGCAAATACACATCTCTATTTTCACTCAGTCCATACATAATGCCATCATGAGGTAAACATGAATATATAGTAAATGAGGCAAAGAACAATGTTACAAGGAAAACGTGTGTGGCTTGAATTTACATGCAATTACGATTGAATATGTAGATTACATGATACGGCCAGGACTCCAGATAAGGAATTAGTGATTGAGTATTGTCAATTCATTATTTCGGAAGCAATTCGGTATTTGAAAATTTGAATTTGCAGACAATTATAATGAAATACCAAGATGTGTTTTCATGGAAAATAATAAAAATATGCTATATGTGTGGTCTGCTTGTTGTTTTATGTATAGTATGGTACTTACAGACTAAAGATACCACACATTTTTCATTGCTTTTGATACTCACTACTTCTGACTTCAATTGTTGTTTTTTTGGCAATTTTAATTGGGTATTTAAGCAAATATGCACATTATCTGGAGCTCTGTATGGCTAACGGCGGCCCCAGACGATGCGCACTGCGACAATGCCATGGGCAAGCCGCTGTTCCCAGCATCGGAGGCCGGGCACTCATTGGACAATACATACCGTAGCGCTTTTCTGCTCCTTACCTATTTGTATATACTAATATCGTATACATATCGTAATCGTATAGTATTGGTATATTTAATGAGCATATCGTATGATCATATAATATAGGTATGTTTGTACCGTATCATCGTATAGTACAGTTTGTTTACATTATGCAAACGTAATATACGAATATTATACAAACATACGATATCCGTTCGTATATACGATATATCCGTACGGATATGGTATGAATATACCATACCAGAAGTGTGGCTTTTCATTCTACTGAAAACACCTCTCATTTTAAAGAAATTCTCGACTCCAAAGAGGACCAAATATTAGGGGCGGACCAAATATTAGGGCAAATAGTACACGGCAACACCGTTAATATATCGTATACATTTACGGTATTCTGGATCATTTATACCGTACACAAATCTGGTATGTTTGTACTATACAAACGTACCAGAATTATACATATGTATAAAAATCGTATAAACGTACGATTTGAATGGTATATCTATACGATATTGGTTGGTATGTACGTTACAAACATACCGTACGTTTATATTATATGCATATCGTATAGAAAACATATCGTATTGGTATAGTATACGTATAGTATTGGTATAGTACGTATAGTTGACCTGCAGAAAAGCGCTACTGTATGAGGCACGCCGTGTGATTTTGTACCTTCGGAAACCTTTCGTGAAATACGTTTACAGAATTTACAATATTTTTCATAAATAAAGTCGTAAGTTGACAAACTTTTCAGAGTACATGCGGAATTATATATTCCGCATGTAAATTATATATTCCGCATGTACTCTGAAAATATTGTCAACCGTTGACTGTATTTATGAAGAATATTGCAAATTAGGCAGACTTATTGTTTTCCCTAGTTTCTCGACCAATGGAAGAACAGCATTTCGTCTCAATTAATCGCATAGTGCGACACTTTCGCCAATATATATTAAATTAATCATTAAATGTTCAGCCGCTATATTTAGAACTGATTTTACGCCATGCTGTCATCAGTTCACGAGACGCAAATCATGTTACCGCCCACACACGCGCTCACATCGTGTCACACCGCCAATCACATGCTACTATAGCGATTCGAAATCACGTTTGGGGCGGAGCCTCGCGAGTGGGCTGGTAAACAATACGTACGTTATAGATCACATATTGATTTTTTTATTAAAATTCAATATATGAACTGTAACTATTACTTAACAAAATGCATATACATGTATCTCAAATTCATATTTCACATGCTTATACTAAAGTAGTTGCGAACTGTAATTCTTGCAACCGACGGTACGGAAGTAGATTGCAAGTTACTGTTCGCAACTAATTCTAAAGTTCAATGATATCATATGTTCTACTGCGCATTGTCAGTTTCTTGTCAACCGCCAGAAGATGAAACTGGCTGATGTCTGGAACACACACAGAGGGCCGAGTTGGCCACTCAATGTGCCGTATAGGGTACATAAAGAATATATATATATATATCACATTTACAAATCAATTATCTTTGAATCAAAGGATGATCAGGTATAGCACCTCCTTAATAAAGCACCTTACATGAGCAATGAGTTAATACTATAGGAATGAATGGCCTTTTTGTGGAATTTATCGGGGTATAAACTTGGAAAAGTCGCGGGAATACTGGACGAAGCGATAAAAAATTACAATTTTCGAAAAAAAAAAGAAAAAGAAAATTGTAATTTTTTAAGGCCTCGTCCAGTATTCCCGCGACTTTTCCAAGTTTATATCCCCAATAAATTCCACAAAAAAGCATTCTTGCCTTATAATTCCAGCATTTGAAATAAATTCATCAAGAAAATGTGTTTATTTTCCGTTTTCTTAAGAATTAATTTAACTGCGCCTCCCGGTTACGGAAAGTAGTTCGGCGTGGAAGCTTACTGGGATATACATTTTGGACAGAGACTTGCTACGGGTCAATCAAATGTGAGGGAATTGTGTAAATATTTTTGTGCTGGAATTATTTAAAGGTACATGACAACTCAATAGGCACAAAATGTTCTTTATAGGAATTAAATCAGATAGTTTTGTATATTCTCTAGATAAGACATTTTCTAGCAAAACAAACATTAATTATAGGAATGAATGGCCTTTTTGTGGAATTTATATGGGTATAAACTTGGAAAAGTCGCGGGAATACTGGACGAAGGCCGGAAGGCCTCGTCCAGTATTCCCGCGACTTTTCCAAGTTTATATCCCGATAAATTCAACAAAAACGCATCATCAAGAAAATGTGTTTATTTTCCGTTTTCTTAAGAATTATTTTAACTGCGCCTGACGGTTACGGAAAGTAGTTCGGCGTGGGAGTTTACTGGGATATACATTTTGGACAGAGACTTGCTACGGACCAATCAAATGTTAGGGAATTGTGTAAATATTTTTGTGCTGGAATTATTCACCATTACCCTACGTATTGATTGCATTATTATACATTTTATATCAGACGTAAATTTCCACACTATTATCAGGTGCGATAACCATTTTTCTTTAAAATGTTAATGGGCATTACTATATATTCTCTGTATTTATTTTCTGATGTGCAATGATCATATTTTGTAATCTGCCGCAAATATTATTTGTTCAGGTGATGCATTTAAATAGCATTAACAATTAAAAAACAGCATGTCTCATTTGCAGATGAAAGTAGCCTGATACCACCGCGAGTCACTACCAGTAATATAACTATTAATAAATAAGTATACATGCATAAATCATGTATTAATCATTAAGCGGGCACTCGTAATATTTAGAACTGGTGGAATAGTGACAACATTATACACGTATTTAATTCCTATAAAGAACATTGTGTGCCTACTGACTGGGCATGTACCTTTAATTATTTATAAAACTATTGTGAACTATTTTCATTTTCTAGTTTTCTTATTTCTCAATAAAAGCATATGCTATGATAATTCATTTGAACCGTCTCGATGAGAAGGTTCCAATGGTTGTCACAATATATACTTCCGATGAGAGATGAAGACTATATTTGAAATTTTCTCTCTGTAAAATGGTGTATCTTCTGAATATGGGTTAAGGTGGAATACCATGCGGCAAATGACAGAGTATCAGTAGCAATTACATGTAGGCTGGAATAATATATGTTATTGTCTACCCTAGTGTGTCGACCAATGAAAGAACGGCATTTCGTCTCAATTAATCGCACATTGCGACGCTTTCGCCAATATGTATTAAATTAATCATTAAATGTTCAGCGCTATATTTAGAACTGATTTTACGCCTTGTGTCATCAGTTCACGAGACGTAGAACATATTACCACCCACGCATTCGCTCACTTCGTGTCACTCCGCCAATCACATGCTATTATAGCGATTGAAATCGCGTTTAGGGGCGGAGCTTCGCGACTGGGCTGGTAAACAATAATTACGTTATATTTCACATATTTAATTTTTAATAAATTAATTTCGTAGCGAGCTACGAAATTAATTGATTAAAAATTCGATATGTGAACTATAACTTGTACTTAATTCCTATAGAGAACAGTTTGCGCCTGCGGAATGGGCATGTACCTTTAAGTATTTATAAAACTAATTTTGAACTATTTTCTTTTTCTGCTTTTCTTATTTCTCAATAAAAGCATATGCTATGACAATTCATTTGAACCGGCTCGATGGTTGTCACAATATATACTTCCGATGAGAGATAAAGACAATATTTGACATTTTCTCTGTGTAAAATCTGAGTATTTATAGAAGTATCAGTAGCAATTAGGCTTGAATAACATATTGTAAAACGTAAATCGCTTCATCAGGCATTTCTCTAAGAATTATTATTACTACATGTAGTAAATATTTCTATTTTAAAGCGACTATGTCTGACCAGAGGCGTGTGTGCGCTATACAAGCATATTATATATATGTCTTGTTGGTATGGCATGTTTTCGAGCCAATTTCCCACCATTAGCATGATTAGCGATACCATTAACACATATGCAAATTACGGGAAAAATAAATAAATAAAACAAATACTTAAATAAATAAATATGTTCAACTGGTCTAGATTAGAGGATTATTTTTACACACATGTATTGTACATTTTTGTATAGTGTTCTCATTCTTGCTCGCACTAACAGCTGAGTAGCCCATGTCTGGAAAGTCGCTGCTTACGTAAATCATCTACACATGTGGCCCGTTTCACTAAACTCCGTACGACTAAAATGTTCGTAAGTGCAACATTAATATAGTCTGTAAAGTTCACATTTGCAATGTGTTCTTGTAAACAGTTATTGGATTTACATTTATTGAACATATGCTGCATATGCAGCCTCTGCTCAATACATGTAAATACATCAATTGAAATTTACTGACGATCCTAAATGTGCACTTACGAACATTTTAGTCGTACGAAGTTTAGTGAAACGGGACCCTGCTGGTCCTCTATTATACTGTAAAACGACCCTCCGAACCCGTTATGCCAAAGGTCAAGGTCACATAATTAGTTCCTTGAATTTTCAAAAATTTAACATATGGGCAAATGCCTTATAATTTCTGATTACTTTCGCAAAGCTTCTTGATAGTACATACAGGTATTCCTCTGATTGTTCTCTATACTACTGTGACAAATGCATGACACTCCGGCCCCGCTACTCTAAGGTCAAGGTCACAGACTTGGTGTGTTCTCAAAACTTAACAGCGGATATATGTCTTATAATTTCTGTTTCTCTCATAAAACGTCTTGCATCTTGATGTTGTATACATGTACATGCAGTCCTGAGGGGCCCGTTTCACTAAACTTCGTACGACTAAAATGTTCGTAGGTGCAACATTGTGATAGTGTGTAAATTCCACATTAACAATGTTTTCTTGTAAACAAGTACTGTTGGATTTACATTTATTGAGCATAGGCTGCATATGCAGCCTATGCTCAATAAATGTAAATCAGGAACATTTTAGTCCTACGAAGCTTAGCGAAAAGGCCCTCTGATGATCCCGCTATCATAGTTTGACAAGTACATGACCTCCGGTCGCGCTAGTTCCAAGGTCAAGGTCACAGTCTTACTGTATGTTTAACGAAACCTGCCAACTTTTACGGCCATATATAAACAATGCTAAAAAACTAAAGTTTTCGACAAAATTAAATTTTATCAAAGTTTAAGTACATGTAGATGTATGCGCCTTCTCTTTATTTCGTGAAATTTTGTAAAATATTGATTTTATTGCGAAAATGTGTTCAATGGAAATTTAACATGGGGGAAATGGAGTTCGGGGAGGAGTCTAAAAACAATAAAAAAAAAAAGACAACGGAACCTGGCTAGATACCTTGAAAATGAGTTTAATGTTCAAAATTGGTCCACTATTTTTGAAATTCGAAATGAAAATCCCTATGTTAACTCTGTGTCTATGGGGTAAATCCCCAGACACAGTTACCATAGGGATTTTGGGGAAATTGTATTTTCGTAATAAAATCAATATTAGATAAAAAAAAAAGTGTTTCAAACCGGCCCAAAATGTTACGGCTATAGGCTATAAGCCGTAACATTTTGGGCCGGTTTCGTGAAACCGACAGTCGTGTGTTCTCAAAGCCATCACGTGGGCATGCCATGACTATCGCGTGCTCACGTGATGGCTATCACGTGCGCACACAATGACTATAGCTTGCACACGTAATGACTATCGCGTGCGCACGCAAAACAATCGCGTGCGCACGCGAAAGTTAAACAAGTATTGTCAAGATTATTGGAGGCGGTAATGTAGGACTGTTCCAAATGTTAACCATCATGTACCGGTGTGTTGATCGCAGTCTAGACAATTCAAATGTCATAAGAGCATTACAAAGTACATTAAATGATAAATCAAGTGGGCATATAAGACCGGCACATTGTATATTACTAATAATGGGATTGAAGAGTCTCACGATAAAGGTAAATGCCCACTCAGTAGGGGGGTGTTCTTGGGGGTGAAAGATGGTATTTCAGATATGCGCAGACAGCTATGATTAGTAAATACAGAATACCAGACTACTGTCTGTTCCACGTTTTGCTGCCGACGAACTTTTGGCTATTAAACACATTAAATCTAAAAAAAAATTAAAAGCAAGTACTTTGTTATCAATAACAAAAAAGTCACCCTTCCCAAAAAAAACTATTTGATGAAATTCCATAAAATATTGATTTTATTGCGAAAAAACGATTTTCCTATGGGAATTTAACATGTGGAGTCAATTTCCAAAACTTTTCGTTTTTTAAAAAAAACGTTTTGGAAATTGACTCCAAAACATGGCGAGATAGCTTGAAAATTATTTTTGAAATATATATGTTTAGCCCCCATGTTAAATTCCCATAGGAAAATATTTTTTTCGCAATAAAATCAATATTTGATGGAATTTCATAAAACTTTTTTATTTTGATAAAATATGGTTCAGCAAACGCGTCTTCATGAGCTGTATTTGGTGGTCCAAGTTTGGGCGAAAATACAGAGACCACCAAATGCAGCTTAACAAGACGCATTTGATGCGACATATGTCATCAAACTCCGATACGTAATAAGGACACTATTAAAGAATACGTACTTTGAATCAGATGGATTCTGAAAGTTTCAGTACTTGTTGTTGTTGTTAGTACCACGTGATCATACACCTTGCAAGTGCGCTTAGAAACAACAACCGAAAACTCTACACATGTGAAGTGATACAAACACAGTTAAACGTTTCACTGTTTGTTGTATCACTGAGCATGCATGCACAGTGGAGATTAAACCGGGAAACGCACATAGACCAAAAACAACAAGTGGTTTTCTGGCAAACTTAGCATAAACGTGAGCCAAACGTTGGTCAAACCAAAACGACATGTGTAAAATCGGAACAAAAAATGTAATATACAGTGAAACCCCTCTAAACGGACACCTTGGGAGGTCTCCATGATGTCCGGTCTAGAGAGGTTTCACTTTCCCCATGGTGTCCGTTCTAGAGAGTTTCACTGTAAATCAGGCATTTGGTCATTCTGAGTCATAGTTGTGTGCTATGTGATCATGAACAGATAAATTACCTTATCCCGTCAACACAGTGCGTATGTGCCGTGAAACACGGTGCCGTGAAACATTTTTGATATCCAGTCAATACTATTTTTGCATTTTTACAGCCATTCGTAGGTGTTGACGGGATAAATAGAATAGTAGGTTAGTGTCGTGAATGGGAAAAAATATCTGGCGCGGCACGGAAACGGGATGTGCTCGGCAGAGCCTCGCCCATCCCGTTTCCTGAGCCTTGCCAGATATTTTTTCCCATTCACGGCACTAACCTACTATTCTCTATCTATTTTCCTTATTTCTGAACCAAAGTATATGTTGTAACCACTCATTTGAACCGTCTCGGCGAGACGGTTCAAATGAGTGGTCACAACATATACTTCTGATGAGAAATAAAGAAATTCTTCAGCCTTGCCGGATATTTTTGTCCCATTCACGGTACTAACCTACTATTCTCTATAAGAAATCCATCAAAAATAAGTTCATGATGTCCGGTTTAGAGGGGTTCCACTGTATATTTGATAATTCATGTAACGTAGACGTTTCGAAAGTTATAGGTTGCGAGTGGGTGATAAATTGCAGTGAATGAAAGGAAAATCGGCATACTGAATATCTCAGACATCATCTGACACATCGTCTCATATGTGGCTGTGACTGGAGAACTGTGACTTAAAGGATTTGTGATCAGTGTAGCCTCTGATCAAATAGCACACTTCTGTAGCATTATAATGGTCCATATTGCTTGTCAGAAGCATGGCGGGAGTTTCATTGATGGGATGGCGAACAGTGCAGATCCTGATCAGACTGTGCTGATGCAGACACATATGATGCCACAGATATTCCAATTTGTTTTCGCATATATATTCGCATTATAGACTGCAAATAACATAATATTGACATAAATTACCATTTTATTTGATAATATAGTAAGGAAATAGAGTTTTCTTACATTTCAGCCGGTAGTTTACAGAAATCTAAGGGTGAATCACTGGGCAGCATTAGTTAATTGTTTACACCACTCTCGTGTTTACCATATATGGGGAAATGGCGTCAGTAACGTCACAATGACGTGTTTCCTTCGACCAATCAAATCACGTTCTCAGACACACCCTCTGAATCGCGAGACAGTCGTCGTCACTACGGCCGGCCTCCAGAAATTAATTCCGCATAACTATTGGCCATATTTTACGCTTGATTCGCTTTAATTTTTATGACAATTCGTATGTGAAATGTTAGAAAATGTTTATTTAACCAGGTGAACTAATTATCTTGAAATAATGCCCTCGTGATTGAGTCCTACCGCTAAACTAACTCGTTTCGCTACGCTCACTCGTTTGTTTAGCGGAAGGACCCAATCACTCGTGCATTATTTCACGATAATCAGTTCACCTGGTTAAATAAACGGTATTTATTCTACTACAGACTATCATATATTGCTGAAACAAACACTGCTCTTTCTGATACTCTCAATAACAATTGGGTTCAGAATTACGTTTATTTGTTTTAATAATTTCCATTGGTATTTCACAAATGTATATCTCCGTTAATTAAATTACAGTGGAACCTCTCTAAACAGCACATCCAGAAAACACATGTGATCTTATTTTTGATGAGTTTCTTGGCCATTTATCTCATGTGATAAGGTTTGTTCATGATCGCAGAGCACGCAACTATGGCTCAGCGTGATCAAATGCCTAATTTACAGCGAAACCTCTCTAAGCCGGACACCCTGGGGACAGGTTTCACTGTATATTATTATATGTTCATGTCTAAATACCCGCGGGAATCTTGACGAATTCCCATTCAGCTACTTGCAGAAGATGCCACATAAACATATTTTCGTCTAGTAACCGTCGCAACTAATGTTGCGCCGGTTACTAGACGAAACATACGTTTTGCGATAAGTAGAGTTGAGTGGCATCTCGTCAGGAAACCGGTGCATTATTCAACGTGAAAGAGTGCAACACCAGTAATTATGAATTTATCTTTCACCGACACAACGTGTGTGGTTTGAGCTTTGCGGCCTGGCATTATTACTGTTCCCCATAGTCTTTGGCACTTAATGAATATTTAATCTGTCAAGCATTAGTACAACTGTCGATAATGATGTAGGTGATTAATTTAAAGGTACACACCCACTCACTAGGCACACCATGTTCTTTATAGGAATTAAATACGTGTATAATTGTGTCACTATTCCACCAGTTCTAAAAGTGACTCGCTGTAGTATCAGGCTATTTTCATATCCAAATGAGGTATGATATTTTTTAATTATTTATACTAATTAAATGCTTCACCTGAAAAATTAATATTTTTGACAGATTATAAAGTATGATCATTGCACATCAAACAAATAAGTACAGAGAATAAATAGTAATTTCCGTTAACATTTTAAGGAAACGGGTTATCGCCCCTAATATTAGTCTGAAAATTTACGTCTGATATAAAATATATAATAATGCCAATCAATACGTGGGGTAACGGTGAATGAATGTTTATTTTGCCAGAAAATGTCTCAGATGATGTCTCTGATATAAAGAGCATTTTGTGCCTACTGAGTAGGCATGTACCTTTAATGTACACTGTATATTTGCAGTATGTGTGAAGCAACGCCACATGCAGCTGTTAGCGTATACTGGTATGTAGTCTTGCATTTTGTTTTGCTACATTCTTGTAACCAATATTTTTTGTCATCTTTAAAGCGCGTAGAATAAAATCGGGGTTGGTTCTATATATTTACAACAATTCCTTTGGCCATCTTATTGGATTTCAAACTGGCCGCCCTGGAATGTTATACTATATATTGTATCATTCATATATACATTTCTAATGCAGATATAGTTTTGTTCGGCTATGCTATCTACAACTTCACATGATAAAACTGGGTTTGGTTCCACCATTTCTGATAACTGGTATGGCTGAATGTTTTTTTTGCAATATGGCCGCTATGTAAATATTATTTTGTTTGTGTTTTATCTACGTACTGTCTTTATAAAAGTGCATTTATAATCAGGTGGTGTTGACTGTTTTGCTACATTCTTGGAACCAACGTTATTTGTATCATCAAAGAAAACATGTGTTGATCCTCTTTTATTCTGCTTTTCAACATGGCTTCCGTGAAGATCGCATAATTCTAATATAATCATGCGAAAATCATTTAGAATTATTGTTTACAGACTATAATCATATACAAATAGGGAATTATATATTACTGAAGTCAATTTTAATTCACCGTTTATGACAAACATGTTAGATTTCAAAATGGCCGCTGTGTGTAAGCAGGAATTACCTCAATTACGGACACAACGCTTTCAATCAGTTCCATCACCATCTGCATTAGAGTCTCCATCTTGTTGATGTTCCTGAAAGGCAGTGCTGGCACAAGCAAACTCCAAATAATGTCAAAGGAGTTCCTTACATAAACTATATAGCATATACAAACTTGTATGCAGGAAAGTGTATAAAAATGTCGAAAAGACAGTATTTGACTGTTTCGTCATTAAAACGCAATGTTCACATGTTCAATACGTGTAGAAGACGTGTGTCAAATGCCAGATTAATTGCCTGAACACTGTTGGAGAGGTTGAATACACACACTATATACCTAATACAGAATTGTATGCAGGAAAATGTAGAAAAATGGCGTTGTTGAAAAGGCAGTATTGTTCCATGGTCATTATCGTTATTTCCGAAAACCAAATGGTCTTAAGAGATCACAAGTCAACATAAATTGATCAGTGCCTTGATGGTCCAAATGGCGTTTCAGTTGTTGACACTTGTCGTACCTTGACTTGACAAAGTCAGGTACATCCTGGACCTACATATCTAGGTCTGCATTAGTTGTGCCACGAAGGCAAACCCGTGGCTAATGCTTCCATATCATTCACTCTTGCAGAAAGCAAATATGCTATGATTGGACTTTCGTAATGTATACGGACTGATTGTTCAAGTGGAATAGGTTAAGTTGCCTCTCATATTCATTATGAACAAGAAATGCGTCTGTCGAACGCGGATGCCACCTGCAGCATATTTGAGAAACTGTGACAAAGTGGTTAACCGAAAAGTGTGACGGACGGACGGACAGACAGACACGACGGAGACAGACGGACGGACGGACAGACGGACAGACGGACAGACGGACGGTCCAAACACTATATGCCACCCGTTTCTTCGAAACCCGGTGGCATAAAAAGATATTCTACTCATGTCCTCCCATATTATAAGATATTTCACTACAGCTGAAGCATTATGACCTGTCAATGAAATATGTTTCTGGCGAAAACATAGTAGTTACTGATACGCTATCCCACAAGTCTGTAACATACATATATCCTAACTATAGTAAGGGCCGAATTCACAGGAACATGCAATATTTACTAACTTATACAGATGTATGTCAGTGATCACGAGTTGACTGAGCAAGATTCACAATTGATTCTGCATGAAAAACGAATTTAAAGGGATTACACAATTTTAATTCCAGCACAAAAATATTTACACAATTCCCTAACATTTGATTGGCCCGTAGCAAGTCTCTGTCCAAAATTTATGTCCCAGTAAACTCCCACGCAGAACTACTTTCCGTAACCGTGAGGCGCAGTTAAAATTAATTCTTAAGAAAACGGAAAATAAACACATTTTCTTGATGAATTTATTTCAAATGCTGGAATGATAAGGAATGAATGGCCTTTTTGTGGAATTTATAGGGGATGTAAACTTGGAAAAGTCGCGGGAATACTGGACGAGGCCTTACAAAATTACAATTGTTTTTATTTTTTTTTCGAAAATTGTAATTTGTTATCGCTTCGTCCAGTATTCCCGCGTCTATACCCCGATAAATTCCACAAAAAGGCCATTCATTCCTATAGCAGAACGCAATGTCCGCAGACGGTAGTGGCGTTATGGGATTACAGACATAAGCTGAAATGATCTAAACTCATAATTCTGTCTGCACTCGAGTCCAAGATGTTGGAAGCTGTGCACATAGAGCATACCAGGCTAGTGTATTTTTGTATCAAATTTATCAGGCAAGGCTAGGAAACGCGTAGGAATTCCGAGGCTTGCCGAGGAATTCCTACCGTTTCCGAGCCGAGCCTGATAAACTTGATATCAAACGACACTAGCCTAGTATTCTGTTTATCAGGTAACTTTTTATGCTCGAAAATGACCACAGATGACGTCCTTATCTATGGACAGAACGCGGACTTGTTTACATTGCGTCATTACACTGACGTCATTCGGTAACGTCACGTGACGTCATCCGACCAATGGAACGTCAATATTCACTTCATTGTAACCCGGATGTTTGTATCAGGTCAATGCCTGATTCAACATTATGTTATCAGTCAGTACGTATTCGGCAAATACAGGGCAGGTTACCGGATAAAATATCCATCTAGGCATTCAGAAATGTCTCAGACGAGCGCAAGATAGTATGTTTTGGTAAGAGTATAGACTCTGATATCACACTATGTAACAGGCCGCCCATGGCAAACTGTTGCTATAACATTTCCACATGGAATGAAAATGAGTCACACATAATGACATTCAAATGTCGCTTGGGAAGTTGAAAAGGATTTACAGTAGGCATGGTGTACACCATACACATGTGTCAGATGAAGTCTGCAATTTGACTCCCAGGAATTTGCTGATTCGCAAAACAATGGGATTCTCTTAATGTCACGTGCTCTATGTAACCCGCCCAGGTCCAGTGGGTTAGCTGAGCTAACAGTAGTCATTTACTTTAAAACAAAAGGTGTGTGTATATACCTATATGTGGGTATACTGGAAGATCGGCTTCAATCCAGTGTACTGACCAATTGTGAGCAGGTATTGACAAAAGCTGTTTCTATTTGTGACAAGATCAGATCCAGTCATCAACAGAACAAGAAACGCTATCATAAGAACACAGTAGCTTTAAAATTAAAAGAGCTAAACACTGGTGATCGAGTTGGACTCCATAACGACAACATACTCTTCACACCAGTTGCAGTCTTCTAGCACAATACCAGTAGCCTATTTCATCAACATTGCAAAGTATACTTTAGTAGCAAAGTATACTTTGAGGGAGAAATTTTCAATTTTAGGATAAATTTATTAATTTTATTATACTGAATTTATTACATTATCACAGCCATTATGGCTGTGATAATGTAATAAATTCAGTATAATAATTCTGCATATTTTTAATCATGAAATATATGCATTTGTTAGTTCTATATGAAATAATGCATTTCAGGAAAAATAAAGTATACTTTGCTAGTAAAGTATACTTTGCAATGTTGATGAAATAGGCTACTGATCATGCAGTGCACAGACACATTGCAGATGGTGCATCATTTCGCCGTAACAGACGCTTTCTCATGAAAACAAGGAAGAATATGAGTATTTACTTTTAAAATGCAACATACAAGACATTGATATAAACTTTATTGGATAAAATGAATGACTTGCCATAGTCTTTGTCTTCTTATTTTAAAGGAAAAGCACATGTGCTGACTTAATTAATTGCCACAATAATACTAACATATGCAATACATGTAAATTGTTGAAGTGGCAATGGCTGGTGCCACAGTACTAGTTAGCTATAATCTCAACAGTTTATGTTCATTGTATTATAAGTTTAAGCAGCAGAATAAACATATAAAATATCACCACTGCATTAAATGTACACTAAATATTGGATTGTCAAGTTTAAGATGAGACCCATTTTGAAAATAAAATGGCCGCCATTTCAAAATACATATTTCTTATCTATAATACATGTAATGTGTTTTGGCTGGAAAAGGACGAGTATACGTGAAATATAAATTAATTTCAATGGCGGCCATTTTCAAATTCATAATGGCGGTTATACGGCTGTTAGAAAAAATGGAATCAACTCCATTTTTGTTGTATGTGGTATATATATATATGTTTTCAAGCAAACATACATGTGCCAATCCAAAAATCATTTGAAAAAAAATTACTACAGTAACAGAAATACTAGACTGCGTAGTAAATCTTTGACATGTTTGATGTGGCGATGTACATAACACACTTAGTTTCGGCGGCCATTTTGAAGATAAAGATTACTGGTAGCACAGTACTAGTTAGCAATAATCTCGGTAGACTGTATTCAAAGAACTAACCAGAAGGAACATATAAAATGTTACCACGACATTCAAAAATGTACAATGAATACTGGATTTCAAAATTGAAAATGGCATGTACATGTATCTCGAAATTAACTAATTCTGCCAATATTTCTTGTCCATAATAATGTGTTTTTGGAAGCAAAAACATCACATATAATGACTTTAACCTCGAAATATAAATGTCTGTGGCGGCCATTTTGAATTATAGAAGAAAAAAAAAGATTCATACAAGGTAGAAACAAAATTCACAAGACCTAAAATAACGACATAACAGTATGCACTATGTTAAGTCTTGATGTTGACGTCCTGTCTGCTCATCAGCACAAGAATTCAGTTCCCATCTTGAAGTTTAAATAACAACTATCGGAGAATAGTATTTCGTTCCCATGTAAGACATCGGGGAGTTTAATAAATGGTTACATTTTAATTTATCTGCGGCCCGATTCACTAAACTTCGTACGGCTAAAATGTTCGTAAGTGCAAATTTAGGATCGTCTGGAAAATTCAATTGATGGATTTATATTTATTGAGCATAGGCTGCATATGCAGCCTATGCTCAATAAATGTAAATCCATTAATTTTTTACAAGAAAACATTGTTAATGTGAAATTTACAGACTATGATAATTTTGCACTTACGAACATTTTAGTCGTACGAAGTTGAGTGAACGGGCCCCTGGTTCTTCTGTCAACGGTGAATATGTTACATGTACGATACGGTACTCAAAAGCCCCATTTCTCCAGTTACAGCCACATATGTGCTGATAACTGACACTAGATAATTTATTCTACATGTATACACACAGTTACGATATACACCTAGACGTGACATAAATAAGGAATACAATTTCTTCTTTCCATATAATTGCATGCAATACATATGATTGGCATCAGTTGAATTATTACGCAACATAATAAAATAACTCTTGTTGTAGATGAATATGCGTTGAATATGCAACTCTGCTGCATAATAGAAGATGGCTCTCATCAATTTAATTACAACGCTGACATTTCAAGATGCCAATATCAGCACTGTCAGCATTGTACGGAGCGCCTCAGGGGACGTAGAATTCTTTTTTTTTATTAATTCGTTCCCACGAAATTACAATTCGTTCCCACGAAATAACAATTCGTTCCCTAAATTTAACAATTCGTTCCACGGGTACGAATTGTTATATCGTGGGAACGAATTGTTAATTCGAGGGAAATAGAGGAAACGAATTGTTAAATTGAGGGAACGAATTGTTAATTCGAGGGAACGAATTAACAGAACGAATTGTTAATTCGAGAGAACGAATTGTTTATTTCGTGGGAACGAATTGAAGACAAACATCCATGTCCCCTGCGGGGCTCCGTAGCATTGGCCTCTATGGACTTAATGAATTGTAATTTTGCTGTAAATTTAAAAATGCGACATTTCATCGTCTGAAACATGTAATTAAGCTGCCATTGGAAATGTCATTAAATTAAATGTACCATTTACATCAACAATCGTATTGAACTCCGAACAACAAATAAGAAGATACAGCAGATATGTGTTGCAGGTTCCCAAACGAAACAAACGATTGAAAAACGAAGTGAAAACGATCGTTTTGTACAACGATGTGTATATACAAACGAATATCGTTTGTTTTTCTTTGTACATGTACGTGCAAACGATAAATCTTTTATCATAAACTATCCGGCTCTCAACTATGTAACCTTATGTCGTTTCTTTCAACGCATGTCGTGTATTCTTTTGTAAAACATACCGTGTTATTTACACATCGTTATTATTTTTTTTTAATATCGTTCACGTTTTTTAATTAGAAACCAATGTTTTCACTGGTTTAAACCAATGAAAACATCGTTTTCTAATTAAAAAAACGATGAGAAAACGATGTGAAACGATATAGGCAATCGATGGCTTGTGGAATCAGGTAAAAGCCTAGAAACAAATTTGCTACTCCGCTCCATTCCTCTGGTATAACATATCGGAGGCGAATTATTGTAGCTAGTAAAAGCCGGCTGTGCATGTACTTGCTACAACCGATGTCCGTGTTGTACGAAGTCTAAGCATGTATCATCTCACAGAAAACAAAACTCTGTTTGTATTCGAGTAAACAAGTCGATTAGTGACTCTTTAACAGTTCAATAATATGTTCACAATACAACGTGTCCTACTTTATGACACCCCATAGACATGGCATTATAGTCTGATCGTAAACGTAAGTACTTAATTCAATTATCCATAGATATATGCAACATGATAACGGCGTCATAACGTTTACGCTCGTATGATTACATTATAAATATTTAATCAACTTTTAAGGTAACGACCGTCCTGTTGCCTTATAAACTGCCTCTGTGCAGTTCGGGAATCCCATGTAAATGGGAAATAGGTTAACTGTATTCCGAATAACAGACAATTGAACTTTGATATGAAACGTTTCACAAAATATTACAAAAATATCAATATCCGATATTTAAGGGTGAAAGGGTCAATTTACATACCTGTAGCCTATTTCACCAACATTGAAAAGTATACTTTTCTAGCAAAGTATACTTTGAGGGAGAAATTTTCAATTTTAGGATAAATTTATTAATTTTTATTATACTGAATTTATTACATTATCACAGCCATTTTGGCTGTGATAATGTAATAAATTCAGTATAATAATTCTGCATACTTTTAATCATCAAATATATGCAGTCGTTAGTTCTATATGAAATAATGCATTTCAGGAAATCAATATTTGACCAAATTTCACGAAATAAAATGAAGGCTCATTCTTAAATTTTGATAAAATTTAATATTATCGAAACAAATTTTGTTTTTGCTTTGTTTATATGACCGTAAAATTTAGGCAGGTTTTGTGAAACAGACAGTAGTTGTCATCTTATTTTTGATGAGTTTCTTGGTCATTTATCTAAGATGATAATGTCTGTTCGTGATCGCATAGCACACAACTATGGCTCAGAATGATCAAATGCCTGGGGGCCGTTTCACTAAACTTCGTAGGACTAAAATGTTCGTAAGTGCAACTTTAGGAACGTCTGGAAATTTCACATTTGCAATGTTTTCTTGAAAACAATTATTTTATTTACATTTATTGAGCATAGGATGCATATGCAGCCTATGCTCAATACATGTAAATCCGTCAATTGACAATTACAGACGATCATAAATTTGCAATACGAACATTTTAGTCGACAGTCGTACGAAGTTTAGTGAAACGGGCCCCAATAGCCTATTTCATCAACATTGCAAAGTATACTTTACTAGCAAAGTATACTTTGAGGGAGTAATCATTTATTTTTCCTGAAATGCATTATTTCATATAGAACTAACAAATGCATATATTTCATGATTAAAAGTATGCAGAATTATTATACTGAATTTATTACATTATCACAGCCAAATCGGCTGTGATAATGTAATAAATTCAGTATAATAAAAATTAATAAACTTATCATAAAATTGAAAATTTCTCCCTCAAAGTATACTTTGCTACTAAAGTATACTTTGCAATGTTGATCAAATAGGCTACTGATTTACAGTGAATGCTCTCAAAGCCGGACCCCCTGCGGACCTGCCAGGGTGTCCGGTTTAGAGGGTGTTCATTGTAGATGTGTATTGAACAATTTTACATGTTGCGCAAGCGTAAATAATAACGATGCTTGATTTGATATTTTGTTTTATAACATCTGCATTTAACGTGTTTCTTCTTTTACTTATCGAGCATATGGTACATACGTATAATATTGTAGAATAACGCATATCATGACATTTGTATGATGTCCTTCTTGGTTACGTTATGTGTTGTTCGGACCAGTCTGTACGATATCATATTGTTCGCATGGCGAATACTACGGAGCCCCGCAGTGGACGAATAATTCTATTTTATTAATTCTTTTCCATAAAACAATTTGTTCCCCCAATTTAACTATTTGTTCCCACGAATTAACAATTCGTTCCCTCAAGTTAACAATTCGTTCCCACGAATTAACAATTCGTTCTCACGAATTAACAATTCGTTCCCTCAATTTAACAATTCGTTCCCATGAAATAACAATGCGTTCCCTCGAATTCACAATTAACAATTCGTGGGAACGAATTGTTAATTGTTAATTCGAGGGAACGAATTGTTCAATTGAGGGAACGAATTGTTATTTCGTGGGAGCGAATTTTTAATTCGAAGGAACGAATTGTTAATTCGTGGAAACAAATTGTTAATTCGAGGGAAAGAATTGTTATATCGTGGGAACGAATTGTTAATTCGAGGGAACAAATTGTTACATTGAGGGAACAAATTGTTGAATTGAGGGAACGAATGGTCAATTCGAGGAAACGAATTGTTAAATTGAGGGAACGAATTGTTATTTCGTTGGAACGAATTAAAAAAAATATCCATGTCCCCTGCGGGGCTCCGTACGAAACTTCTTGGTTACGTTATGTGTTGTTTGAACCAGTCTGTACGAATTCATATTGTTCGCATGGCGTATGTACTGTATTCGTCAAGTAAATTTACAGAGACAACGTCGGACCATAAATGCAAATATACGTCATGTCAATTACCACACAATTAGCACAATCATGTGGGATGGCAACATGCTAATATATGGGTATCATTGGCTTGTGCAGACCGGTTGGTTCCAGATCACTCCGCACATCCGGGTAGTTTCATCAGCGCGAGGGTCGTACTCTCATTAATGTGAGAGACTTAATGACGTAAACAAAAACAATAGATTCCAAATCATAGATTTGTGGTAGAGTATGTATAAGTGGCAGCACCTACACGTTTTGCGAATGTTCTAAGACTCATTGTGTCGTACAGAGCGTTTGGATCCGTAAAAGTCATGCAAACCACAACGTCCACCCACATCATGCCAGCGGCCGTGTCTACATACATGGCAAAGTAAACATTGGCGACCAGTGTAGACCCAAACCAGCCCGCGTATCATGTCAGTTGCCGTGTCTACATACATGGCAAAGTAAACATTGGCGACCAGTGTAGACCCAAACCAGCCCGCGTATCAAGTCAGTGGCCGTGTCTACATACATGGCAAAGTAAACCTTGGCGACTAGTGTAGACCCAAACCAGCCCGCGTATCATGCCAGTGGCCGTGTCTATATATATGGCAAAGTAAACCTTGGCGAACAATGTGGACTCAAACCAGCCCGCGCACCAGCCCATCCACACTGTTCGCCATTCTGGTAAGTAAATCTGCATTCCACCATCATGATGTTTGATTATGTTGTCTACTCTGGAACTACAATACACAGTGACTGTTAGTAATGTATTCCTGAAACAATGTATCGCTCGTCCCTAATGCTCCTGATAATGTCAAATATCTTCCTGCGAACAGTAACTCATGCTAGCTACTCCCGTACCGTCCGTCTGGATGCGGACGGTACGGGAGTATATTGCAAGAGTTACTGTTCGCAACTACCTATGACAATGATACATGTTATGTGGGCACGGCACGCTGTGGCAGAGCATCGCCCATCCCGTTTGTTTCCTAAGCCTTGCCAGATATTGTTTCCCATTCACGGCAATAACCTACTATTATCTATATGTACTGAAAATTAGTCGTTCCAATAAGTTCGACTGCCTCCAAGCCCCCACCCCCACCCCCCCCCCCCCCCCCACCTGTGGCGGAATCCTGGATCCGCGATTGATGTGGGTGTAATTTGAGCATAACAGAATATAGGAATGAATGGCCTTTTTGTGGAATTTATCGGGGTATAAACTTGGAAAAGTCGCGGGAATACTGGACGAGGCTTTCCGGCCTTCGTGCAGACCGCGACCGCGACTTTTCCAAGTTTATATCCCCGATAAATTCCACAAAAAGGTCATTCACTCCGTATAATTCCAGCATTTGAAATAAATTCATCAAGAAAATGTGTTTATTTTCCGTTTTCTTAAGAATTATTTTAACTTTTTAACTGCGCTTCACGGTTACGAAAAGTAGTTCGGCGTGGGAGTTTACTGGGATATAAATTTTGGACAGAGACTTGCTACGGGCCAATCAAATGTTAGGGAATTGTGTAAATATGTTTGTGCTGGAATTATCACAACATGCATTTATTTGAAGTCAGGTTATATTTGGATGTTGGTAGTATAATTCTTCGCTAGCGCTCGAATAAAAAAATGGTGGAATAATTTGCATACAGCTCTGGCATGCAAGATCGATAACTGCGTGTGGGTGCTCCTGTTTTGATCGGTGGAGTTACCTATCTGCTGGTGTAATTGAGCGAATGAGCGAATTACAAAACTTTACATGGATAAAAGGGGCATATCATGATCTTTTTAAAAAATACTATATAGGAATGAATGGCCTTGTGTGGAATTTATCGGGGTATAAACTTGGAAAAGTCGCGGGAATACTGGACGAAAGCCGGAAGGCCTCGTCCAGTTTTCCCGCGACTTTTCCAAGTTTATGTCCCGATCAATTCCACAAAAAGGCCATTCATTCCTTATAATTCCAGCATTTGAAATAAATTCATCAAGAAAATGTGTTTATTTTCCGTTTTCTTAAGAATTATTTTAACTGCGCCTGACGGTTACGGAAAGTAGTTCGGCGTGGGAGTTTACTGGGATATCAATTTTGGGCAGAGACTTGCTACGGGCCAATCAAATGTTAGGGAATTGTGTAAATATTTTTGTGCTGGAATTATTAACAAATAAAGACGTGTTTTCATCACGGCCCTGTGTAAAGTGGTTTAATTGAATATATATAACGATACTAAGTCAATATTGTTTAGAAAAAGTTCGACTAAGAACTCTACAACTACGTACTGTGATGACAAACCATTTTCATGGACTGCAAATGTGGCCAAAACTTTAAGGATATATTTGTGTAATGATAAAAATAAAGTGCATAGTTTAAACATAGATCCTAAAATAAAGGAATTTCAGCAATGTTTAGGCAAATGGAAAAAAAAGAAAGCTCACTATACTATTTAAAATAACTGTCATTAAAAGTTTCGCATTTCCAAAATTAATATTCCCTTTAACAGTTCTAGACAATCCGGAGCAGGAGACTTTAAAGCAAATTATACGCATTATGTTTGATTTTCTCTGGGATTCAAAGCCTGATAAATTAGTAGAAAAAGTATTGTTAAAACGTTCGAAGAAGGCGGGCAAAAATGATAGAATTAGAATCGTTTATGGATGCACTAAAGGCTACATGAGTCAAAAGACTTGCACAAACTGAAAATCACGGAAAATGGAAAGTACTATACATGTATATAAACTATTTGAAGCCTTTTGGTGGTGTACATATATTTGAAGGAAATGTAAAAAGCGTAAAACATTTGATAAAAAATAAGTTGTTGACAGATGTTCTTAAATCATGGTGCAAACTAAATTTCTGCGATAATCAAGAAACAATATCAAAGCAAATTTTATGGAACAATTCGAAAATAAAAGGTAATGGAAGAATGTTTTACTACAAGGAATGGGCTAATAATTGGATTAAATATATAGAACAACTATACGATTATAGAACTACATCATTCTTTAATTTTACAGAAATAAAAGAAGTATTTAATGTTAGTAATAACGATTACCTAAAATACTTCAAACTGATTTCGTGCATTCCTTAAGACTGGAGAACACGAATTAAAAATGAAAGAATAAACACGATTAATACAAAGATACTATTAATAGAACAAATAAAAACCACAACCAAATGTAATAAGTCTTAAAGAAGTACATAACATGTTTCTTAATCAACAGAAACCGGTTGTGCATAAAGCCAAGACAAAATGGGATGACGAATTCGCGGATAAAAATATAAATTGGAAGATAGTCTACAAAAATCATTTTACAAACACTATAAGTTCTAAACTTAGGAATTTTCAGTACAGATGTTTGATGAGAATTGTCGCTACAAACGATTATTTACATAAGTGTAACATTGTCAGCTCCAATTTGTGTGATTTTTGCGCCATGGCTCCAGAAACAAATAAGCACCTGTTTTGGGAATGTACAACATTTTTGGTCACAGCTGAATACCTTTTTAAACAATAATAATATTATATGTAATTTTGATTGGCACACTGTTTGCTTCGGGCAATATGAGCAAGACAACAAGTTTTTCAACTTTAATATCATACTAGGAAAATACCTTATATATACATGTAAATTACGAAACACGGAACCTAAATTTCCAGAGTTTATGTCTTACCTAAAGGCAACACAAAATATTGAAAAATAAATTTCAATGAATAGAAATAAGCTCATAGTTCATGAACGAAAATAGAATGTTATCCAATTAGACTAACACTTATTTAGAGATACACGAACCTTCTGATTATACATACAAATATTACAGTTAGGTATAACAGCATATACCGTAATAGTATTGTATCGTGGTGTGTTGCTCAATTATTATTCACTAAATCTATTTCACCATATCTCATTTTCAACTCTATTCTCTCATCTAAATAACATTCTTAAATAAATCCAACCTAACCATGTATGAACAATACGTTATAATCTATATAAGTATTTACAATACATGTACTCATAGTTGATTGTAAACAAGGAGTGTAACCTATAAATGCATGTCGTTAAACTGCTTGTAACTCATGTATTGTTTGTATATGACTAAGTATGGAAATAAAAACTTAAAACTGAACGATACTAGGACTGCTGTATTGTTTAAATACCGATATCGGTACATACGTATCAGATTTTCTATTAACGCAACAAGAAACGAAATATATGTACATGTATGCACCTAATGAGTGAAAATAGAAACAACCCAGCCGTCCTAGTAGCGTCATATATCTTCAATTAAACCACATGATGAAAACACGTTTTTCATTTTGTATGGTATTTTCCCACAAAAACCTGGTATGCCCCTTTAAAGAGCACAACGTTGCTACATGTTTGTGCAGTAACTACAGAAGGTGCGGCCCTGCCTGTATCAAGGTGCATGATCACGTGGTTACAACAACAACAACGTCGCCCACTCCAAAGTAAGTATTATTTGATACGTTCCTTAATGTGCAACGGATTTTGATGAAATGTGGCGCAGCAAACGCGTCTTCATGAGATGCATTTGGTGGTCCAGGGAATTTGGCACAGACTTATGTCGTTTTTGCAAAGAATCGATTTCCGTGTCGGAGACACGGAAATCGATTCTTCGCAAAGACGCAGAAGTTTGGGCGAAAATACAGAGACCAACAAATGCAGATTAACATGACGCGTTCGATGCGCCATATTTCATCAAAATCCGTTACGTAATAAGGACAATAAAGAATTCGTACTTTCAATCGGATTGATTCTGGAAGTTTCAGTACGTGTTGTTGTTGTTAGTACCACGTGATCATACACCTTGTATATGTGTATGTTACTGGAGAAATAAGGAGGCACCGGCCGATCTAGGGGGCCGTTTCACTAAACTTCGTACGACTAAAATGTTCGTAAGTGCAAAGTTATGATAGTCTGTAAATATCACAATAACGATGTTTTCTTGTAAACAATTATTGGATTTATATTTATTGAGCATAGGCTGCCTGTGCAGCCTGTGCTCAATAAATGTAAATCAATCCATTGCCATACATTTTCCAGACGATCCTAAATTTGCACTTACGAACATTTTAGTCGTACGAAGTTTAGTGAAACGGGCCCCTGAATCTTAACTGGTCGCATAATCCACAAACACATTTCTCCAGTCGCATATAAATATTCCAACTGAAGGGGCGTCGGAACAGATCCGGCAAGTCTGGTTACTGCCGGATCAATAATTTTAACATATTTGTAAATAATGTATAAATAAATACTTTGTTCTGCAATGTTCTCATTTCTTATCAAAAGTGTATGTTGTACTGAAGGGTAGCAACATTGGGTGGGTAGCGTGGGCACCCAGTAGATTCTCCGAATCAATCTTACGATGCTTCCGGCGCCCCTGCAACTCTGAACGGTATTTCAACTAACACTCAAATAGCACCATCACATAGAATAACACTGTTCCATATAAAATATAATTTCGTTTCACAATTCTGCCAATTAATCCTATTTTTTTAATTACCCGTAATCATATACGTGCAGGCGCTTACCATTTGATTCTTGTTGTGTAGTACATATATCTGTAGCCTATTTCATCAACATTGCAAAGTATACTTTTCTAGCAACGTATACTTTGAGGGAGAAATTTTCAATTTTATGATAAATTTATTAATTTTTATTATACTGAATTTATTACATTATCACAGCGAATTTGGCTGTTTTTATGATAAATTTATTAATTTTTATTATACTGAATTTATTACATTATCACAGCCAATTTGGCTGTGATAATGTAATAAATTCAGTATAATAATTCTGCATACTTTTGATCATGAAACATATGCATTTGTTAGTTCTATATGAAAAAATGCATTTCAGGAAAAATAAAGGATTACTCCCTCAAAGTATACTTTGCTAGTAAAGTATACTTTGCAATGTTGATGAAATAGGCTACAGATGCACTCCAGTGGCGGATCCAGGATTTCGCCGAAGGGGGGGGGGGGAGGGCGCAGTCGAAATTCGAACGACTTATTTTCAGTACATAATGTTCATGTGATAAGGCACATTGTGAATGGGCTCTCTATAAAATCTGAACCTTGATTAGTTGCGAATGGTAACTCTTGCAATCTACTCATGTACCGTCCGTATGCTACGGCCGGTACCGGAGTAGATTGCAAGAGTTTTACCGTTCGCAACAAGACCTTGAACTGATAATATCACCCTTATTTGAAAGTGCTTGTTATATTTTTTTACAGATTGAAAAAGTATGAATTGCAAAAAAAAATCTGTAATCCTGAAAGGAGGGCCCGGGCCCCCTGGACCACACCCTGAATCCGCCACTGCCATCATACTCAACACTTAACACGGTATGACATACCGGCAAAGTTCAGTAGGAGAATGAACTAGCTAGGCTAAATATTAACCGTCTCATAACCTACATAATTTACAGCACACATTTCGACTGCATTGCAACCAATACTAAGTTCGAAAAGAAAAACAGGTCAATGGCTTGTCACATTTTCTGGGCTCATATGCCCGGGTGTTGAAGGTCTGCGAGTTAATTCCTACCCTTAAATATAAGATAACAGTATTTCAAACAAGGAGTTAGCTCGGTGAGTGACTCGGACGTCGGATTCGATTCGGACGACGCCGGAGTCTAGTGACAACTAGTTACCATGGTTACCTTGAACATGAACATGAACAGAAATTATAACTAGAAAATGCGTTCTGTAGACGCACTTACAAGGTGCATGATCACGTGGTTACAACAACAACAACGTCGCCCACTCCAAAGTAAGTATTATTTGATATATATCCTTAATATGCAACGGATTTTGATAAAATATGGCGCAGCAAACGCGTCTTCATGAGTTGCAGTTGGTGGTCTAGGGAGTTTGGCACAGACTTATGTCGTTTTTGCGAAGAATCGAGTTCCGTGTCGGAGACACGGAAATCGATTCTTCGCAAACACGACAGAAGTTTGGGCGAAAATACAGAGACCACCAAATGCAGCTTAACATGACGCGTTTGATGCGCCATATTTCATCAAAATCCGTTACGTAATAATGACACTATAAAAGAATGCGTACTTTGAATGGGTACTTGTTGTTGTTGTTAGTACCACGTGATCATATACATTGACTTAGGGCCTCTAAACTGTATAGTTGATTTCAGAAACTCTTACTCCCAACAAATAAACTGACGGACAGACTGACGGACAGACAGGGCGAAACCTATAGGGCACCGCCGTATCTCCGCATGGGCCTAATAATTAATCATATTAATATAAACATGTTGTAAGCCATTTAAATGTCCATAGCATACGGAGAATGTAGCACCGACAGGTGAAATAAACATCGAGTTATATACACGACAAGCGACTCTGATTGGAGAAATGAGGGATACCAATACACCACCTTATATACAAACGCTCTTATACGACCTCATTCATATAATAATAATTATAATAAAAAATAATAAGTATAATCATAATAATACTAATAATACAATATTATGTATTGTTTGATAGAATCATGACGGATGTATCTCCGACTAGGTTGCGACCAGTTCAGACCCAGATCAGACTACGCGGATGTGCGGACTGATATGGGTATACACTGGTGGCGAAAGCATAGAACATGTGTAATCTCTATAACGAGGAGTTGAATCGAAAATAAAGTGGAACCTCTCTAAACCGGACAACCTGAGAGATCCCCAGGGTGTCCGGTTTAGAGAGTTTCCATTGCAATTAAGCATTCCGTGAACCTTTTTTTTTGTCATTTTCAATCATGAACAGACATGACGATGCAATACATTACAGTGAAACCCATACCAATTTAACAGAATGTGGTCCCAATGGTGTCGGTTTAGAGAGGTTTTATCCTGTACTATGACAATCCCGTTTAAATGAAACGAGCAGAAAGAAAGATACATTCAAACATGTAAATGTTCAGTCAACACGTGCATAGATATTGTTATATATGTACCGCCATAAAATATGTATTGATTATACAATCATGCATCCGCTCAGGGCATACACTGGTCGCTGCTTAAAATATTGCACAACTTGTTCGGAATATGCATTGATCAATTTTATCCCGTCGACACAGTGCGTATGTGCCATGATATTCTGCCAATACGACCTAATCACTGCCTATGAATATGTGCGGTTATTATTAGTCTATTCTCCGATTTTGAGGACGCGGCTGTGTTTTTTTTTTGCATGTTAAAGGAACATGCCCACTCAGTAGGCACACAATGTTCTTTCTAGGAATTAAATAAGTGCATAATTGTGTCACTATTCCACCAGTTATAAAAGTTACGAGTGCCCGCTATACAGATAATATCATTTACTAATGTGTATTTTACTGATAGTGACGGGCGGTGGTATCAGGTTATTTCATATGCAAATGCGGCATGATATTTTCTAATTATTTATACTAATTAAATGAGTGACCTGAAAAAAAAATATTTTCGACAGAGTATAATGTATGATCATTGCATATCAAAAATAAATACAGAGAATAAATAGTAATGTCCATTGACATTTTATGGAAACACGGTTATCGCCCCTGACATCAATGTGGAAATTTACGCCTGATATAATGATAGGGTAATGGTGAATTAATGTTCATTTTGCCAGAAAATGTCTCAGATCATCCAGATGATGTCTCTGATATAAAGTGAATGTTGTGTCTACTGAGTGGGCATGTACCTTTAAAGATATTTGTATGTTTTGACGGGATAAATAGAATAGTAGGTTAGTGCCGTGAATGGGAAAACAATATCAGGCGCGGCATGGAAACGGAAACGGCAGCGCCTCTCCCATCCCGTTTCCTAAGCCTTGCCAGATATGTTTTTCCCATTCACGGCACTAACCTACTATTCTCTATATATAAAACCATATATCTGGTCAGGGCATACACTGGTCCCTGTTTTAGATATAGCACAACATGTTCGCAATAAATGTATGTGTTGATTATATAAACTCATCTGCATGTACATGTATCTTATCGGTGCATACATGTACACTGGTCGCTGTTTCAGATACAGCACAGCATGTTCGGTAACTTGTAAGCCATTGTTAGGCGGCCAGAGAGGTCTGATTTCTCTGGGATGGTCATTGCTTACATAGACCTCCGACTGGCATAAGCCACCCTTTGGTTGTGCGACCGGTGTCGCATACTGTGTTCCATCAGTAACAGTTATAATTCACATATTGAATGTGTACTATATTAATTTCGTAGCGAGCGTAAGCAAAAGTGTGCCCGAAGTCTTCCTACTTGAGAAAAATGTGAAATGTTGTTGAACAAAATTGTCAATAGCTCGAAAACGTGTTGACATAGCACATCCGGGAATACATCATTGCGGATGGATAGCATTTGCATAACTTGTGCATTAGGCGAAAATGATATAAATCGTTTGACTACTTTGTGAGAGTCCGTTGTCTCTAGAACGTCTTAGTACGAACCATTACGAACATAGGCACCTTGGTAATGTGTTATAACAGGGAGTAACGTATCATGCTTATTGATACTTTTATGTTTATTTAATGTATTTATAGACCTTGGTCCGTTACTTCAACCTGTGGGTATAAAGTATATCATCTCAACCATGTCATCCACGAGGCCAATTATTCTCATGGTAACTTATATACAGATATCTGTTCACAGTCATGTATATATCGTGTTGAATTCATTTAAACTCATTTGCATGTACTTCAATACATGTACTAGTAAATATTTCGTAACAGTGAAATAGGTAAATATGTGCTCCATCATGATCAAGGATAGTGAGTGTTCTGCTACGACCGCTGATCCCATCATTAGATTGACGGTCGTAGTAAGAGTATGCATATAATGTAAGTTAAAGGTCATATGAACAACTTTTTTATTTTAGTAAATAATACAATGTGATAATATGAAATAAATGCTGAACACCGCATGTGAAACTAACACATATTACAAAAGTTACAAAGGTATAATTCCAGCACAAAAATATTTACACAATTCCCTTAACGACAAAATTTATATCCCAGTAAACTCCCACGCCAAACTACTTGCCGTAACCGTGAGGCGCAGTTAAAATAATTCTTAAGAAAACGGAAAATAAACACATTTTCTTGATGAATTTTTTTCAAATGCTGGAATTATAAGGAATGAATGGCCTTTGTCCAGTATTCCCGCGACTTTTCCAAGTTTATACCCCGATAAATTCCACAAAAAGGCCATTCATTCTTATATTGAACAATTTAATTAACCACCATCACACCCCTGCCCCGACTTACATTTTCGCAAATCCAGAAGTAGCAGTCCAGTGAATAAGAATAAACACACTGGAGATATGAGCTAATGTCAGATAGTTAAACTGGCCGTCAGCAGTAACCTTAAGATAATTGCTGGCCGTGAAAAATATACGACATGCTCAGTCCATGGTCGTCGTTAAAGTGTGATATTGCAAAGGTTAAAGCGTCCATATATAAGGCGCTCTTTGTATAATTGGCAACATGGGTCCGTTTTGACCAGGGGTCGTTTTGACTGTAAACCGAGTGGTACATCTTGGCCGCGCTTGTTGCGTCCCTAGTAGTATATAAGAGTCACAATGATACCATCACCATCTGGAAGTCACTGGCTAACCGCGGCGCCCCCCACCGCATAGTGGTATCATTGGTGACTGTTATATACTACTACCGCGAGACCATATATTTATGACATGAGAAGATACACCCTATTAGAGATAAGAATCCCTATGTTATACTCAGTATATTACAGCAATCTGTCATACATTTATTACAAATAAAATATAAACTTACACCCTATTGAAGATAAAAATCTATTGGTTATACTCAATATAATGTCTACCATAAAGCAAATGAGAGAGCAAGCTAAGAGTTGGGGAATTTCCCTAAGAGGTTTGAGACTCAAGAAAGATATAGCAGATTGGATAAGTGACGCGCGAGCCGTCGTCTACGAGGAGAGGCTGCGACGTGCGGTTTCGACCGGACGACTGCCCGCTGACCCTGAAAAACGCTCCGAGAAATTGGAGAACGAGACGACGGCCAGTCTGCGTGCCACTGCTTACGCCCAGCGTGTAAAAGAAGATCCCAGCGCGCGTAGAAAACCACTATACAAGGCGTACTACAATAAGATTTATCAAGGGTTGGTTGGGAGACCTCCCAAGAGTAGGAGAGATATCGCCAGAGCTTTGGTGGAGGAGGGTCCCAGGATTCTCGCCGAAGAAGCCGAAGTTAGGGAAACTGTTGATAGGGGTAGGAGAAAGATAGTATGGACTTTCGAGAGGGGGGTAGATGGGGAGATCGCTAATCACATAATGAATAAAATTCGTCCAGAGATGACCACGGCGTGCTATCTGAGGTATTCGTGCTCGTATCGTATTAGGAACATCGAGAACGACGAAACGATGATCTATCACAAACAATCAAAGGGCAGTCCGTGGATAAACGAGATTTCCAAAGCGGAGAGTTGGATAACCGATAGAGAGAAAGGTCGAATGGACATCGAAAAAGTTGATAGACCAAACACAAAATGGACCTTCGTTCGTTGGATATCGTTCGAGGTGAAGATGATCATCGACGCTCAACAACTTATCATGGGAACGGGAAAAATCCCAGACTGGTTAAGACAGAAAAAGGGAATGTATTCCGTCGACACGTACGACGACTACTTGTGTCTGTTTAGGTGCATAGCCATCCAACGTGGAGGGAGACCAGACCGCTGTTGTGAGAAGGCACGAACTCTAGCTAACGAATATCTCGGTCACGATAACGGACCGGATAGTAAGGGAATTCCCCTGAAAGATATTAAGAAGGTCGAAGAGCACTTCAAGATGGGCATTCGCGTTTACGAGCCCACCGACGAAGGAGTGTGGTACCTCATGAAGGTTCCGGCAAACTACGACGCGGTCGGGGAGAAGATCATGACGATAGGAATGTTTGGAGGTCACTCTTTTCTCATAACGAACCTCCGCAAGATGACGAACGAGTACGGGTGCTCCGGATGCCAACAACGGTTCACAAAGTCGTGTAACATGCACAGGCACGCGACCACCTGCATGGGTGGGAAGACCGTGGTGACATGACCAGGTAAGAGGGTAGAGAGACCGCAGTCGGCCTACGAGAAGGCGTTCTATCCGAAGGGGTCAGCGAGCGCGAGGTCGATTCAATGGTTGAACAGAGAAGAGGAGAGGGTGGGAAAGCACATACATCACGCCGACTGTGGTCACGGTGGTGAGAGGTGGGTGGCCGGCGATCCGGTCGACGGATACTGTCACGAGACTGAAACCGTGTTTCAGTTTCAAGGATGCTACTGGCACGGGTGTCCGAGGCATTGCATGAGAGGTAACGCGAGATCGTTGTACAAGAGGACGAACATGCAAGACGCCAAGATAAGGGATGAGGGTTACGAGCTGGTGGTGATGTGTGAGTGTGAGTGGTTGAATGAGGTGAATACCTACTATCCACGAGTATACGTACGAGTGGTTCGATAGCGTGGACAAGCTCGACCATCCGGGGCTGCCAGACTATCCCGAGTGGTACTCGAAGTTGAAGGGTGAGTTCCTACTGTCGTTGTCAGAGTGGAAAGAGTGTAAGAAGATATTCTAAGAAAATGGGATGAAGACGTTCAAGGAATGGTTGCAACACTACAACGACTTGGATGTAGGACCGTTCCTGGAGGCTCTGACTAAGATGACGGAGTTCTACAGAGGAAGAGGCGTGGATATACTCAATGATGCTGTGTCTCTGCCCGGTGTTTCCCTTCAGTACCTACTCCGCGGGTCGATCGATGTGAAGGCGGACACGCCCGAGCTGTGGTCGCCGAAGTCTGAAACTTATGAGAAGATGAAGCAGGGATTGGTCGGTGGTCCGTCCATAGTGTTCTCCAGATACGCAGAGGCTGGCAGGTCGACGATCAGGGGTCAGGTAGGTAGTCGGGAGGAGAAGATGTGCAAGGCGGTGATGGGGTACGACGCCAATGCGCTGTATCTGTCTACCCTGTCGAAAGACATGCCGTGCGGGGAGGAGACGATATGGACGTGTGACGACCCGGAAAGACAGTCGTATATAGAGGAAGGTCAGGAGTGAAAAGTGGTTCGGATTTGCGGAGTTGGATATAGAGGTCCCGGAAACGTTGAGAGACAAGTTCTCGGAAATGTCACCGCTGTTTGTTAATCGAGAAGTCGATGAGAACGAGGTTCCGCAGCACATGAAGGACTACCTGGCCGGGACCGGGAGGAAAAGGGTCGAAGGACAGAGAAAGCTCGTGGGGCAATGTCCGCCAAGAAGATGTTCATATACTCCCCACTGTTAAAGTGGTATCTGGAGCACGGTCTGATCGTCAAGGCGGTGCATAGGGTGATAGACTACACGCCCGGCAAACCGTTTCAATGGTTCGTGGAAGAGGTCACCGCTGCCAGACGGACGGGGGACGTAGACAAGAGCAAGGCGGTGTTGGCGGAGATATTCAAACTGGTTGGCAACGCGTGTTGTGGCAAGCTGATAGAGGCACAAGAGAGACATCTGAACACCACATATACGAAGGATGAGAAGACTGTCGATCGGGCACTGAAGTCGGCGCGGTTCGAAGACCTGGAGGAGATTGGGGAGGCTTACGAGATATCGAGCAGGAAGACTCGAGTGGTGATCAACAGACCGTTTCAGTGTGGCATAGCGGTCTACCAGTTGGCCAAGCTCCGGATGCTGGAGTTCTACTACGATTTCTTAGACAAGTACGTGGGTCGCGGAGATTTCGAACTGATACAGATGGACACTGACAGCATGTATTTCGCGCTGACGGAGAAGACGCTGGCGGCGGTGGTGAGAAAGAATATGAAGAGAAAGTTTAATAAGGAGAAGACCGAGTGGTTGGCGTGGGACGTGTGGAGCAACAGAACTCTGGGATTGTTCAAGCTGGAATTCGAGGGAGATAGAGCCATCGCTCTGTGTAGCAAGTGTTACTACGTGAGTGGTGACGGAAAATCTAAGCATTCGGCCAAGGGGATGTCGAAGAGATCTAACGATCTGACTTGGGGAAGATACAAGAGTGCTCTCAAAGGGGGTAGGGATATGGCGGAGAACAGGGAATTCCGAATGGTTAACGGGGTGATGAAGACGTACAGGCAGGAGAAGTTTGGGGTTGTCGGCGTACTACTACAAGAGGAGAGTGATGGAAGATGGGTTGCACACAGAGCCTATAGGATAGGTAAAAAGGGATAGAATACTAAAGACTCTAACGATCCGGGGGTAGCTGGGTGTCAGAAGGTACCATAAGAAGTTCTTCGCGAACAAAACCGCGAGATGGACCATCAGCCAAATAATAGAGCATGGGCTCATCGGGTTTGGTAATAGAGCGATCCAGATGATATACATTCAGAGACCACACGGTATCAGTCGCGCGGCGGCTGCCACCTTCGAGCTCTCCCTGTTGATAGAGGTACCGGACGTCAACATCCGATGGAAGCGCAATCGGCGATTGCTGCTACTCTAAACCAACGGGTCGTCCGCGCGAGACGGCAGAGGGCTTGCTGGTCACATTTTTAGACTTGATGGCATCTACGGGCTTCTTACCTATCAATCTGGTCACCTCTCCGTTCAGTGCGGAGACCACGGCGGGCAGTCTGGCCACCCACTCGGTCGATCTCGAATAAGGGTCTACAAGTTCTTTAGCGTATTGGTGTCCGAACAGTCTCTCAGCCAGGGTTCGATTGAACCGCTCCACGATCCCCTGGTCCCGGTAGATGTTGACGCGGCCGCGTCTGATAGAAAATTTGTGCTTAGACAATAGATGAGAGACCGCGCCCATGAACTCGCGGCCGGGATCGACCTGGAGAAGATTCGGCCATTTGAGAGAACTCCTCTTATATATTCGGGAAAGAGCCTCGGCCACCTCCTTAGACTCTTTAGTGGCCAACGGCTCAGCCCCCTTATAACGACTCGCTACGTCAACGATTGTCAGTGCGTACTTGTACGTTTTGTGACCGACGCATCGTGAGGGAGAAACAGGAGATCCGCTTGGTGAACTTGGTTCGGCACCGGCACGTCGAATTTCGGGCGCGGAATATTGTGAGGCGCGGGTAAATAGATCTGCCAGATGGCCTGCTTCTTGAGCCATTCATTGACAGTGCTTTCTGAAACCTTGGTCGCCGCCGCGAGGTTCTTGATGGCCGTGAGTCCCCTCCAGTAGCCGCGTGGGCTGTAGTACGCGTTCGCTAGCTTGCACGTTAGGCGAACCGATAGTTTGGTATTAAGTTTGCGCGTGTTCATCGTATGCGAAGTATTCTAATATATCGGACAATCTCCAACATGCCCTCGCCAGTTCGTCCGGTAACTGCGTCGTTAATAATAAACCTTTGTTGGAAGTACAATTCCAATCGCGATTGGTTAAGTTCTTAAGGAACTCTGAGGAATCTAATTCATCCCTCAACTCCCAATCGAGATTGGATGAAGGAGTCCAATCCCCAGTATTGGTGGAGGATTCTAACATCCGCTTTGCGAAAAGGGTGGCCGCTTTTTCATCCTCGCGCCACGTCTCGAGAGAATCTCGGGCCAGACGAATCATACTCTTTGCACCAGCTATACGATGTTTTTGGGCAGTGTAGGGACGTGGCCGCCAACTTCTATACAAAGTACTGCTTGATGAGGTTCAGGTCGTACCTGCTACAGTTGAACCCCACCACCGGGACTTGGTCAATCCAAGAGATAATCTTTGCTTGCTGAGACTTCGATAACATATCTATGTCGGCCGGCAGATACTTCTTCCTAAACCCCTCCCTGATTGCCTTGCCTCTCATCTGCAGCTCGGTCACGAACTTCTCGACTAGCGTGTCGGGATCTCGTTCGCATAGGTGTGTGATCCCTTCATGCATCGTATCCCCCAACGACACCGATATAGGAACGTGCTCGACCTCGAAGGTCAGGTCTTTGGTGGGTCGCGTGGTGTTTGACTTGTCGAGATACGCCTCGAAGTCGTAGACTATCTGGTGAGGGTACAGAGTCGTCTCCTCCTCGCGTGGCGATTGTGGATAGTAGGTATTCACCTCATTCAACCACTCGCACTCCCACATCACCACCAGCTCGTAACCCGCCTTCCTTATCTTGGCGTCTTGAATTTTCGTCCTCTTGTACAGTGCTCTCGCGTTACCTCTCATGCAATGCCTCGGACACCCGTGCCAGTAGCATCCGTGAAACTGAAACACGGTCTCGGTCTCGTGACAGTAACCGTCGACCGGATCGCCGGCCACCCACCTCTCCACGGTCGGCGTGATGTATGTGCTTTCCCACCCTCCCCTCTTCTCTGCTCAACCATTGAATCGACCTCACACTCGCTCACCCCTTAGGATAGAACGCCTTCTCGTAGGCCGACTGCGGTCTCTCTACCCTCTTACCTGGACATGTCACCACGGTCTTCCCACCCATGCAGGTGGTCGCGTGCCTGTGCATGTTACACGACTTTGTGAACCGTTGTTGACATCCGGTGCACCCGTACTCGTTCGTCATCTTGCGGAGATTCGTTATGAGGAACGAGTGACCTCCAAACATTCCTATCGTCATTGTCTTCCCCCCAACCACGTCGTAATTTGCCGGAACCTTCATGAGGTACCACACTCCATCGGCGGTGGGCTCGTAAACGCGAATACCCAGCTTGAAATGCTCTTCGTCCTTCTTAATATCGTCCAGGGAAATTCCCTGGCTACCCGGTCCGTTATCATGCCCGAGATATTCGCGAGCCAGAGCTCGTGCCTTCTCACAACAGCGGTCTGGTCTCCCTCCACGTTGGATGGCTATGCACCTAAACAGACACAAGTAGTCGTCGTACGTGTCGACGGAATACATTCCCTTTTTCTGTCTTAACCAGTCTGGGAGTTTTCCCGCTCCCATGAGAAGTTGTTGAGCGTCGATGATCATCTTCACCTCGACCGATATCCAACGAACGAAGGTCCATTTTGTGTTTGGTCTATCGACTTTGTCGATGTTCATTCGACCTTTCTCTCTATCGGATATCCAACTCTCGGCTTTGGCGATCTCGTTTATCCACGGACTGCCCTTTGATTGTTTGTGATAGATCATAGTAGCGTCGGTCTCTATGTTCCTAATACGATACGAGCACGAATACCTCAGATAAAATGCCGTGGTCATCTCTGGGCGAATTTTATTCATTATACGATTAGCGATCTCCCCGTCTACCCCCCTCTCGAAAGTCCATACTATCTTCCTCCTACCCCTATCAACAGTTTCCCTAACTTCGGCTTCTTCGGCGAGAATCCTGGGACCCTCCTCCACCAAAGCTCTGGCGATATCTCTCCTCTTCTTGGGAGGTCTCCCCACCAACCCTTGATAAATCTTATTGTAGTATGCCTTGTATAGGGGTTTTCTACGTGCGCTGGGATCTTCTTTTACACGCTGCGCGTAAGCGGTGGCGCGCAGACTGGCCGTCGTCTCCAATTTCTCGGAGCGTTTTTCGGGGTCGGCGGGCAGTCGTCCGGTCGAAACCGCACGCCGCAGCCTCTCCTCGTAGACGACGGCTCGCGTGTCACTTATCCTATCTGCTATATCTTTCTTGAGTCTCAAACCTCTTAGGGAAATTCCCCAACTCTTAGCTTGCTCTCTCATTTGCTTTATGGTAGGCATTATACTGAGTATAACCAATAGATTTTTATCTTCAATAGGGTGTAAGTTTATATTTTATTTGTAATAAATGTATGACAGATTGTTGTAATATACTTAGTATAACTTATGGATAACTTGTCTTTAATAGGGTGTCAGTTTATATTTGTGACAGATTGCTGTAAAATATTGAGTATAACTTATGGATTTCTTATCTTTAATAGGGTGTCAGTTTATATTTTATTCGTAATAAAAGTATGACAGATTGTTGTAATATACTTAGTATAACTTATGGATAACTTGTCTTTAATAGGGTGTCAGTTTATATTTGTGACAGATTGCTGTAAAATACTGAGTATAACTTATGGATTTCTTATCTTTAATAGGGTGTCAGTTGTTATTTTATTCGTAATAAAAGTATGACAGATTGTTGTATATATATACTGAGTATAACATAGGGATTTTTATCTCTAATAGGGTGTATCTTCTCATGTCATAAATATATGGTCTCGCGGTAGTAGTATTTAAGAGTCACAAATGACACCATCATGCGGTGGAAGGTGCCGCGCGTAGCCAGTGCCTTCCAGAGGTGATGGTATCATTGTGACTCTTATATACTACTAGGCATTCTAGTTTGGCCCTCGGGGACATGTTTTTCTTTCTTGTATGTGAATTTTATAAATGGTTATATTCCTTATATCAATAATTAGGAAGATACTTTCTAATAATCCTATTACTTTTAGTTGAAGTATCGAGTGACTGGTGTGGTATGGACCTTGGACCGTTTCAGGTTATTTTAATTTCAATGGCTGAATATATATTTTTTCGATGTACATATTCTGTTCTGATTTTGGAACTCCTCTAAAAATAGTTTAGTCGTGTACTAACCGCCTGTACATATGACTTAGCTTTTTAATTTTCCGATTGTTCGGCATTCACCGGTATTTAGTATAGTTAGTGTAACAAAATACACGTAGAAAAATCATACAGCTCTTAGCTTGATGCTTGCCCTTGTCTTGAAATAAACTTCATACTTTCTGAGTGTTTACCATGTTTACCGTGTTCAAGTACATGTAATTTCATCACAATCAGCACTCGTGTACTACACATGTATTCATAGGACCCAGTATCGTGCAACTACGAGGTACATGTATACAGCATTGATGCAGCGGTGGAGTGGTGGTTCAATACAGAAGCAACTAAATATTTACCTTCGATAGTGAGCAATACTGCTCATAATGGCCTTGTTGAAGATCTTAGAATTTATGTTGCGCGGGAAGATGGCATACTTTTTTCAGTTGTGCGAATAACAATATCATTGTTTTCGACATTTAGAAATGTAACAGATGTCAAATGTTGACCAAAACCTTCTCAGTTAGAACTGGTCCCGGTTTTGGATCGTACCGTTTTGTTCTGCAAAGCAGCTGTAGGATATTTCGAAAATGAAACACGAATAGAAATTGACTTCACAATGGAAGGAACTTGCTTGCAAATGATGTTTATCTCGTCGCAGCGCCGATGTACTGTAAAACTTGCTTTCAGTCCCACATTTCAGATGTGTGCGATTGTTAACCCATCCCGTGCGTCATTCAGTCAATAAGTCAATAAGTCTGTGCTACGTCATTAAATTAAAGATGGCTGCTTACAGTATTTTCAGTACGACAGGTAGAGAAAAAAACAAATAAAATTACTGTTTGTCGTGTTGTTTATGATTCTCGACAGATCGCACAGAACCAGCTCCGAATAAAATGCATGGGTCTGGTGGACTTTGACAGTGATCTTTTTTTTTAAAAATCTGAAATTTCGGTTGCAAAAAATGAATTGTTTTTGAAGCTGATTGATTGTTTATGTTGCAATGCCATTGTTCTCAAATGGGATTTAACCATAAAGCGGCCATCTTGATTTATTTTTCGATGAGTTTGGAAGGAAGTAAATAGTAGCCTCTTACTGCCGAACTCCGTGGGTGTACAGAACATCCGGGGACTTTTGGGTATTCATCTACATTTAAACATTGATTGCTTTACATATTTGTTTAGTTTGAAACATGTGAAAACACCATAATAAAACAAATAAACGACCAATAAACATGTCTTACCTCACAGCCGTCCGCCATCTTGCAGGTGCCCAGGACAGGAAGTTAACCCAACTCCGTGGGAAATGGTCTACTATGCTGACTCTCTTTACTCCACATGGCAAAAGTCTCAAAATGTTCACCCCTGTCAAACGTGTGGCCCATCATTTCGCATTTATCCAAAATTGTTTGTAGTTTAGTTAATTTATTTGGAAATATAAGCCTATGAAATGGAGACAGTATGAGTATACAACATTAACTGCCTTTTTTTATAAAAAAAATGGTTATTCAGCAATATAACCAATACTGAAACCTTGAAAATAAAGATAATTACACAAAATAAAGCTATTTACAAGTTTGTTGCATCTAATGCAGTTTATAGGCTACAGTGGGGGCATAGAAATTGACTATGCCTCCGAACAACTGTAGCAGTTGTACAAAAGAAGAGGTGGGTCCAATGGCTACATATACCGCCGCCTGCCCAGTTTACAATTTTCCTATTGGGGAAGTCATTGATATTAGGGGGTGACACATGTTTGCATACACAGCATAAATCAGTTTCTGGGTGGTCCTCCTCATCACTTGAAACATCCACATCCGAATCTGATATAAGTTTTGTATACTCCACCCCAGCAAACACACGACGTCGGTACGACGTCGGATCTAGGTCGGATCCAGGTCGCGACGTCGGCGACTCAAATCCAACGTCAGCTCGACGTCGAAACCAGACGTCGGATTACTACGTCGTACTGACGTTGTTTGCTAGTCGTAGTTCGTCGCGACACAAACACAACGTTGGGTTGACGTCGGAATCACGACGTCGGATCAACGTCCGTTTCCGATGTCGAATAGACGTCTGGTCCAGGTCGCGATTGGTATACACTAAAAAGTGACTCACTGTCAGCAGATCTATCTCTTCGTTAGCCTATAGATACGCCAATGGAAGAGCAGCTGACCTGATTTCCACACCAACTTAATTCAGTTACCTTTATTTGCGACATGTTTAGGCCTAACTAATTAATCGTTTTATATCCTAGACGATTAATTTTGCATATGTATTTAGGTTGGGCTGGGCGTACGTGCAATTTCATTAACGTCGCATAATTCTAGGTCAAGATTCTCGTGCGCGCTCGGAGTGTTGACAACTGACATGCTTTATTAGTGTCCGTGCCAAATTCCACTGGACCTGGTTCCCGCGTTACTGCATAGCGGTAGCCACAGATACAGTAATACGCTGGAAAACAGCCGACATGACTCATTCGGAACTATCTCGGATCTTTTCGCCAAAGCGGAGGTCTGGTTAATCTATAATTCCCGATGTGCTCCAATTGTGTTTAGGTTTCCCGCCATTTCCGTTTTCTCTTTGTGATTTTAATTTGAAATTGGGGAAATATCGACGTAATCTTGAAGAAATTAACTTTCTTATGTAAGTATATTGATGCATGCGTGTCAGGTAACATATTTTCAATAACATTTTTAATACAAAAATACATGACAACGCCGTGATCAGTTGATTCACGTTTCAAATCGTGAAATTATTTCGCCCCGTCTCACTTCGCACATTCCTATTCATGTGTTGTTAATATATTGTCGCTATTCACCATTTACAAACTGCATGCATTATCATATAATTGTGCCTTTAATGGAGGTATATGCGGTCGCGTTTTCTCAAAACTTGTAGGACAGCTATAGTAATTATAGATTTTGTCATCGCTACATACTGTCTTTGTGAAACTATTGGCCATAGATAATGGCGCATATACTCAAAGTTTATTATAATTGTACATCACACTGTACATGTACGGAGCCACCCAGGGGACGTAGAATTCTTTTTTTTTTGTTAATTTGTTCCCACGAAATAACAATTCGTTCCCTCAATTTAGCAATCCGTTCCCACGAATTAACAATTTGTTCCCTCAATTTAACAATTCGTAACGTGGGAACGAATTGTTCATTCCCTTAAATTAACAATTCGTTCCTTCGAATTAACAATTCGTTCCCACGATATAACAATTCGTTCCCACGAATTAACAATTCGTTCCCGTGGGAACGAATTGTTATTTCGTGGGAACGAATTTTTAAATTGAGGGAACGCATTGTTATTTCGTGGGAACGAATTAATATAAAAATAAATGCTACGTCCCCTGCGGGGCTCCGTAAAAAGGAAGTATGCTGATTTATACACATATTTCTTGTTGGTGAAATTACTTTCTTACATGAGTGGCTATTTATAGAACGAATTTACACGTTTCATAGGAAACGAGATTTGAAGCTGTAACGCTCATCGAACATCGAACATGTATTCGGTAGTGGTCTACAACATATACATTAGGCCATACAAATAAGGCAGTCACGGGGTGTGCAGAATGTGCAGAGGGAGAACGTTTTGTTTTAAATATATACAATTTGTTTGTGTTTGAGATGTTCGTGTGTGATTTTATTTCAAGTTGCCAGATGCATATTTGTGTGATTTTATTTATGCATATATGCATCTGGCAACTTGAAAAAAATCAGAGACGAACATCTCAAACAAAAGGAAAATGTTATATAAAGTTACGATAAATTCTTTAGATGTGAAAAATCACAAGATTTTTGTCAGACATGATTGGATTTAACATATTTTTCATGGTAGTGTTTTTTATTGATCATGTGGCAAAAATATAGTACACTTTTATTCTCCATGACGATAAAATGCTAGACGCGCAGGGATTATTCAGACGCGGCGATATCTGAGAACCAAAGTACTTTTGATGGCCTAACGTATACTAGTGTATTATTATTATTAACCATTTCAACCCTGGTTATCCTACCTTGTCTTTGTATTATTCCATTTATGACAAAAGACAATTAATTATAGATGAATAATAGTGGCAAATGCGGCAGATCCTGATGAGACGACGAGCCGTCTCATCTGGATATACATTGTTTGCACATGTTGGCTTTATGGAGGTATACATCATGTAAGGGCTAATACTTAAAGATATGCAAACATTTGTATGCTTTCATAATTGTGTTGTTTTATGTGTATTTCAGACAACGCTAAGACATACACATACGAGAGCAACACAGAAATGGAAGAGATTGAAGCCGATCGATCTTCACAACGAGCCAATCTTATCGAACAATGAATGTTTGAAATCACGCTGGCATCCTTGGATACACTGAAAAACAGTACGGCCATGGAAATACGTAAAGCGCAGAACGAGATGAAGAAACGATTGAAACGATTGAGACGATACAGAGACAGGCAGAGAGAAATTGTGAAAAGTAAACAGGATTCTAATAAGGATCCTCTCGAAGAACTGCTAAGCGACGAATGAAGCACGATGCTAAGATGAAAAATAATCAGAAACAAGCTCGCCCCAAGACATCGCCGGCAACGCTTCATGATACGTACAATTCACGCATTCGTAGATCCGACGCGGACTCGGAACCCGAGGTGGAAGTGGACGATATGTTTATGGTTGACCATCGATGCACCAGTGGGGGCATTCGTATCCGTGGACACAGTTCCAGTTCTCCATGAAAATATTACTTGACATTGCATTAGAATTGTCTCGTGAGACAATTCTAATGAAATGCCTAGGTATGTTTTTATCGCGAAATGATCGAATATTCAGCAATTTCCATCCGCATGATTGTCGTCTGCAGCAGGATAAGGTTTAAAGTGAACTAAGTCCCTGCTATATGATTCCATCGAGTAACGAATCGCACCATAAATTTATTGCAAAAATATATGTGAAAGTATAATAAAATACATTTGCCAGCCAAAATATGTGTTTATTACTGACCAGGTACCAAACCAGGATATTGATTACTTGATCCAGAGTGAAACTGCATGTCAGAACCAGACGTTGGATAAAGGTCGTTTTCCGACGTCGTATAGACGTCGGATCGATCATGTTCGAAAATGAAAGTATTTTAGACGTCAGAATCCGACGTCGAACGGACGTCGGATTCCGACGTCGGATTCTGACGTCGGTTCGACGTCGGATTCCGACGTCCATTCGACGTCGGATTCCGACGTCCGTTCGACATCGGATTCCGACGTCCGTTTGACATCGGATTATGACGTCTAAAAATCTTTCATTTTCGAACATGATCCGACGTTTATCCGACGTCGGAAACCGACGTCAGTCAGACGTCTATCTGACGTCGTGTGCCCACTGGGACACCACTAGTTGATGGTTTTGGGGTTACCGTATTCTGCTGAACTGCTAGTTGACGCTTCACATTCTTCTTTCTCTTCACTGTCTCCTTACCATGTGTATCTGTCACTTCTTTAGTTGACTCGTATGTTTTCAATTGTTTTTCAAATGGTTCTTCAGTTATAGCCTGCCCGCCCGGCTATGGTCTTTTGTTTACAGTCCGTTTTTTATTTGCACAATTTGATGAAATTTCTTTTGGCTTACAGTCACTTTGCATCTCTTCAACTTTCTTCATTAAGAACGTTTCTACGGCATCTTTGCCACTTTTCATCGCCATTATTGTTTGGTATGGGTTCCTTTTCCCTGAAAACTTCTGCTTGATATAGTTTGTCAGATGATACAGATTCACTTGGGAACGGAAATACTCCCGTCTTTCTCAACGCTGACAGAATATTTATGGGAGACATATCCATCAAATAAGCTTTACAAGCTAAACCACACATGTCATACCTGGTTATTACTCTTCCAATATGTTTGTGTCATATAAATATGGCATTCAGGGTGATAGTAAGCCTTGAATGGGCCAAAGACACCAGCGTCCAGGGGTTGCAATAAGTGACTGGTATGAGGTGGAAGAACAAACCGGATAATATTGTGATGTTTGGCCCAGTCAATTACAGCTGTCGAAACATGTGACGTATGTCCATCGTATAACAACATAATCGGTTGTGTTGGGTCCCGGCTTGCATTTGCGAAGGGAAGGAAGTGATCCTCAAGATATTGTTTAAATACTTGAGAATTGGACCATCCAGTTTCTGATACAGTTCCTTTTGCACCTGCACAGGCTCCCTCCATTAACATATATCTTGTCCCCTTGAATACAAAATATGGCGGTATACTGTTGCCTACTGCACTTGCACATCTAATTACTGTCACAGTTGTGGCTCTTGGTGATGTTATAGCTTGTGCTTCATGGTTAACTGAGTCAATAATATGTGGGGGTCGGTGCTCGGGCTGAATACCGGTTTCATCCAAATTATAAATGTATTGGGCTTGTCCTTTAAATTATGCTCATCCAGGACCTTTTCTAAATTTTCTAAATTTTTTCAGGGGTTGAATTTTTGGCCCGATTACTGTCTAGGCTTTGTGGGTTGCGTGAGGTAATGTGATCCCTCCATTTTCCCAGAAACGCATACAGCCATTTTGAAGTTAACGCTTTATTGGATTTTCGCCTCCCAAAATCGTAAGCAAGATCCCCAGCAAGATGTTGCAATTGCATATTTGTATATCCATATACCATTTGTGACAGGACCTCAACATGTTCAACAGAAATTAGTTCCTCGTTTCTGCTAAAGAGTGTTTCACGTCCGGGGACACATTTATTGGGATCTACAAGTCCTTTAACTTGGCAACACGCTCAGTTGGAAGATGTTTTGTTTTTATTTCATCGTATGCCTTTTGCATAGCCTCTTCTGTATATGTGGTCTTGTATGGGCGCTCCCAATCCGTTGAGGTTTGACCTGAAACAATATTGACATGGACATACCCTCTGGTACATTCAGTTGCATTATTTCAATCCTATTGCTATTATTTTTCATATTCGAATCATATTCGAAGTAAACCTTATTAAACTAAATTTAAATAAACTATTTTATACTCAATATTCCCTGTGTAAACGAACTCGCATGATTGTCCTACAGGCCATAAACACAAAATAAAACTCACTAAATAAAGAATAATAAAACTCACTAAATAAAGAATACTATATAACAAAGTTGACATAATCTCTAATGTTTGTCTATTTCTATTCATTACTGAGAACTGGAATGATAGACTTCATAATAGCAGCAGAGCATTATTTTACAATAATGTTGCAACTTTTTGTTTTAAACCTTACTTAAATGATATTAAGGTATCTACATTTCGTATTGCCATGGCACAGTTACGAACATCATGACATCGTCTAGAAATCGAATCTAGACGATGGACTAAACCCAATAGGACACCAATAGGAAACCGTAATCGCTCTTCTTGTTCAATCCTAGAAGATGAATTTGTTCTGGAATGCACCATGTATACAGATTTGTGTAAATCTTATATTTTGAAACATTATTGGAAAAGGCCAAGTATGGTAATATTCATAGACCTTATCAGTTCAGAAAATGCCGTGGTTATTAGAAAAATTGCCATATTTATGTACAAGGCATTTGCCTTAAGGAATCGTATTTTATACCAAACAACATAAAGTCTAATATGTTATAATGTAAAGTATCTTCGCTCCGTACCCGATTTCACCAAGCTTTCAAGCGTCCTTATCATAACGCCTTGGTTTGTCTCAAAGTGTATGTTACATTACATAGTTGTATTGTGTATGCACTCTTAATTATCATAACTTGATATGCCAATTGTAAACGTAAATATATATATGTGTACATGTACATTGCAAACTTTAGATTATAGTTTCGCTATGCCATTAGACACACTGTATTGTAAATGATTCTGTGTATATTGTGTGAAGGAGATAACTCGTGTTAAAGTGCCCCTCCGTCGACAACTGGATTCAGTCGGAATCTGGTTAACTTTCTGTGAAACGTTCGCAAACATCCTTTAAAAAACGAACAACAATTACCTGCTCCAAATTACCCGTGAGGAGATGAGATAGATTGATAGGAAATCTTGTTCGAAGTTGTTTTCTGTTCTTGAAACTCCGTGAAATCTAGCTTGTTTTGAACATTGAAAGTTGCAGTTTGCATTCTTGTGTTCAGTCTACACGTCTGCTGCGGTAAAAGGAGCATGCGTGATACACATTTATGTTGTCGGAATGGAACTTTACATACTCAAATCCAGAGATAACTTAGGAGATAACTATATTAAAACTTATTAGTAATTTGGGGAGATACTGGGTGGATTTACGGTTGGAAACATCGATTGACTGTGATGCCGCAGTCGGAGACATAAATCGAAGTTTCCAACCGTAAATACACCGAGTATCTCCCCAAATTACAAATTTCAATACGGTTATCTCTATTTTAATGTACGACCATCATTTCTTACCCATTTTCCTGATTTCTGAATCAAATACCAATCCATATGGGCATACCCATTACAACCCTCACTATATTGGCCGATGTACACCTTGTTTGCAACCGTGACAACTGCCATGAACATAATATACGAAAATAAAGTGCAAAACAAATACGTAAACTAATGAAGAATTGTGTTACCATTTACAAACTTTTATTTCATCTATATATTCTTTATCATCCACCAATTATATTTTATCTATGGTTGAACACTACCTTGAATATTAGAATAACTGTCCAATGACCTACGTTGCTGGGTATTCCCTTTCAAAGTTAGACAAACATGGCCGACATCGCTGATGATTCCTTGTCGAGTGGATCACTTAATGATTGTAATAGTTATGGTTGTGTATATTCACAGTGCAATTGGAAGGGCTCTCGTCTTCTTCATTAGCTCCAGTATTTTGGAGAATAGCCGAATACTGACGTTTCTGGTTGTCAGAACAATCTCTATTGTATGGCGTCACGGAACTTTCAGGGTGAAACGGCGCGTAGGAATACATCGAATTATGTAAATGTGATCACATGACATGCTACCTACTGGTAAATCGTGGATTTACTTGCAGGTAATTGATCGATCAGCCAATCAGATTTCGACAATTTCATTAAGGTGCATTATAATTTAGACTATACTCATTTGTGTATATGCTATTTTTGATATCACTTGACTTCTATTGAAAAATATCTGCTATTACATTAATCAACATAACGTTGTATTATATGTATATGCTGCTAAAAGTAAACACATATATATTATAAGTTGAATATTAAGATTCATGTCATCGAGGCACAAGCAATGGCAGGGGTGCATGTTCAATTCGTACCCACACCATTTCGTCCCTATTCCATTTCGTACCCGATTTGGTAATTTCTGACGCAGTATTTTTTGTCAATTCGCAACCATACCATACCACTTCGTTTGGGTATTTCGTACCCAGATTGGTCATTTGATACTCGTAGACTATTCGTACCCATACGTCATACTTTTAATAGAACATCAGGATAATAACTGTATCCATATAATGTGAAACAGCATGCTTGTGTGCTCTTTTCATACGAATAAGCATTATATGCATTTCACATGAATTGCATGTGTAACATATGAATTAAATATGGAAGTTTCATATGCAATTCGTATGTGTTTTTTTCATATGGATTGCATATGTACCGTAACATATGCATTTCGTATGGAACTTTCATATGCAATTCATATGCAACTTATTCATATGAAATGCATATAAAGTATTCATATGAAATTAATATGAATATCCTATGCATTTCATATATGTTCTGTGTTCATATGTATTTCATATACAACTCATGTTTTTCATATGTTTTACATATGAACTGCATATTTATTTATTTTCATATGAATTGCATATGTGGTACATTTCGCTGTATAAATACACTCCTCCATGACCTCCAGGAGTTGTGGTACACACGAACGTGCTGGTATTCGGTAATCAGAGGGTTATTTTCCATGTGGTGCATGCGTCTCTAATGATTGATTCTAAGACTTTGCACAAAGCTACCGTTAACCTTACTGGCAAATGTTAAAGGAAGCAGGTCAAAACGGCCCCAGTCCAAAACGGCCGACTTTATCCAAAACGGCCCGGTGTTGATTAAAACGGCCGAAGTGTTCGAACCAAAACGGTCTCATTCCATAACAGTGCCATTATTATACATTTTAACCCAACAATGGGTATGTTTTGACTAGATGTTTGGTAAGGTTAGATCTTGGAATTTTAGTACTTTTGACTTGGGTACGTTTTGACCCGAACGCCATCACGCGATCCCACAAGGAAATCAATCGACGAAATAGACACTATCCGTCAATAAGTTGGGAGTTACTTCCCTTGTTTAATTATTCTCTCCATTTGTCTAAGACAAAACGTATTTCGGCTATCTTGGCGTCCGGTAGATCTGTTCGTCTTGGCACCGCTGACTACCGTAGGATTTCTGAAACGGCTGATTGGGAGCGTGTTCTCGAACGCTTAGTTTAATTATACGTTTACGAGGGTGGGTCAATAAGTAGTGTCACATACACAGGTGACTGAAAAACAACGCATGTCGGTATCATTATTAGCATAAGTGTAAGGTCAGCAACGTAGTAAAACATGTGCATATTTCAAACCCGTTAAAATGACAGGAATCGGTAGGTTACTATGACAAGTTCCATGGAATATGTATAAACATACAGCATCCAGCGTCACAGTGCTGTTTACCGGGTTAAAAAATACAATGTGCATGTGATATAGCACTAGTTTTGTCACGCCCGTTCTCTCCAGAAAAAGTCGTCGAAATCGACGTCCTCTGAAGATATTAATAATGTATACAGATAAGCATGTATTTCATGGTATTGTCATTCTCCCAGGGCATTGTCCAGACTATATCTATATTATATACGTAGATTAATATATCTGGAATGGAATGTGTACCATTCCATCTTCATTGTGCCGAATAATTGTACATAAATCTTCGTGTTAACATGTACTGTCGAAAACAATTTGGCTGTCATTGTTACAGCAAAACGCGTGTGATGTGACGTCATTTTCAGAAAGAGCCAATCAGAACGCGCTTCGCTGTTCCAGGGGACCATCGATTTTGACGTTTTTTTGGGGAAGATTATGTGGACAAATAGTGCTGTAAAACAGACACCAAGTACTGTTTAACCTGCTAAATGACACTGTGATGCTGAACGATGTCTTTTTACAAATATTCATCATGAAATGCTATGGTAAGGTAACAATTTCTATCATTTTAACGGGTTTGAAAAAGGTGCGTGTTTCACAGCGTTGCTGACCTTTTTATTTATATTATAAACTAAGTAGTAGTAAGGGAGTCAAAATGATACCACCTACCGTGATATCATTTATAACCCTCTATAATACCCCCACCACCCCCGAAAATCAACAAATTGGTTAACGAGGAAAATTGGGTCTCCCGACAGCAAATTTATGAATTTTTGGAGAAAATAATTTTGAAAAGAGGGAGTCCCAATTATATTGGTAATTGACTTTTGAAAAAATATATTGGTGTCATAAATACATCATGTTTTTCACGTCCAAATTGAACAGAAAAAACAATACAAATATTATAACAAAATGGATAAAATAGAATGGGAATTGGAATTTTGTAATGTCTTTGGTGAAAAATATTACTATAAATTGAAAACATTATGCAGAATCGAATACATGAAATATCAGCGTAATTTATTACGCTCCGATAAAAGTGTTGCATTTACAATATTATATCGGCAATTATGTCGCCGGTACAAGGATCAAATTAGTGAAACGAAGCGACTAAATAGGATCGGAGAACAACTACCGGAACATCATAAAACTAATTTTATAAAAAATTTTAATTTTAAAATCAACGATTCGTTTACGGATATGCGTTTCTACAATCATATTGTAATGGATTTGAAAATTCTAATTGGAAATTGAACAGAAAAAAACAAGTACCAATATTATTAGAGAAAATGGATAATACAATACAATTTGAATTGCAAATTTTTAATGACTGTTTGCGAAGCTTACGGGGGTTATAATCCTGTATATAAATTCTATAAAATGAGAACACTAGGTGATATCGAATACATGAAATACCAGCGTAATTTATTACGCTCTGATAAAAACGTTGCTATACAATATTATACCGGCAATTATGTGAACTATACAAGAGGCAAATACGAACATTAAGACAGATAATGCGTATCGGATATGAAACTAAGGTGTATTATGCAACAATTTTAAAACCCAACGATTCGTTTACGAATGTACATTTCTACGATATCGCTTATAAACATATTGAAAAATTATTACTGAAAAAAAAACAACTACTAATTAATTTATAGCCGAGTGTATTTTTCCTTATCGAAGGTATGTAAACTGGCAATCTGAATTTATCAATTTTATCAACCTCGAGCGGTTGGATAGGAATGCCGTTGTCATGCAGTTGTTTACCATAGCGACCACATTTGTAGGGATAGAAATAAAAAATGTTTAGCTCCAACCGCGGCGCGAACCCACGACCCTCGTCTCTATAGAGTATCGCCTTAACCCACACGACCATGTAGGCTGTTATGATAAACATTACCTAGTGTTGTACAATTATCGATTTACGACACTGTTTCAATTACACGGGTTATGAACCATGCGTAAATTGATAGCCGAGGTAAACAGACAGTTATTTATAGCCGAGTGTATCAATTTACACACGCGATTACAGTGTAATCGTCGACTGAATTTGTTATGCGATTACGGCGTAATTCTCAGTGAAAAACACATGTTGTATAGGTATGTAAATTTGTTTACTGCACCAATATAAGAAAATTAATTATTTTTTAAAAATCACAATGGTGCTGTAACATTTCTTCCGACTTTATCTCCAAGTTTTTCCCTAAATTTATTCCCAATCGGAATCTACACTCAATCTTGGGCATGTGGTGCGCGCTTTGATTCTTATATCATTTTTTAATTGTTCATATCTCCCCATTGCTTCCACCACGGATTCAAACTCTAAATTTGATATTTTCTTATCGGCCAATGCTTTGGACACCATAACGTCGATGGTATTTTTCTTCGACCTGGCTTGAGAGACAGATATTCTATCATGTTTTCTACATTTTTTCTCGAGTTTTCCACCCGACGCCCTAATTACCATACACAACAACCCAGAAACGGCCGACACCGCACATAAAATCCCCGCTACAGGAACCGTTATAATGGTGGATATAGTTGCAGCTGTCCCCGCCCCACACAACACAGAAACACTCGCTAGAGACGTGCTAGATACTTCACCCATGTTCACCGCGCGTCTATATTTTTTAGCGTTTCTTTTTCTATTTGTATATTCTCTAACTAAAATATCCTGCATAGTGACGATATTATTCAACCTAAAATCTGAACTTCTTTCGTTAATTGTACACCGTGTTGATGGAGTGGTATTGACAATTGGAAGCGTTGATTCGTTCATGATTTTCAATATATTAGTATTTACAAAATAAGTTCAATTAACAATGAGACAATAGTGGAAGAACTCTCTGGGTCACCGATTTTCGTAACAAAGTTAATAACACTACCTTCGGAAAGTCTAATTCGATCATAACCAGAGAATGAAACCACCGTCGAACTATATCCAGAGATTTTAGTGACTCCAACCCCCCGTTCTTCCCCATCTACTACAATATTTATCGCGACTGCGCCCACAGGTTTACCACTACCATTAACCGAGCAGACCGCCATTTGGATAACTTCACCTGCAGCTGTCATAGTGTATCCCCCACATTTATTACTCGCTTTGGCACCGAACGAATATTCATAGTGCCCCTCAACCAATGGGCCCCGCTTCTCAGCCCAAACTGTTATGGCACGTTTTAGCGTTTTCATTGTTCGCACTATTCCGGCAAGCGCACTGTTTGCGTTATATGCCTCAGTACGAATATTATAAGAGGCATCCTCAAGAGCTTTGGTCGCGGCTATACGATCATGTTTCAGTTTATCGGAAACTTCGGTTATCTTTCCGTCTAGTTCGGTAAGTGCCGCTTCTCTGCTGAGAGAGTCCTCTAAGCGCAACGCATCATAAGCCTCCGTAATGGTCTCCTGGTGGCCTTTTAGGGCTTTCTCAACACCCGACCGGGCCTCTTTTTGAAATTCGGTTATTTTCCCGTCTAGTTCAGCAACTGCCGCTTCTCTGATGAGAGAGTCCTCTGAGCGCAACACCTCATAAGCCTTCACAAGGGCTGCCTGGTGGTCTTCTCGGGCTTTCTCAATACCCGTTCGGACCCCCTCAACCCCCAACCCGGCCTCTTTTCAAAATTTGGTTATTTTTTTGTCTAGTTCAGTAAGTGCCGCTTCTCTGTTGAGAGAGCCCCATAAGCCTCCGCAATGGCCTCCTTGTGGTCTTGTCGGACCCCCTCAACCCCCGACCTGGTCTATTTAAGAAATTCGGCTATTTTCCCGTCTAGTTCAGCAAGTGTCGCTTCTTTGCTGAGAGAGTCCTCTAAGCGCAATGCATCATAAGCCTCCGCAAGGGCCTCCGCAAGGTTCGACTGGTGGTCTTCTCGGACTTTATCGATACCCGACCGGGTCTCTTTTCGAAATTTGGTTATTTTTTTATCTAGTTCGGCAACCGCCGCTTCTCTGACGAGAGAGTCCTCTGAGCGCAACACCTCATAAGCCTCCGTAAGGTCCGCCTGGTGGTCTTCTCGGGCTTTCTCAATACCCGACGTGGCCTCTTTTCGAAATTTGGTTATTTTTTTGTCTAGTTCGGTAAGTGCCGCATCTCTGATGAGAGTCCTCTAAGCGCAACGTATCATAGCCCTCCGTAAGGGCCGCCTGGCGGTCTTCTCGGACTTTATCAATATCCGACCTGGTCTCTTTTCAAAATTTTGTTATTTTCCCGTCTAGTTCGGTAAGTGTCGCTTCACTGATGAGAGTGTCCTTTAAGAGCAACGCATCGTAAGCCTCCGTAAGGGCCGCCTGGTGGTCTTCTCGGACTTTATCAATCCCCAACCGGGCCTCATTTCGAAATTTGGTTATTTTTTCACCTAGTTCGTTTAGTTCCGTATGCGTTTCTTCACGACTTTGTGTATTCACAGCCAGGGCATATTCTCTAAGTTGTGATAGTAGACTCCTGTGAATATCGTCCGTGGCCACCGATATAGTTCTATTGATCAAGGCCTTTGTTTTTTGGGTAGTTAAAAAGTTGCCCTCTGTCGGGATGAATCCCCCTTCTCTCGTTTCCAAATTCTTTGAATTTGTCACCCAATCGGAAGAACTACCTGGTCCGTATATACTCATTTTCAATAATGTTGATAATATATATATTACGAACATGCGTTTAATTCTAAATAATTTTCTTAAAATTAATTAATTTGAGATTTCTAGGATGACTGAAATCGGGTAATCGTTCTTCAACTCTCGCCCTTTATCATCAAGAATAGAAATCTTCAACTCGTGGATGTGTCCCAATTCCAAAACTTTCATCTCGGGGTGTGGGAAGTCTAAGGTCACAGTCTCACCATAGAAACAGACGCTGGCGGGCACTGTTTTCAGTAATGTGGTGGGAGTGCCGTCTACCGTGTTGTACGATGTGTTCACCCGATCCAGGTGCACCCCGAGAGTTTTCGTGACGGCGAAGTTCACCGGGGTATCGCCGCGGTGCTCGCCCACGGGGAAGACAAATTTCAACGGGAACTCTCGCCCTTCATCCTCGTTGTAAGGGGGTGCAAATTTAAATCCTAACATTGAGGCCAACCCCGGAGTGATCTTTAATTTTTTATCAACGGACAATGTCGCAATCCCCGTGGCTTTTGAGACTGTGAGAGTGCCATTATCAGGCATATTCGTCGCGATTAAAGCTTGGACATCTCCGAAACCCCAAAGGCCAGGAAGTAATACGGCAGCTGTTTCCCGAAGGCGTCTCCTTGTTTCTACAGGACTATCGGAGTCCTCTAGATCTATACCATCTCCGGAATAGATAGCCTCTGGCCATTCTATTCCGGAGATCTCCTTGTACATTTCAATGTTTTTCCACCCAACCGTGAAGGTGATTGATCTGAGGCCTACCTGGCGTTGTCCGCAGCAGTTGTCTATTAACTTTTGAAGTTCACAACTCCCTTTTTGAACATTAGTGATAGTAGCAAACATAATAATATCTTTCAATGGATACAAAAGCATTTAACTTTAATTCTAATGCAAAGTATAAAGTTGGTGGTGTATACGCTCAAAAGAACACCATTGGTGAGCTTGTGCACCCTAAAATAAGAGTCAGTTTGGGCCTAGGTTTCAACACAAATTTCACTAACATGTTTGAGAAATATAGGGTGACCAAGATTAGTACGGTGGATGGGGTAAACAGATGGCGGGCAACTCCGATGCAGTTCTGGCAGAACCAACTAAATTTTGCCGTGTGGTGTGCCACAACTGGGTGTGGTGTATCTTTCGGAGACCACATAAAACCAAGTAACAGCATGATGAGCAGTAGCTTATACAACTTTCATGTTTATTATACTATTAGAAGGATTTTGAAAGAATTACGTGTTCCACTACCTCAAGACGACGGGTGGAATCCCATTTCCAACACATACAACCGTAAGGAGTTCGAACGGATATGTGACGAATTTGGTGTGGACCCAAACCGTGATTGGAAACAAAAAGTTTACACCAAGAACGATTCAATGGGGGACCCCTTTTTTGAAGAAGCTGGAAATGATGTAAAAATTGTTGTTGATGGCACATTCGATAGCAGTACTATGAGGTACACGTCAAGTTTCCTAATACATAAAAGACCAAGTTTTTTTCTTGATACCAAACATATCCGGCTTCACTACACCAACCATCTAAAGTTGGAATAGCATGGAGTACATTTATATTAGATAAAAGCACTGGATTTACTCAGGCCGGGGTTACTCGCCTCAACGACTCCATTCGTACATATGTGTGGGCTATACTAGGTGCGCAAAAACAAACTCGCAGTTCTATAATAGGAGTCGGAACGGCGTTGACGCGCAAAAAACAGTTCTTGGCACTTGTTGAGGACGCCATCTCAGCTAAGGTGGACCTGGAGAAGGCGATCCAGAATTATCAAGACGTTTTGCAGACTGCCAGCACCCCAGTGGACTATGTATTTGGAATAGGTCTTTATATGGCGCCGAGCAATATGATACTACGAGACGATCCGGTTGATGGTTACAATAATCAAATCGTAATCGCCACCGCCAATCAAAAAATCGGTCACAACGGTAACGTGAACACTGATATCATCAAGCGCACCCCCAAAATGATCGGGCGCGGAGTTGTAAATTCAAATAAATTTGAAAAAGATTTCATAAAACCCCCAAAACACAAAATGGATACACCTCCCTCAACACAATCGAACCCAGTACCCCCAATTCGTAAATTGGATGCACCATCGAGTTCCCCCAATCTAATCATCAACAATGTTGAAACACCAATCATCAACAATGTTGAAATTGGAAGCACAACACACGAGGAGGAGAAATTAGGGCTCGTCGTCACCCTCGTGGCGATCGGATTATTTACGCTTTGGTTTTAGGAACTCTCTGGCGAAGAATAGTAGGAGACCGGCGATTGCCACGATTAAAGCCCAAGTATTTTTGGCTAGCCATCTGGCCGTTTTTGATAATATAGATAGCAAGTAAGAAACGATACTTCCGATCAGTCCAGGTAGTGCGGCAGCCGCCTTTTCGGCTAATTTAGCCAGGAGACTGGCGAGGGCTTTTAGTTGTTTTTTTACCCACTCCTTGGCTCCACCGGATGGCGCGGGGGTGTGGGTGCTGGTGGTGTGGGTGCTGGCGTGGGTGGTGGTGCCGCACCACCATTGAAAGCTAGAACTATGGTCGATATAGTCATGCTGATAGCAACGAGGATGCTTGCTATCATGATGCCCTGTTTTCTGAACAGAGTGCGAAGACGCTCACCGAGTGTCGTCTCCTCATTCAGGACCCTCGAGATTGTTTCGCGGATCCGACTTATTTGGGTGCGGAGAGCCTCACGGTTAGTAGATGCAGCCTCCAAGCGAGCTTCTCTTTGATCCCGCAATGACTGCAGGCGTTCGGTGATCCGCTCGGTAGATTCTCTATCGCCACCAGCTTCCTCCAGTTTTCTTTCTTCTAGCGCGATATGTTCATCCAACACCGCGAGTTTGGAGAGGTTATTGACCAGTTCGACCCGGACCGTTTGCATAACCTTATCGAGTCCCCGGAGTTCGCGAAGAGGTAACGGTGGGTCATCGTTAGACCCTTGTTCGAGGTTGAGTATTTCGTTTTCGCTAAACGTGGTCTCCACCGCGTTAATAACGTCGGTGGCCACTTGAGGGACCTCGCTGAGATCGCTGAGCTCGATCGTTTCTATCGAGGCGGCCACCTTAGTTTCTAGTCTGTTAATGGCCCTTATAGCTGTGGCTCTCAAAGCAATCTTCTTATTCTTCTTCCAATTCGTGAATCCTAGTTCGTTCTTTACGATTTGGCCACCGCCCCAGTGTCCTGCAACAGTGCCCAACGCTAGGGGCTTACCGGTCCTCATGTTGATGATTGGTATATCTGATGATTTTAGTCGCAACTTACCGTCCAGAGTCAATTCGAATTTGGAGTAGTCGCGACCGACAGATGGGACCAGATCTTTTTTTGCCAAACTGTTGTAGTAGTCATCTACGGCTCCCTCGAGTAATTCCCGACTTTGACCAATGCTGCTGGTAGCGCCACCTAATTCCCCCGATTGGATTGGAACTGGAGGCTGTATCAAGGGCGTTTCGTCATTATAATCATCTATGTCATCATCATCCGCATCGACGTAATCGTCTCTGCCGATTTCATACATGTCATTATCGTAATCAGCCATATTTATAATTTCTTAAAATTAATTATGTATTAAAGACAAAACCATACGGGTTTAATATAGATTCACTAAATTATGTCTTCGAGTCAATACGGTCGCAAACTCAATCCATACCGCAGACTACGTGAGCCCCTCGGGGCAAAAGGCGTGAGACAGTGTGTCGTTATTACGAACAACCCATCGACGATCGACCAGAACCAGCAGCTGTTAGTCCGCTTCCCCAACCTCGGAGCTAACGACGTCATTGTGCCAGGGACTGCTCGCCTCGCTTTCACTATTTCGCTGACGTAGACGGACGAGGACCGAACCGTCGTTCAGAACCTGGGTCGCGCCATCATCAAAAAGACCATGATAAAGATTTCTGGTAATGAGGTGATGTCGATCGACGACAGCGACGTCTACCATTGTTATCAGGACCTATGGAGGACGGCGCAAGAGCGCGAAAACGCTGTCTATCAGGGTATTGACACCAGCAAAAATAAGAACGTAACCAAACTCGGGGCTGCTAACAAGGCAGATAACAACGCGAGCGACAACGCGGTCGCGGGCGCTTACGGCAACCGCTTCTACATCCCGCTCGACTTTGAGTTGCTGGAGAGTCACATGCCCTACTATCAGAGCGCTTTGGCTGACCGCCTCGAATACGAACTAACGTTCAACGACTACGGCCGAGTTCTCATAGCCAGCGACATGTTATCGACGTATACGATCGATAATGTTTCGCTGGAGTACGACATGGTCACGATGCCCGAACTCGCGCGATTGATCAGAACCCAGTACGCCGGGCGCGTTGCCATACTTTACGACCGAGTTCTTCGCCATCGCAAGATGACGAAAGACAAAGGCGACACATTGTGGAATATTAATGTCAACGTACCCGCCCGCTCTATGAAAGGTATACTGATGTTGTTCGAGGATGCTCGGTTTGCGTTCGGTGCTAGAAAAACCGACAAATTCTATAACCCCAAAATCACGAAGGTAGAGGTGACGATCGAGGGAGTCCCCAATCAACTCTACAGCGCGGGTCTTCGCCCGCACCAGCAGTGGGACGAAGTAAGAAAGCAGTTTGCTGCCGGCTCTAAGCGCTCTCCGGAGGTTGCAGCGGTTGCCAAAGACCTGCATCTCTCGGCCGTCTCCCTCGCGGAGTTCCTGAATACCAAATACGCGTTATGGCTAGACATGCGAGCCAGCGACGACGACCAAATACACGGCAACGGACGCCAAGTTGAGAACGCTAGCGAGGGTGTGACGATCCAGATAACCAAAGAGGCGGACGGAGCCGGGCCATTGAACGTGTACTTATATATATAATTACAGACGCACAACTCAACATCGAAGATGGCCGATATGTCTCAGCACTCTATTGATTTAATTAATTTTAATTTTAATTAAAATTAGCAATCATTCTAACGATTTATTAATTAATAAATTTGATAATTCTACAGAATTAATTAAGAAAATTAGCAATCAATACCAATTCACGATTGGAGATGCCCACTCTGCCATAATATGTGGGCAGACAGGATGTGGAAAAAAAACGGTTTTCATCCTAGACTTGCTCGAGGGCTCCTACCGCGATGCCTTTCGTCATATTGTGATCCTGTGTCCCACTGTGCGGCACAACAATACTTATCAGCGGCGCCCGTGGATATGGACCGACCCTGAGGTATACGTTATTGACCCCGGTGATAGGCTTCACGATTGGTTGCGTGGTTTATACAAAAGATTCCAGGGTGAGCCCACCCTATATGTGATTGACGATTGCTCGGCCAAGGCGGCAATGACCACCAAAAAGAAGGACATGCTCTCCGAGCTCGCATTTTCTGGCCGCCATGCTAGGCAAAGCGTATGGATATCCACTCAAAAGTACAACGCCGTCCTCAAGGATCTGCGCGAGCAAACGAAATGGGTCGCCCTCTTTCACTGCAAGGACCGAGACTCATTCGATGACTGTCTTCGAGAGAATGCGTTATCCACGCGCGAGGAGCGCCTGGAGGTTCGACAGATGCTTTCAGAAACTAAGCACGCCAAGCTTTTGCTAAAGACTGATCAACCAACTGCTTACGAAATTATCAATTAGTTTTATAATTAATTAGCAATTACTGAACAAATGCTGAACAATGCTTAGCAATTGCTGAACAATGCTGAACAAATGCTTAACAAATGTTGAACAAATGCTGAACAATGGTTAACAATGTTAACAATTTGGTGCTCCGCTGCGAGCTTTGTTGCGAGCATAATGGTGATCATAAGTATCGGGTGGTGCGCTTGGCAATATGTTAAAGTGATGAGACTTGTTAGAATAGTTAAACAATTAATTTTAAGAAAAATGAACTGCGACGAACTTCTCGATCAGCTAATGGAAGAAACCTCAACTCCGACTGCCAACATCCTGAAAGATAATGATCCGACAGAGCAATCGGAATCAACTCCAACTCCAACGGCGGTTGGTATTGGGTTGAGTGCAACGACTCCGAATGAAAATGAAAATGCGGCGCGACGAGAGCGGCTAGCTGCGCTGGTTGCTGGGGGACAATCGGAGCATTATCTGGTAGGCGTCTCTCAGTTTTTCAGGTGGATAAGATGTCAGATGCGGAGATCGATAAAATGTATGCGCGATACGAATCTAGGTTAGGTGCGGAGATGACAAAAACTCTCGGATCGGCGGCTATTCATTTGTACGCAACCGCCGTTAGTATACTTCTCCCTATACCAAACACCGCAGGATTGATTGACAATCTAGAGACTGACCCTTTTATAGGTCACACTCTTAGAACAGCCTGCTGCTCAATTTATCACAAGTTTGAAATGTACTTAGCTCCACTGACAACCGCGTTGACCGCGGGTAAACACTGTCAATTTGGACATATATGCCCACGAACTATTAGCCCTAATATTAATACAAAATATAATTTTGAAAATGATGACACAAGACACACCCGCGAGAGTGACGGAGTTGAACCCGATTGCTCCAACCCAATCGAACCCGAGTGTTACTCCGCCACTGGATGACATACCGCATATAAAAAATCCCAAAAGACAGGCAGCTGGGCGGGCGGCGTCTGCCACCCGAAAAGTTAAACAAGATAAAATACTCGCCGAGCTTCGAGAGGCTAAACAGTCGTTTCAATCGGGGACGGAGACAGAGTTGAGTACACCCCCAATTCATGAATTGGAAGCACACTCTACACCCAACCGAGATTGGGCGAATCCGATTGAACCCAAATTCGTGAATTGGAGTTGGGTTGTTGGTGGTGGTCTGGCAGTTGTTGGTGCCCTGTGCGTGTGGAAATACCCCATATTATCGAAAAAACAACCAGCCAGTGTTCAGAAGAAAGTTACGAAACACCAATCGCGATTGGATGCACCCCATTTAAACATTGATCGCGACCCCTTTTATATGCAATAATTATAATGGCTGAACAAGATGGTAAAATGTTAGTGAATGCGCTTTATCACGCCGTGGTGATATCGGGTTTCAGTATCGGGTATGCTCGACTATCAAAGATGGCCCTAGGAGGATCCGCTCCCAAATTGGACTTTACTCGAGAGACGTAGGGCTTGCGACCTTAGATGTAGCGGCCGCAGTTTGGACCCGAGATTATCTAGTTAAAGCTGGAATTCTACCATTTAATATATGGAAATAAATGGCTTCAATCGCAGTAATAGTAGGTGGTGCGCTCGTAAACGCATTGGCGTTCAGCGGTAGCAACTTTATATTCTCTAAAATGAAAAGCTCGAACGTGGATGAGGAGCGTAAGCGTCACGATTTAGCTGTAGAACAACTCAATAGCGCAAAGGAAGCGTGGTCGAAAAAACGAACCGCTCATCTGGACTGGGTCAATGAAGAGCTTCGCCCCTAAAATCACGCCGCGCAAACTTTTCAGAACGTTGAAGAAGCCAACCGCGAGTACGCGCTGGCATATCCGCACAAAAGTCTCGCGCCGCTGGATCGCGAGCCCCAACTTTCAGATTTCTATGTACCGTCAGAGCCCCAAAAAGACCGCGAGATCGCGTTCATCATCGTGGGAATGGGTGTGGTGAGGCTCGTCGGCTACTATATCCGATCGAGATTTTAAATTAATTATTTTAAATAACTTTTTTTATAAATATATATATAGAACGATGTCAGTTGATGAACTTTATTTTGCTATGATTGATGTAGGCTACACTGCCCTTAAACACCGCATGGTTGGTGCAAAGGGTATGATTCGTTCTGGCCAGAGATTCTCTAGAGACGTGGCGGGAGGACGAAAAAAGCGGCCACCCTTTTCGCAAAGCGGATGTTAGATTCCTCCACCAATCCTGGGGGATTAGATTTTCCCAAATTCCTTCATAACTTAACCCCCAATCGCGATTGTACTTCCAACAAAGGTTTATTATTATCGACGCAGTTACCGGGACGATCTGGCGAGGGCATGTTGGAGATTGTCTGATATATTAGAATACATCGCATACGATGAACACGCTCAAACTTAATACCAAACTATCGGTTCGCCTAACGCGCAAGCTAGCGAACGCGTACTATAGCCCCCGCGGCTACTGGAAGGGACTCGCTGCCATCAAGAACCTCGCGGCGGCGACCAAGGTTTCAGAAAAACGTTGTCAAGGAATGGCTCAAGAAGCAGGCCATCTGGCAGATCTATTTACCCGCGCCTCACAATATTCCGTGCCCGAAATTCGACGTGCCGGTACCGAACCAAGTTGCACCAAGCGGATCTCCTGTTTCTCCCTCACGATCGCGTCGTCGTAAAGACGTACAAGTACGCGCTGACAGTCGTTGACGTAGCGAGTCGTTATAAGGGGGATGAGCCGTTGGCCACTAAAGAGTCTAAGGAGGTGGCCGAGGCTCTCTCCCGAATATATAAGAGGAGTCCTCTCAAATGGCCGAATCTTCTCCAGGTCGATCCCGGCCGCGAGTTCATGGGAGCGCGGTCTCTCATCTATTGTCTAAGCATCGACGTTTCTGTCAGACGCGGCCGCGTCAACATCCACCGGGACCAGGGGATCGTGGAGCGCTTCAATCGAACCCTGGCTGAGAGACTGTTCGGACACCAATACGCTAAAGAACTTGTAGACCCTCATTCGCGATCGACCGAGTGGGTGGCCAGACTGCCCGCCGTGGTCTCCGCACTGAACGGAGAGGTGACCAGATTGATAGGTAAGAAGCCCGTAGATGCTATCAAGTTTAAAAGGGTGACGAGCGAGCCCTCTGCCATCTCGCGCGGGCGACTCGTTGGTTTAGAGGAGCAACGGCTTCCATCAGATATTGACGTCCGGTACCTCTATCAACCGGGAGAGCTCGAAGGTGGCAGCCGCCGCGCGACTGATCCCGTGTGGTCTCTCAATGTATATCATCTAGATCGATCTATTACCAAGCCCGATGAGCCCGTGCTCTACTATTTGGATGATGGGCCATCTCAAGGGTTTGTTCGCGAAGAACTTCTTGCGGTACCTTCTGACACCCAGCTACCCCCGGATCGTCAGAGTCTTTAGATTGCTAATTTTCTTATTTTTTTCAAAATTATTAAATAAATCATTAGAGAGGTTCTGTATGTATTCCGTTTGGTAACACACGTCTTTTATCATAGTATGCCGAGAGTCCTAACCTGGGTTTTCTTGAAGATATTTTGTACGCATCTCCTATCTCTTCCAAATCGTCAAAGAATGCAGATCTTAATGCTTTGTCAACACAGGTTTCGTTTTGTGTATATGTCATATTTAAATGTCTCTCCGTTGCCTCTATCATTTTTCCACAACACGAGTTTCCTAATAATTTCATTATGTCAGCTACTGGTTTCTTATTTGGTTCTACATCACCCGTTCGTCTTGCGGCTGTAACTTCTTTTGCGAACCATTCAAATGGTTTTCCGCTGATATAATCTATAACACGATGAACTCCAGTTATTTCTAGGTCGTGTTTTCAATACCATTACCATACAGCAATACTTTAGTGGCGGTCATAGACCCCACCAATTTTTTTCCATCTCCTCTTGTTCGGCCAGTATCTTTTAAATATTTTAACATGTGTGTGGGAACTTCATCAACCTCTACTTCTCTGTTTATAAATATTGGGGACATTTCAGAAAACTTATCTTTTAAGTTGTGTGGAACTTCTATATCCACCTCCGCAAACCCAAACCAGTCTCCAGATAAAACTCTTTTACAAAACTTTTTAATAAATTTGGGGTTATGTGGGGTATCTATATATGGTATATGTTTTCTCTCCCACACGGCATCTCTTTATTTAACGTAGATAAATATAACGCGTTTGCATCGTACCCCAAAACAGCCTTGCAAGGTTTGGAACCCACTCTAATATTTGAAACACCAGCTTCTGCATATCGTGTAAATACTATTGATGACCTCAACTAGAGCGTCCTTCATCATTTCGTAGTTTCTTCTTTTTTGGTACATATAGAGCATCCTCCGGTATAATCGTCTTTGAAGATTTTTGTTCTTTAATGGTTCCTCTCAATAAATATTGTATAGCTACTCCAGGTAGTGTTACCGCATCTTTGAAAATATCCACACCTCTGTGTTTATAAAATTCACACATTTTTTCCACCGCTTCTAGGAACGGTGCTACATCTAAATCGTTATAATATTTCAACCAATCTCTGAAAGTTTTCATATTATTTTCTTCGAAAATTCTACGACATTTACTTAATTAAACATTTTCCCAGATAGTTTGGAATACCAATTCTCTATATCCGGTAGTCCTGGGTAATCCAGTTTGTCTGGAGAATCGAACCACTCATAAGGAAAGAAAGATTTCTGTCCTTTGCATTCGTAGGCTTTTATCCAACTATCGTAACTTACACCGGGTCCTAGATAAAGTATTACATCAAGAAATCTTAACTCTGGAGTAAATAGAAATATTGTTGCGTTTGCACGTTTTCCGACCATTACTTTCTTTGTTGTTGATGCCAGTTCGCCTACTAGGTATTTCTTTATTAAGTTTATATCGTACTTACTGCTGTTAAAACCTATAACCGGTACTTGCTCTATCCACTGTTCGATCTTGGCGATTTGGTTTTTACGTAAATGTTCTGTATTAAACCCATATCTTGACCACACTTCTTCTCTTATAGCTTTTCCCCTGGCTTTCAAATCTTCTACGAATTTTTCTATAAGTTTTGCGGGATATTTATCACAGATATGAGTTACTGTTCCTGAGAAATTATCTCCTATACTAACGCTTACCGGAACGTGCTCTGCTTCGTACTCTAGATTATTACCGAGAGTTTCAAATTCTGGGTTGAGATATGCCTCAAAATCGTATACTATCTGATATGGATAAAGAGTAGTGTCGCAACCGATCTTTATGTCTTTACCCGTTCTTTGAAATTCGCATTCCCACATAACTACTAGGTTGAATTCTTTGCTTCTTCTAATAAGTGTATCTCTTCTCATAGTGGATGCGCGTTCTTCTTTTCTATGCTTTGCATGAATCTCACACCCGTGCCAGTAACAGCCGTGATATTGATATACGGTATTGGTTTCCGTACAATATCCATGTACTGGAGCTCCTAAAATCCATCTTTCACCCCCGTGTCCACACTGTTCGTGGTGAATGTGAATTCCCTCGCGCTTTTCCACAGAGTACATCCAATCGATCGCCCCATAACTGTTAGAACTTTTTGGGTAGAACGCTTTCTCGAACGACGAACGCGGGCGCTCTAAATAATTACCATCACATACTACTTTTGTCTCACCTTTCATACATTTTGGTCCGTGTCTCTTCATATTATTCGCTTTCGTTAATTTCTGCTTGCAATTATCGCAGGCGTAAATTTAGATAGGTTTTTTAAGGTTTTTTATTTTATTAGAAATGCTTGATTATTAAACAGTCCTATTGTCATTGGTTTATTACCTATTGCCTTATTGTGCGCTGGTACCTTTTTCAACCACCATACGTTACATTCGGTGGGTTGATATACTTCTATACCGATTTTAAAAAACTCTTCAACCTTTTTCAGATCTAAAAAGGGAATTGGTGAAACCACATTACTACTAAAATATTGCTTACTAAGTTCTTTCGCCTTTTCTGTACATCTGTCGGGTCTTTTATCTGACATATGCATAGCTAGACACCTGAACAGACAAAGGTCGTCATTATACTTATCTAAAGAATACATACCTTTTTTATTCTTCAGCCATTCTGGAAGTTCTCCTCCTGCTGCTTCTTTGGATTGTAGTCCCAAATCTTTTCCCCTACTACCCTGTATTAGCTTTACGAAAACCTCTACCCATCTTACAAACTTCCATTTTGTATTCGGTCTGTCTATTTTATCGGACATTATTCATGTTTGCTCCTTATCTGACAGCCATTTTTTAACGGTTTTCATTGATGATAGTGGTTCGCTACCACCGAGATTTTTGTGCATTATTATAGTTACAGGTTTTCCATTTTTAATTTCCTCCATATGTTCTAGCTTGTAAGAATATGAATATCTGAAAAAAAAATTGGTTGTTAGATACGGAGCGAGTTTCTCGGACATGCGTTCAGACTCGTTAATGTTAATGTTTTTACGAAAGGATAATATAACTACCCGTCTTCCATTTTCTACCTTTTCCAATGTTTCATCGTGAGCCCCCAATATTTCTTCACCTTTTTCCACTATCGCGCGAACGAGAGATTTGTTCTTATTATTTTGTATTGGGCCACCTGTGTGTCTAATTTGGGACAAATTATTGATGCTTGAAGGTTTTATTACACTAGTCCTTAACTCCGCAATACTTTCTTTTTGAATTCTGTTACCAACTTCATCAGCTGGTGAGAGGTTTGTAAATGCCCCTCTTTTATAGGCGCGGGTAAACCACTTCATAAACGCCTCATTCTTTGTGGCATTTATCAGCTTTGTCAACCCCCTAACTCTCAACCGTGTACTATAAGTAATCCCTAGAAATTCGGCTTCTCTTCTCAAACTTTCTATTTCTGCTCTAGTTTCTGGCGTTATCATATTTTCTGTATTATACTTTTGTATATATACTTTTGTATATCCTATAAAATTTATCTGTTCAATTGGACGTCAAAAATTTACATAATGTTTTTTTCACGTCCAATTGAACAGATAAATTTCATAGGTTATATACATATATAATGGAATGTGAGACTTGTTGTAAGACGTTTACGTGTAAAGACTATCTACGAAGGCATCTAGCGAGACGTAGAAAGTTTCCTTGTGTCCCCCCACAATTTCAATGCCCTATATGCCATTGTAAATTCGTTAGTGCCCAAACTCTTTGTAGACATAAGCAACTACGCTGTCAGGTGGCTAAAGGTGAACGTGGTAGACTAGAGCTGGTAGAATTAGTTGCTGATCTGCGAAATAAATTAGCTATATCGGAGGAGAAAAATGAGGTGTTGGAATATAAACTATTGTACTTGCATGAATGATTTCGACTTTTTTCAAAAGTCAATTACCAATATAATTGGGACTCCCTCTTTTCAAAATTATTTTCTCAAAAAATTCATAAATTTGCTGTCGGGAGACCCAATTTTCCTCGTTAACCAATTTTTTTATTTTCTGGGGTGGTGGGGGTATTATAGAGGGTTATAAATGATATCACGGTAGGTGGTATCATTTTGACTCCCTTACTACTACTAACTAGATATTATCGGTGATTTCTTTTCTGGCACCTGTGGTCACATAATACTGTTGTAATGTTAGTTGGCCTGTTGCACAGTAAAATGGTCAATTCAGTGAAAAAACATGTAATGCCCTAAAATATTGATTAGCACTACAATATTGTTAACCGTATACACATATTCATTTAGTATATTTGACAACGTAAATGTAGACGTGAATTTTATGAAAATCGGACAAGGCAAAGTATAATTTTTTGTCAAATGAAGCCCTCAAAAACCATCATGTTTGCATGTAATGGGCTAGCATCTGTGTTTTAAACTATATTGAGACATTGTTATTTCAAGGATCATATGTTTAATATTCTTGTAAAGAAGATGCACTGAACGCCGAACTGAAAGGACGCACATTTTTGAGCTCACAAATTTTAGGAAATTTTTAATTATATCACAAAGTGTTTTAATCTGTACAGTCACACAAACATTTCTAACATTTCTGTTGTGTATATATGTAATGTGAACGAGCTAAAACGCGTCCCGGGTAAGAACTAAGGTTCCCATTCTGAATTTGATGCGGAAATTTTCAGCCGGCAAGAATTTTCAGCAGCAGCCATCTTGGAAATAATGAACTTGTGAATTTATATTGCAATAATATGGTGTAAACCCAAGCCTGAACTATTATAGCATACTATTATCTTTGCAACCGTATCTTATCTGATATGTACTACCAATCTACACATCCAGATTCTCAAAGAATTCCAGTTTTATTCCTCCTTGGGACAATTAGTTGAAGCTGTCCCGAACTTGCATTTTATATCCTATACCCTCAATTGTGAAGCAAATATAGACATTAGAGACTACACATTCCTATCTTTATTCGTCTTTGTGACAATTAGTTGAAGCCGTGTCAAACTTGCACTTTATATTCTATGCCCGCAATTGCGAAGCAAATATAGACAACACAACCAACCGCGTGTTGTTGAAGGAGCCTTACATACATATGTAAAATGTTCTATGCCCTCAAATGTGAAGCCAAATATTATATTTTATGAACCTTAATACGGAATTCTCCGATATTTTACTGTAACTACGTGCTTGCATTTCGAAGGTGCCGTACTCAAATAACACCTTGTCGCTTATCGGAGTTCAGTGTATTACTAGTTTTACCCACAGAAATAAATATTTTACTTCCATCAATGGATACACAGATCTTTTAGCAATGCATACAAATTACATGTACTATTATACTATCTCAGTTGGAAGCGGATACATTTTAGTTCTTAACAGCAATGTGTTATGACACAATAGGAAAGTGCCACTTGATATTTGACTTTTAAACCTGGGGCCCGTTTCACTAAACTTCTTACGCTACAAACTTTCTTACGTCTACGATACTTTTTGTACGAATTTCTTGCGAACTTCTTACGTGCGTTTCACTGACATGTGCGTACGAAATTTCTTAAGTTACGAACTTCTTAAGAATTCTTCAGTATTGGAAATCCATCAAGCCCTTTGAATGTAAACATCCGGTCCGACTTTGACAACCAGACGACAGCTGTTAAATCAACTGCCTTAGTCCAGCAAGTTGAAAACCAGGAAAGTGAATTGGACTGACACTGAGTGTCCCATCCACGGCGCCCAGGGTGTTCGGAATCCTGGCCACACAATAAAAGGCTTTTTTACAGTTGGCCAGGTCTTATTCCTCGGTTGGAAAACTGATGTTGTCCAGTCGATTATTGATGGCTGAGACAACATCATTAATACACCGAGAAACCGAACTCCTAGAGACACCGTGGATGTCGCCAGCCTCGGAGTAGAACTCACTCTTCGCTAGGCAGCGCAGGGTAACCAATGTCTGCAAAGTTTCAAGTGCTCGAGTCTTTGATGATCTCAAATGTGATTTTTATTTGCTTTCATTTGTACTGTATACTATGCGGGTCATGGAGTTGCCGTATTGGCCATCTTAGTAAATGCAATACATCTTGTGGCGTTTTACACATACCACAAATAATTTGACATACCCATAAATACAAGTTTGTGCAACGTCCTATTGGTTGTTTTCATCACACTTATATACAAAGTCTGATTTCCTATTACATTTAGGGGAAGGGGCCAAGTGGCTTTGGTTTGGTATGGACCTGGAACCAGTTAGTCATGCTGACGGAAGAATACGGGTATACAGGCGTAAAAATGAAAGATTCACCGATTGTTGCATTGTTGAGAAGAACAGGTTTTGGGGAGGGAGCGTAATGGTCTGGGGTGGGATCATGGGAAACCGGAAGACAGATTTGGTTGTTGTACAGGGCAACATCAATGCACAACGTTATGTTGCAGATGTGCTAAATGCACATGCCTTACCATTTATCCGTCAGCATGGTCCTGGTGTGACATTGATGCACGGCAATGCCCGCCCTCACGTAGCCAGGGTCACCACTCAATACTTACAGCAAAACAACGTCGACGTCATGCCATGGCCCGCGGTCTCCCCGGATCTCAATCCCATTGAGCACATATGGGATGAGCTGGGCCGCAAAGCACGAGCTAACCATCAGATTGACAATGTTCGCGATCTTACACGGGCGTTACAACGGGAATGGAGGAATTTGCCCAACGCACTGGTATTGCGTTACGTCACGTCGATGCGGCGTAGGATCATTGCATGCATTCATGCAAATGGTGGCCACACTAGGTACTAACGAGATTTACTGAATTTGCCACATTACTTATTGAAATTCCATCTCTAAACATTAAGTAACACATTTCTGAGTTTTTGTGATTTTTGATTTTGACCCCTACCGCCCTTGGCCGGTTATCTCTCGAATATGTAACAAGATATCCAAATGCAATTTATTGGCTTTGATACAGAAATGAATGAACTGGTTTTTCCATTTTGATTTTTAAAAGTAACCCTTTTGGTTTTTGATGAATCTTTCCTTAAACATGGAGGGACGTTTCTAGTTTTGCTCAGTATATAAGGCTGCATATGCTGGCCTAACTGATCAGCAGGTACAAGTATAGCGAATCACTATTATATAAGCCACGTTATATCAGGCTGCATTTGCTGCACTAACTGATCAACAGCTACAAGTATAGTGAGTCACTACTCTATAAGCCACGTTATATCTGGGTTGCATTTGCTAGCTAACTGATAAGCAGCTAACGCTAGATAATCCGGTCTGTCTACGCATTAGGGCCCCTATAAGTGATTTGAGAAACTTACAAAAACTTCCAAAAAAAAAAAAAAAAAAACAACAAAAAAACAGACAGATGGACAGACCAACACTTAAAAACAAAATAAACAGACGAACGGACGTACGATCAGTAGTGAGGGTAATGTATTACTAAGTAATGCCAAAAATAAACGGACAGACAGACAGACGGAAGTATAGGGTGAAACCTATAGGGCGAAATATGCACGGACGATTTTATGGCGATTTTATTCATGAAATACATGTATGGCGGCCGTGACACTTGCGCTAACAAATCTTCGTACGACAGCCCAATACCTATCGCAGACTTACGAGGAAAGTTACGAACTTCGCAAGAAAGTTCGCAGGAAATTGACGTTAGTGAAACGGTAAAATGCGCCTAAGAAGTTCGTACGATAATTTCTTATCGTAAGAAGTTTAGTGAAACGGGCCCCAGGACTCTACTATGTGAGACATGAGTAATTCTTAACCTCTTTTTTACTGTTATTCAACGCATAAATTTTAATACAATAACTATGTGTGTATGCGACATCCTGTGCCAGTGATCGATTTGTGTGAACCTTTATGTCCATCTAATACAGACTTTTTTACTGGACTATTGTATAGTGTAACGGTTGTAGTGTAACGGTTGAGACCCGAATATCTTATCCAGACCATCTACTGCTAAACTACATGTATAAACAGTCATTTAATCTGATACTCACTACATAAATGTAATCTCACTCTATAGAACAGAGATAAATGAGAGTATAAATTTAAATTTGCCCCTACCTGCAAGTGTACAGCTATCTGTCATAGCCGGAAGACCCACCAGGGTCCGAAGACAAACACCCAGATTCACTGGACCAATGGACCACTCAGCGCTCCCACAAAGCCCCAACAATGGCCCGCATGAAATCTACACGGATCATATAAAATATACAATGAAGAAGGGAATGAATTTTGTCATTAACCTTAGTACGGCCGCCTTCAAATACTTCGAATTGGAAACCAGTAAACATCTATCTGATACATCTTTTATGAGTCTATTTAATGTCCGCACAGAGATAAATGTCCAACAGTCTGGGCAAAATATAGATACAGTCCACAAGGTCTCAACTAAAAGAAAAGACGGGACAGCGAGACAACAACAGAAGTTTACGATGAACTTTTATAACACACAATGCTCTATTTTAGTTAATGGTTTTAAGAAGCCAGACATTTTCATGTCAAACATTTTACATCCAATCGAACAATGCACCAAAGATGGACGTCCATGCCTCTGAATCTACATGTATCAACAGACAGCCAACTAATGGCCAATCCGTCAAATACAAGACCAACACCAGCTGGAAACCCGCAGCAGGGAAATGATATCCACCCTGATGACTGCCCTCACTGCGAAATTTCAGTTGAGGAAGGTGTACAATGTGACACATGCCTACAGTGGTACCACTACACCTGTGAATCTATACATATCAGTCTCCAAAAAATATATGAGGAAGATGAGTATGAATATGCATGTTTGATCTGTAGATGCACTGACAATGACCCAATAGACAATCTGAATGAATCCATTATGGAAGCGTGTGATCTGAGACAAGACGAATGTCCGTCCACAACTGATAACATTGTTCATACCACACATAACACATCCCAAGATAATACGCTTGTGAAACGAACTATGAGCCGCTCGCAGACTAATAGGGCTATATGTACTCTGGGCTCAAAGAGTGAAAACATATATCATATATATCATATATGGGGTACTTGCTTTTGACTGGTTAATACTATGTGTATCATGTCTGATTCAAATCTTAGCAATAATGATTCTGTAGCACTTTGAGTTTGAAAAAGTTACTTCCTCTAACAGAGACATAATACTTTTGAAACAGTTACAAATGTTCATTGGATTAGTTTTAGAATTGTTAGTGATAACATGTACATAATTTTGGAGGACAAAACTACATTTTGCATGTTGGTTGAAAGAATATGAAGCTTGGTCATGTATGTAACGTCCGTCCCCTAATTTGTAACGTCCGTCCCCGTGGTCGGAGTATTTAAATATCATATTTCATTTCTCTTTAGACCACTAAGGTTCAACTAGATATAATTTTATTATATGCATGTATCATACATTTACTTATGATTAGCAAATCAGTGGTATACCAAGCAGATTTCAAATGTTAGCATAAATGATCTAATAGCAATTTGTGTTGAAAAAAATTACTGCCTCTAGCATACATGTAATAATTTGGAAACCGTTAGTTACTTGGATTTTTTTTGTTTGGCAATTGATAGGTGTAACATGTACATCATTTAAAGAGAAGTTTGATCTATTACAAGTAACGTCCGTCCCCTTTGTTAACAGTAGTGACGTGCACGTGTTTTTGCAAACGTATGTCAAAAGTTGCATTCAGTAGAAAGGGATGTTGAAAAATAAACAAATGTACAAAGTGTAATGGAATATTGTACTTTATTGTTATGCCACCGGGTTTCGAAGAAACGGGTGGCATATAGTGTTTGGACCGTCCGTCTGTCCGTCCGTCTGTCAGTCCGTCACACTTTTCGGTTAACCACTTTGTCACAGTTTCTCAAATATGCTGCAGGTGGCATCCGCGTTCGACAGACGCATTTCTTGTTTACTTCTGATGCTAACCCATTTGACCATTTTACTATGCAACAGGCCAGTTGGTACAGATAGCCACTATTGATTTGGGTTGCATAATAATAACAGTAACACTCTAAACTGTGAATCATTGCATGTATGACCGAGTTTGCCACCATACAGGTAATGACCAATGTTGCTTGTTCATGCATGATGGTTTCTGGGAGAGGGGTCACCAGAGGTCAGCCCAGGCCATGTGCTGTCTCTTACTCCCAAATCACAGACCAGACCACATGTCAAATTCACACAGCTGAACCATTCTGGGAGTAGGGAATTTTACAGGTATATAATACTTATCTGTGTCATTGAATAACATTGCTTCACCACAAAGTTATTGCAACAATACATACCTTTAAAAGTATGTGTAAAACTACACGTATCGTTCTACATACCGTCAGTGTAGTCTCTCGTGGGGTCTACATGGTTTATGACCGAATATTCCCGTTGTCACCATACCGTAGTATCCGTTGCTAAGCAACAGCCACTGATACATTCGACACATGTGGTCAAGTGTGACTGGATGTCATATAAGTTATAATAATGGCTACGTTGTAGAACATTTTTCAAATAAATGATTATAACTAGGCCTATGTTGGTGTAGTTTTTTTCCGACGAATAGGCAGGATATGGTAGAACATCATAATACCGCACGCGTAGCAATGCCGTCGCGCGTGGTGGCAATTCACGTAATTTTGTAAAAATATAGATGCCACGTCCAGTTCTTTTAGGCTCTTTCTGGAGTTTATGCTTTACAGCTTGGGATAAATGATTTGTGATAGTCTTTGTTGATTATTTTACCATTTTAACACCGATGTACTATAATAACATAATCGAACTTGTGCGAAAATCGTATCAGAAGTTTATATTTCCCCTATTTCGGCCAGATTATTTCTTATCAATGAGGGTTCAAATCATCGCATTCCTAGGCTTAGTCTGGCTTGTTAATTCCGATAAAGACATAGTTTTGCCTCTTCATTGACCTCGATGAATGACATGATGGTGTCTTCGTCATTGCACATAGTTCGGGTGATTTGTTGACGATTTGAACATGTCACTATTTTTGCTCTGAACGAAAATTGTCAGACACCCAACAGGTTAAAATGGGATCGAACCCGTTTGCCCGGCCTTACATGACCTTAGCTGTTGATAGGCCGTCAAACACTTATAAACAAACAAAGAAACAAACAGACACCCAAAAATTGTTCACATTTTTAAACACTTTGTTAAAATTGTTTGAAAATGAGATATGTTGTATGCATGACTAATCTATTCCCGTTTCATTCAACCAGCTATGCCATTTATTTCTATCATTTTCTCAACATTATCTGCGTCTGTAATTGAAATCAGCAGTTCTCATATTTCGTAGTCTCCTGTCCGGCACTGAAAGGAGCCACACATTTTTTTACATACGTCATATACTGTATCGCCGCCGTGAACGCTACGTTAATGCAAATAACGTCAATGAATGCAAGTGCCAAATTGTATTCAAGTTGGATGAGTTGTTTGAAAGATAATGGTCAAGTGACTAGAGCTCCAGATAAGGTGCGTATTGGCGTATTTTACGCAATTAATTTAGCTGAATACGCATTGATTATCAAAAGTAGTAGTACACAATATGCACAGAAATGTGAAAATACGCATTGATTTTCAAATTGAGTAGTGAAAATAGTGTCATACAGTTGAACATTCACTTAGTTGAGCTGCAAAAAGCAAGCATTAACTCAAAGTAAGGGAATGTTTAATTTGTTATGTTTTTTATCATTTGTTCCCTATTTAGTAAAGGAGACAATCAATAAGTTAAACCCATTTGTCAAAGTAAAATACGCCACGATTTTGAAATCAGGGGGTATAGTACGCTTTAGACACAAAGCTTATCTGGAGCTCTGAGTGACACTACTTATTGACCAACCCTCGTAGCAACGTTACGTTACATAGTTGCGTCTATATATGTGATTGGAGAAATGGGGCTTATGGGATTTATGATCAGTGTAGCTCCTGAACAAATAGCACAACCCTGCACCCTGATACTGATATATATAGCTTGTTAGAAGCATGACAGGTGTTTCATTGATGGAATGGTGAACAGTGCAGATCCTGTTCAGACTGTAGATGCACATGCTGATCTAGCTGATCCATTTACTCTATATTACACGTACTGTCATTTCGGCTAAGTCTGCGCATTTTGCGTAATGTGCATACAAATATATTATGTTGATTTCAGAACAAACCAGTTGGTTAAACCCTGCACTTTGTCACAGGTTTATCACATTCCGATAGTTTGGTTAAAGAGTATTCAGAATATGGTAAAGATGTGTAAACTCGTTCGACACTGTTGATGAAATATCGGTCTTGCTTACTAAATCAATAGTCCAACAAAGAAACTAACCTATCATTATGTCAATGGATAGTATTGCTTCGAGTTTATTACCAATTTTTCTCCGCTGATCCAGTCTACACTGTTCGCCATTTTGTTTACACTACCAGATGCGCAGCATTATCCGAAACAAATGTCACACAATTTACCTCATTTACTGACCTCAGCACGTTATGACATTTAACCTGGAATGCCTTAGGTGCACACAATGAGTCGACATTGTATATATATTCCATATCGAGGGTTTGGCGCAAAACTAGTCTAACTTCATTTTTTCACAAAATCATTTTTTTTACACATTTTAATAATTGGGTTGAAATACACGCTCTGTGAAAAAATTAATTGCCAACGCCAATTAATTAGTACTTTAATTAGTCGGAAACGAAGTAGTCTATCTCAAGTTGACCATTATCTTAAACGCAATGCTATGCTAACTTGAGTTGGACTAGTATTGCGCTGAAATATCCAATTTGTTAATTAATCTCAGGTATTCTATCTGTACTTGGACTAGTTTTGCACTGAATCAACTAGTAATTCAGAACAATTAGCAATAGCAAGTAATATCGTGGTAAAGAATAAAGACTATTATTGCTTTATTGCATGGTTAAGACATATCAATTTACTTTTGAGTATAACAAAACTGTTATTCCGAGCACATATTCCTAATAACCTGCAATGCTTGGGGAAATTATTTTTTTTGTAAAATTATAATATTCAATATTTTATACTTTTAATCAAATTCAATAATTAAATGTATTTATGTAATTCCAGAAAAATCTAATTGTAATTAAAAGTAACTGTCCGACCCATCCCAGAGTACTAGAGGTACCCTATTGCACGAGGAAGTCCTGTCTGACCCATCCCCGAGTACTAGTTGTAGCCCATTGCACGAGGGAGTCTTGTCTGGGCCACCCCCGAGTACTATTAGCACCCCATTCCATCAGGAAGTCCTGTCCGGCCCATCCCAGAGTACTAGTGGTACCCCATTGCATGAGGAAGTCATGTCTGGCCCATCCCCGAGTACTAGTGGTACCCCATTTCATGAGAAGTCATGTCTGGCCCATACCCGAGTACTAGTGGTACCCCATTGCACGAGGAAGTCTTGTCTGGCCCATCCCCGAGTACTAGTGGTACCCCATTGCACGAGGAAGTCCTGTCCGGCCCATCCCCAAGTACTTAGTGGTACCCCATTGCACGAGAGAGTCCTGTCTGGCCCATCCCCGAGTACTAGTGGTACCACATTGCACGAGAGAGTCATATCTGGCCCATATCAGAGTACTAGTGGTACCCCACTACACGAGGGAGTTCTGTCTGGCCCATCCCCGAGTACTAGTGGTACCACATTGCATGAGGAATTATGTCCGGCCCATCCCCGAGTACTACTGGTACCCCATTGCATGAGGAAGTCCTGTCTGGCCCATCCTCGAGTACTTGTTATTGATGAAAAGGTACTTATATTTAAATATTTTTTAGATTTAATGTGTTTAATAACCAAAAGTTTGTCTGCATAAAAACGTGGAACATACAGTAGTTGCGTCCATGTAGGGTTTGCCTTAATAGCGCAAACAAGATTTTTGGCGAAAACAACGAAAAGAAGAGAGGTATTTGAAACAATAATCTTATTTGTGCCGTTTTTGCTGTTTTCGCCAAAAATGTTGTTTGCGCTAAATTCAGGCTTCCCGATTTATGTGTGTGACTGGAGAAATGGGACTTATGGGATTTGTGATCAGTGTAGCTTCTGAACAAATTGCACACCCCTGTATCCTGATACTGATCTATATAGCTTGGTAGAAGCATGACATGTACATGTATTTCATTGATGGCATGGTAAACAGTGCAGATCCTATTCAGACTGCAGATGCATTTCACACACACACATACTTAGGTTTAATGGTCTGATTTCATGTTGCGAGATATCCACGCTTCTCGGCCCCTCTGTGATTCCAAACGTGACTCATTATCTTTGGCTGCCAGCGGGGGCATTCGTGTGCCGACAGGCCACAATTCTAATTTACCAATAACATCTTCAAAAATGAGATCTGTGAGATATAATATATATGAGTAGTACGTACTACATGTATATCCTGCTATTCTAATAAAACGGCCATATTATATGATATTGTTTTGGGTAATAATTGGGCATTATTTGACCTTATTTGCATACAGACACTGATCAAACGCCACAGTTATTCCAGGTAAAGACAAATTTACTATTTTCTGACTGTTATTTAACATTTTTCAAGCTGGGACGACTTGGCTTGGTACCGATTTTACTTCCGTCATATACTCGATGTCTGTCTGTCTGTCTGTCTGTCTGAGAGTGCAAAAGTAAGAAAGTAGTGGAGTGAAATGTACAGGTGATAGTGTTATACATGTATAGGTTAAGAGCTAAGAGATCGATTACATCAAAGTGAGATTAAAAAGGATAAAAACAGTGGTTCCAAATTAAGGGCTGTAATGGAGTATGTTACCGTCTCCCTTGTTACATCCTGGAATAAATACAACTAACGTGCAATATGTTATATTATTTCCATAAAACAACCACATTGGATGCTATTATATACTATATTTGGATATATTTGGGAAATATTTGGGTATATTTGGTTATTTCGTGTCACCGGTCGTTTTGACCAATTTAGGGGGCCAAATCGGGGCCGTTTTGACCAAATCGGGGCCGTTCTGACTAGGGGCCGTTTTGACTACATAATCCCCACAAAGCTATACACCAAGTTACAGTTTGCCATATATGGTCATTGTTGTTGTTGTATATTTTGCGCCGCACGAGCGTTACATGTAAACAAACCGCTGTCCCATTAACTACCAGCCAAAATGTGCTATTTTAATTTTGCTCCCTAATCTATAATATTGCATTTTTTAAATCAAACTTGAACTGAACGAGGATGGGTATACGCGCACAGGCATTCGGCGGGTTTCGGCTTTCATCGGTATAACTCTATATATACGCGTAGTCTTCATTATGTGGGTGGGGTATCGACCTACGAACATTTCTGCTGCCACAGTTGCCAGGACATAACAATAATATTTGTATATCAACTTGATAACTATTTTTTTGGGGTATTTTTTATAAAAGATCTAACATAAGTGATGTTTGTTCATGGTATCTATGTTTAAGAGTTTATATTACTAATATCATAAGAAACGAGGCTAAGCCGACTTTTTTTTATGAAATCAATAAATGATATTATAAATATCATATTAAATCTAAGCCATCATTCACTATAACCCCTGCGTATACAGCATGTTGAGGGGTAGACCATTTGTGGATGTTTATCATCAATGATGTGTTAGTTCTATAGCTGTTTTCATGCACAAGATCAAGGCCAAACCAGTTGGAAATTATTTGTTGGTCAGAGAAGGATTGAGAGTGTACCGGTATATGTCTCTAGTCAGACCAAGCAGCAACCAGGGATATTTGTGAGCCCATGCTCACTTGCTCTAGTTTTAAGGTTTCTAGTGTTGATATGAGCGTGGTATTTAATATGTTTAACATTTCCATACAATTTGTCCTGGTCTGTCATTACTAACCGTGCCTTGCTGCAGCTCATTAACAGATGTGTTTGCATATATGCAAAACGTGTTACACCATCTGCTACATATGCTGATATATGCCATGCCTGTCTCGAGCCCGGAAAAAGGGGAGAGGTTTACGGTATAAATGTATTACAGTACCCCCCCCCCCCATATCCACCAAATTGTTTCCACAAGAAAAAATAATATTTTCTGGTACTCGCAGGTTTCCTTGCATGCATGGATGGAGGAGTCAGATTCTTCTTCACTGGAGTGGGACGAAGATCTGGGGTAGAATATGAAGGGAAATACTAACATGTGTGTGACTAAGAAGTTTGTACGTGTTGTAAGCGCAAAACTTAAATCGACAACAAAATTTGCATTAGCAGCCAATTTTAAGAATTCTTTGGTGAATTTATTCAGGTTCAGTGACCCTAATGTACATGTAGTCTGCCGCTGTGTTGAGTAAACTTATCAAAATATGCATAAGAACATTTTTATCAGACAAAGTTTACTGAAACTGGCCCCTGTTGAATGGTGCATCATGGAATAATATATATTCCCTTCCCATGGTAGATGTGGGCTGACAGTCAACACCAGGATAATTTGACACATTCATAAAGTTACTGTCTAATTTTAACATTCTGTGTCTAATTCACTAAGGATGGAGCATATTTATTTCTTCCATATTAAGATGGCAGTATATTCACACGTATATACATTTAGTTGCAGGAAGTAACTCTGCAGAATACTCTCGTATTGTTCATAACCCATAGGTTTCCCTTGCCGAGTAGGGAATCACATCTGATTCACAATTTAGCTGTTAATTGTAACATATATTCTGTATTTTTCAAGTGAAAGAAATGTCAGTATTGTACAAGTAAAACAAACCTGTAGTTCTGAAATACATGTTAGTACGACTAGAACAATACATATTGCCTTTCCAATGCAATCTGTACATCTGTACATTTATAACAGTTAAGAGCTATTGAAATATGTTCATTTCATAATACTGATATTCATTTATGTGAAATAAGTATAGAAAATGTAGCATAATTAACAGATAAAATGTGAATAAGATATGATTCACTATTCTACAGTACACATTGGTGCATGTGAAATCCCCACCTGAGGAATCTAATTCCATTGTACATCAAATTCTGTCTTAGGACTAAGCCTAGTGTTTACCAATGGTTTTTGGTAGCTAATTGAACATAAACACGGAATAACTGAATGGAAATAATTGTTTGCTGAACGAAATATTACATTCAGCAATCAATTTTATACATCATATTTTACATATTCAATAGGATAAGCAGAATATGTGGGTGTCGGCCACTGGTACTAAACGTGAACCGGTACATAGTGTGTTCACTTCAAACATCTCGTGAACCAGTTTAACGTATCTGTGACAAGTATTTATACCCCCACAAACAAAGTTTGTTGGAGGTATACAGGAGTCAGCTTGTCGGTCGGTCTGTCGGTCGGTCTGTTGGAAATTCCCTTCCGCTCTATATCTTCTACACCGATGCATGGATTATCAAATGGCTTGGCACAAATGTTTCTCATGATGAGAAGGTGTGTCGCGATCAATAACCACCCACCTACGTCCAAGGTCAAGGTCACAGTTGAAGGTCAAAGGTCAAACCTATCGAAATTCCCTTCCGCTCTATATCTTCTACACCGATGCATGGATTATCAAATGGCTCGACACAGATGTTTCTCATGATGAGAAGGTGTGTCGCGATCAATAACCACGCACCTACGTCCAAAGTCAAGGTCACAGTTGAAGGTCAAAGGTCAAACCTATCGAAATTCCCTTCCGCTCTATATCTTCTACATCGATGCATGGATTATCAAATGGCTTGGCACATATGTTTCTCATGATGAGAAGGTGTGTCGCGATCAATAACCACGCACCTACGTCCAAGGTCAAGGTCACAGTTGAAGGTCAAAGGTCAAACCTATTGAAATTCCCTTCCGCTCTATATCTTCTACACCGATGCATGGATTATCAAATGGTTTGGTACAAATGTTTCTCATGATGAGAAGGTGTGTCGCGATCAATAACCACGCACCTACGTCCAAGGTCAAGGTCACAGTTGAAGGTCAAAGGTCAAACCCATTGAAATTCCCTTCCGCTCTATATCTTCTACACCGATGCATGGCTTATCACACTATGCCCAGGGTCAAGGTCACAGACTTGATGCGTTTGAAACCTTAACGCTCGGCTAAATGGCTTATAATCAAAAATGCCTCGTTTTCTTTGGCTGCCAGTGGGGGTATTCGTGTGCCAACAGGCCACATTTCTAGTTCCATTTAGATTGTGTAACATAGTCATTTAAAAAAGTAAATGTCGGCAAAACACACCAGATTATACGTTGTGTGTGGAGAACCGAGGCAAAAACTATCTCCGTCTGACAACTGTGACAGCATGGAAATATCGGAAATTGCGGTTTGTTTACCTGTACTGTACAGTGTAACCCGGATGAAAAATGGCAGCGGAACTGTAACTTGGTGTATTGCAACAAATGTTACTTCCCTTGTTTAATTATTCTCTCAATTTGTTTTTAGAAAGACAGCGTCTTTCGGCTATCCTGGCGTCCGGTTGATCTGTTCGTCTTTACAGCACTGACTACCGTAGGATTTCTGAAACAGGTGATTGTGAACGTGTTCTCGAAAGCTTTATTTAATTATGCGTTTAATTTATTGTTGTTGTTTATCGAATGTTATGGTTTCGCGACACGGTGACCTGGATAATTTACCATATGCGTTTAAAAACATAGTTGCGTCTATATATGTGGCTGTGACCACAGGCATTCGGCGTGTTTCGGCTTTCATCGGTATAACTTTATATAAACATGATATATAACAAGGCTTATAACTGTTCGGACAAGGGTGGCCGGATTAGTTTTGTAGGTAGAGTGTCATACTGCAGACCGGGAGACCCCAGGTTCGATTCCCACCTCTCAACCGCTGCGCTTAGTGCTAGCCTAGTCCTATCGGATGGGGAATTAAATAGTCTGTCCCGACATGTAAGTTCATCGAGCCAGTGCTGTCGTTAAAAGAAAGCATTTACATTTGTTGTCAGACACGGCCTCGTATCATTCTTGTAGTCGGTGTGACGTATCACTAGTCACGTGACCCGATATGTTTGGGGGTTAACATGGTTAATCGATACATTTTGCTGTAACTTACTTCATTTTTATGCCAGAATATTTCACATTTAGAACTACGAAAATACTAAATGGTGATAAGAATATTGTTTAATGACCATTTATCATTATAAATTAGCATTTAAATTTGATTTAGCGATTGTAATTTAGTTGTTTGAAGTGTTCACAAATGATTAAATTATATAGGAAATACATATTTTCCCCTGCACTCCTCGACAGGGGAGATAAGTATAACCTGCAGGTGCACGAAATGGACGAAGTCTGACTTCCAGAATAACAAAATTAACATGTTTGAATTCTATGCATTCTATGTATTTCTGTAGAATAATGATAATTCTCAACATGCTCAAATGAACAAATGAACTTTCCACTAGAATACTGACGTTAGAGCCCTAAAGACATTAATTCATTTCTTATGATACGAGGTCGTGTCCGACATAGGAAAACCAGCTGTAATTCGATATTCCTGCATAATTATGTTTCAGCTATGCTATTTCAGCAAGATAGCAATAATTCTCAAATTAACTCGTGCACTTTCTGCCAAAATATTTACATTAGCATTTATAAAATCGCGGAATTTGTTACGATACGAGATCGTGTTATAAGCCAAAGTTATAAGCCTTGTTATTCATATATGTAATTATACCGATGAAAGCCGAAACACGTCAAATGCCTGTGGCTGTGACTGGAGAAATGGAGCTTAATAGGATTTGTCATCAGTGTAGCTCTTGAACAAATAACACACCCATGCACCCTGATCTATACTAGCTTGTTAGAAGCATGGCATGTGTTTCATTTATGGAATGCTGAACGATGCACACCCTGTTCATACTGTAGATGCACTGGCTGATCTAGCTGATCCACCGACTTTATATTGAACGTGTTGTAATTTCGGCTAATTCTGTGCATTTTGCGTAGTGTGCATCAAAATAAATTATGTTGATTTTGGAATAAACCAGCTGGTTAAACCCTACACTGCGTCACAAGTTTATCACATTCCGATAGTTTGGTTAAAGATTATTCAGAATATGGTAAAAACCTGTAAAATCGTTAGACACTGTTGATGAAATAGTGGACTTGCTTACTAAATCAATATTCCAACAAATAAACTAACCTGTCATTATGTCACTGGATAGTATTGCTGCAAGTTTAGTACCAATTTGTCTACGCTGATCCAGTCTGCTGTTTGCCATTTTGTTTACACTACCAGATGCGCAGCATTATCCGAAACAAATGTGACGTTGAAAACATAGATGTGACATCACACAATTTCAGTCATTTACTGCTGTCAGAACGTTATGACATTTAACCTGTAAATACTTCTTTGAACTGCCTTGTATGTTCAGGGAATTGTAACCGAATATGGGCTTGGTAATGTTATTTAAATTTGTTTGGAAAGCCTTAGGTGCACATAATTAGCCGACACCATTGTATATATATTCCATACATTCATTGAACATAAACATACTTTGCAAGCACACTGTTTAGCCTGACAATATATCCCAGCGTGCATGCAAAGACAAACTGTTAACAGCTTTCTATATACCATGTAAACCTGGGTCATAGGAATACAAAACAATGGTATCTGGAGCAGCAGTGGGGGTGAGTAACAACATTTCTATATACCATGTAAACCTGGGTCATAGGTATACACAACAATGGTATCTGGAGCAGCAGTGGGGTGAGCAACAACTGACGTTGGTAGTTATTTGCATAACTGAGGAAGTCTGAAATATATAAATATTTCATTTATATTTCAGTGCAATAATAGTCTTATCTCAATGCATTGCTGTATTTCAGCAAATATTTAGGAGCAAAACAAGTCTAACTTGAGATAGACTAGTTTTGCGCTGAATATTTCACTGCAAAGAAAGTTAGACTAGTTTTGCGCTGAGTTTCTCAGCGCAAAAGTAGTATAAGTTATCAAAAACATATTTTGAATTAAATTATATTTGTTTAAAGTTGATCAATCAATTTCTTATATTAAATACACTAAAACTTTGAATTTTCACACTTGTAGTCCGATTATTTATGAAAATAATCAGTTTGTTTGCATCGCCTGAACAATTTGCTAAAACCTAGTTGGACTAGTTTTGCGCTGGGCCCTCTATATATATATTCATTGAACATAAACATACATTGTAAGCACACTGTTCAGCCTGACAATATATCCCAACGCGCATGCAAAATGGTGTCTGCTCAATTCATTCTCATGTCGATTTGCTCTCAAGTCAATTCGTTCCCATTTTTATCAATTTGCTCTCAGTTCATTTTTAAAATTGATCAATTCGTTCTTAATTTCATACGACCATTTTACAAAAACGGTACGTATTATGTTTTACCGCGGAGCGCGGTGGCGGCGGCGGCGGCGGACAGAAACACTGCATAGTTTGTGTACACAACTCCTCTGAAACTGTTCCGTCATTCTATCTAAAACTATACACAGGTCTTCTACACATATTGAAGATGGGCTCCTTAGTGTTTTCATGCCGAAAAAGTATTTTTTTTAAAAAAAAAGTATCACCTTTTTAACTTAGTCGTTTTTTTATACATTTTTGTATACAATTCTATATAGGGTACAGAGTTTGTGTACACAACTCCTCTGAAACCGTTCAGTCAATCGATCTGAAACTATACACACATCTTCTACACATATTGAAGATGTACACCATGGTGTTTTTATGCAAAAAAAAAAATTGTTCACAAAAATATCACCTGTTTTGTCTACATTTGTGTATCCAATTCTATATAGTTTCTACTTTGCACATCTCTACCTAAATTAGTATACCTGTTCATCTCTACAAGAGGAATAAATAATGCTATAGGTTTTCAAATTTTCATTAATGTTTCTTGCCTTTGTGTCAGCTTCACATTTCTGCATCTTCGCTGTCTGGCCCATCTTCGACAGGCATATTTTGTGACTTGTTATCTGCATTTTATTTATGATAAATAAAAGTATTAACTGACTTTAAAACCACCCACGAAAAATAGCGTTCATGTTGCGTACGAAGTATGTCGAGGGATATATAGTTTGTCCGTCCATCTGCATTAAAGTCGGATTGGGTTTGTCCGTCCATCTCCGTTAAAGTCTGATTGACCTCAAACTTCATATATTTCCTTATCATCATCCATATTTTCATTCCATAGCAAGCCCATGTGATCCATATTTCCAAGGTCAAGGTCAAATGACTTTGAAATTTGAGTTAATGTTTTCACATACCTTCTATCTCTGTAACCGTAAGTCAGATTTGCTTGATACTTCGTATGCTTATTGGGCATTATCCATATATTCATTCCGTGTCCCACTCATGTGGCCCTTGTGCCCCAAGGTCAAGGCCAAATGACTTAGAAGTTTGACTTATTATAAAATCTGCATTAAAATTTGTACATACCTTATATCTCCACAATTGTTACTCAAATTTACTTCCAACTTCTAATACTTCCTGTTCATCATCCATATTTTCATTCCATAGCAAGCCCATGTGATCCATATTCCCAAGGTCAAGGTCAAATGACTTTTGAAATTTGAGTTAAAGGCTTTACATACCTTATATCTCTACAACACTTACTCCGAAGTTTGCTTAAAGTTTCTGTCAAAATTTGCGTTAAAGTTTTCACATACCTACTATCTCTGTAACCGTACGTCTTGAAACTTCGTATGCTTATTGGGCATCATCCATATATTCATTCTGTGTCCCACTCGTGCGGCCCATATGCCCCAAGGTCAATACCAAATGATTTCGACGTTTGACATTATAAAATCTGCGCTAACGTTTTCACATACCTTATATCTCCACAATTATTACTCAAATTTACTTCAAACTTCCAATACTGCCTTTTCATCATCCATATTTTCATTCCATAGTATGCCCATGTGGTCCAAATGACCAAGTTCAAGGTCAAATGACATTGAAATTTGTGTTAAAGTTTGTACATACCTTATATCTCCACAACACTTGTTCCGATTTACTTCCAACATATAATACTTCTTATTCATCATCCATATCTTCATTCTATAGCCTGCCCATGAGACGTCCACATGCCCAAGGTTAAGGTCAAACCTTATATCTCCACAACACTTACTCCGATTTACTTAACACTTCAAATGACTTTAAAAATGTGCATTAAAGCTTTTACATACCTCATATCTCCACAATCCTTAATTCAAACTTCAAATAAATATACACTCTGAGACCGTCAAATGCCTCGGTGGGCTCGACATGCGGGCCGCGGCCATCTGGTATAGAGTCAAACGTTCGATATGTTATATAATGGCGTCTATATAGTGAGTCAAACCTTCGATATATGGTATCAGTTGTCTTTATATTAAGTCAACATTTCATTGTATGATATCATGATATCTTTGTATTGGGCCGAAATGTCCATATATCATTCCGTATTGTCTCTATATTGAGTCAAGAGTTCGTTATATCAGACCATTATGTTTTTATACTGAGTCAATTGTTCAATATATAACAGCATTATCTCTTTATATTGAGTTAACAGTCCAATATATCGTACCATTACGTATTGAGTCAAAAGTCCATTATATCATTACATAATGTCTTTATATTGAGTCAAAACTTTCAATGTAGCATACCGTTATTTCTTTATATCGAGTCAAAAGTTCAATATATCATACCAATTTGTCTTTATATTGAGTCAAATGTTCTTTATATTGAGTCAAAAGTTCAATATAGCATACCATTTTGTCTTTATATCGAGTCAAACCTTCAATATTTCATACCAGTTTGTCTTTATATCGGGTCAAAAGGGCAATATATCATACCATGCCTTTATATATAATCAAGACTTAAATATATTATATCATTATAACTTTATATGGAGTAGTTCTGTTTTTTTTATAGATAGGACTATTTTGCAGTGGTATTATTTTACTGTAACATTGGCAAAAAAAACGCGGCCATTTGTTGAAAGTTGTCACAAGGTTAAAGAATACTGAAAGGTGCGAACTCGGCAAGGGGTTATGCAAACGTAATCCGGTATAACAAATTAGTGCGGATGTTTTGAGGTCACAGTCACAGTTTTCTTGCAAATCGTGATTCATTACTACATTGGGGTGCTTCTAGCACCAGTGTTTGGCATATATGTAGCATTTAAAATAAAACAATGAACATGTTGGTCACGTGATGTAAACAGAGTTTCCGTTGCCAACATTTTTTAACAGTATTGGGGGCATGGCGAGGTTGGATTTTTCTTTCTTGGGTAGTAAATGAACGTATTGTTTAATTCATGTAGAACCAGTACAGACCCGCTGCAGGGCAAGTACAAGTAGGTTCTACAGCATTCATGCGAATAGTGAAAGTAGGAGACTGGCCTTACTGGATGGGATTCAGTTAAATATAGTAAAACTATGTGGTGTGTTCTAACCTCTAACCTATAAGTACACAAATGCGCGCTTTTTTAACTGTTACCGTAAAATAACACTACTGCAAATACATCCGATATATATAAAGAACAAACAACTCAATATTAAGTTAAAATGATATCATATATTGATGTTTTTGCTAAATATAAAGACACAATGCCATCATATAATGAACTTTTGATTCCATATTAAGACCTAATGGTGTCACATATTGCAATTTCGACCCAATATAAAGACATATCATTCAATATCATTCAGTGAAAGACGAATGACATCATATATTAAAGTTTCGACCCAATACAAAGACATAATGGTATACTATTTTGACGTTTCAGCTCAATACAAATACATAATGGTACGATATAATGAACTTTTGACCAACAATAAAGAAATATTGGTACGATATATTTAACGTTTGACTCGATATGAATACATAATGAGCTCATATATTGACGTTGGTACTGCAGACACTACTGTATCGTCGTATAAGACGGCCATGACGTACCATAGTATAATATCGTTGTGTCTTTATATTGAGTCGAAAGTGCAATTCTATATAGCAAAAACTTCAATATATAGAGGATATTCATCGAGTGAAATATGGACATTTCACACCACTCGATGAACATATAATATGTCATATTAGTTGCAAAAATATGAATATTCTATTTATTATATACCACTCCATGGAAATTAGCAGTTTTTTAGACTTTATACGGTAATGAATGTGTATTTGAAGCCTATTTGCAGTCCGGCACTGCAGATGCGCGTTATGAATATATATAGCGGAAGTAGTCGTATTTTCACCGGAAGTTGTTTATTTCATCGATGAGAACATATTATGACTTTTATTTACATCGTATAACTATGTATTTCATGGGTAGGTATATAATAAATGATATCATTTTAATTTTATATCGAGTCGTTTCTTCTTTATACAGATATGACTTATATGCATTTGTTTTGTTTTGCGCTAACGCCGTTAACAAAGCGCGCCCTTGTGTACTACGTCAGCTGTCAGGCTAGCAAACACCAATTAGTTTTACTATACAACTTATCAGAATCCTCCAACAAGAGTTGGCCGAGGACAACGAAGCGCACCCGGTGGCAGCAAAGGAACCGAGGGCACATTTGAATCCAAGCAAGGAAACAGAAAATATAGGCCATTTACCCGAGCGTCCGAGCGTTAATGTTTTCGAATTTTTGAAGACAGACGGACAGACAGACAGACGGACGCCTACGACACCGAGGGTATGCCATAAGCACTTCTTCCTTCGGAAGGCGCGCTAAAAATGGCCATTCTCTCATACTTTCACTATTCGTATGTATGCTGTTGAACCTACTTTTACATAACCTGCAACATGTCTGTACCGGATTTTCACTAATTAAACAAAATGTTCACTTACTCCTAAGAAAGAAAGAAATCAACCTTGTCCTGTCCGCCATATTATTTATCATCAAACTTCCAAGTGACGTATGTTTACATCACGTGACGAACAGGCTCAGTATTTTCGTTTAAATGCTCGAACTATGCTGGAAACATGTGTTAAAACACACCAACATGTTTCTCAAGAACAAATGGGCAGTAATGGATAATGATTTACATGCAAACTGTGTCTGTGGCCTCAAAACATCTTCACTATTTTTATACCGGACTATTTATGCATGCCCACCCCCCCCCCGCACCCTCCCGGCCCTGGAGCTGTGTACTATATTTAGTACAGTCATACCGTCAGTGGATGTATTGGATGATCCGATGTACATGTATATGTATATGAAACAGGTAGGCAATTGGTTTCCCTTAGACCCACATTCACACACACACATGACATGGTAATGTGCAGTATTTTTCACTTTATTTGTTATAAATTTAAAATGGGAGAACTTGTCAATGTACGAGTTGTCCAAACGTCTTGGAGACAAGTTACCATTGATGTAAAGACTGCTCCATGCCACACGATGCCAACACATGTTATAGCCGACTCCTTTCCTTTTTCAGGTCCCATGCAAACAGCAGCACAACAGTCCGATTGTGAAGCCCAGGTCATATTATGGTACTCGTGACACCATTTGTTTACTTCAGGAGATAAACAAATATGCAACCGCCTTTTGATAATCAAAATGTACAGAAGAGACTTTGTATAGGATGGATTAAAGTATGAAACGACTACATAAATGCACGGCATGTGACAACACCTTTCGTGAACGGTAGCAGCCTCAAACTACAGTATGCACTTTCACTTATACATGTAGTAAAATTTTCAAACAACGGGGTCTCATCAAATAACGTGTCCATACATACCCATGATTGTCCACCGCACATGGTCATCCACACCGGGGATCGTCCTCATACAAGTAGTGTTTGTGGTAAGACATTCACATCCAGTGGCCACCTCAAATAGCACCTGCTTTTACATACGGGGGATCGTCCCCATACATGTAGTGTTTGTGACTAGACATTCACACAGAGTGGACACCTCAAACAGCACATGCTCATACATACGGGGGATCGCCCCATGCATGTAACGTTTGTGACCAGACATCCACACAGAGTGGATACCTCAAACGGCACATGCTCATACATACGGGGGATCGTCCCCATACATGTAGATATTCACACGGACTGGCAGTCTCAAACAGCACATGCTGATACACTGGGGATCGTCCCCATATATGTAGTGTTTGTGACCAGACATTCACACGGACTGGCAGTCTGAAACTAGCACATGCTCATACGCACCGGGGATCGTCCACATACATGTAGTGTTTGTGACAAGACTATCACACACAGTGACCCACCTCAAACGACACATGCTCATACATACGGTGGATCGTCCCCATACATGTAGTGTTTGTGACCAGACATTCACACAGAGTGGACGCCTCAAACAGCACATGCTCATACATACGGGGGATAGTCTCCATACATGTAGTGTTTGTGACAAGACATTGACACGCAGCAGCAGCCTCAAACAGCACATGCTCATACATACGGGGGATAGTCTCCATACATGTAGTGTTTGTGAGAAGACATTCACACGCAGTGACCACCTCATAAAACACATGGTCATACATACGGGGGATCGTCCCCATACATGTAGTGTTTGTGACGAGTCCTTCAACTACAGTGGCCGCCTCAAACGGCACATGCTCGTACATACGGATCCTCGCCATACTTGTTGTGTTTGTGACGTGACATTTACACAACGTGGCAGCCTCAAACAGCACATGCTCATACATACGGGGGATCGTCCCCATACATGTAGTGTTTGTGACCAGACATTCACACAGAGTGGACACCTCAAACAGCACATGCTCATACATACGGGGGATAGTCTCCATACATGTAGTGTTTGTGACAAGACATTCACACGCAGCAGCAGCCTCAAAAAGCACATGCTCATACATACGGGGGATATTCTCCATACATGTAGTGTTTGTGAGAAGACATTCACACACAGTGACCACCTCATAAAACACATGCTCATACATACGGGGGATAGTCCCCATACATGTAGTGTTTGTGACAAGAGATTCACACACAGCAGCAGCATCAAACGGCATATGCTCATACATACGGGGGGTCGTCCCCATACATGTAGTGTTTGTGACAAGAAACTCGCATATAGTGGCAGCCTCAAACAGCACATGCTCATACATACGGGGGATAGTCCCCATACATGTAGTGTTTGTGACAAGACATTCACACACCGCAGCAGCCTCAAACAGCATATGCTCATACATACGGGGGATCGTCCACATACATGTAGTGCTTGTGAAAAGGCATTCAACCACAGTGGCCACCTCAAACGGCACATGCTCATACATACAGGGGATCGTCCCCTCTATACTTGTAGTGTTTGTGACAAAAAATTCACCCAACGGTGCAGCCTCAAACAGCACATGCTCATACATACGGGGGATAGTCCCCATATATGTAGTGTTTGTGACAAGACATGCAGACACAGCAGCAGCCTCAAACAGCATATGCTCATCCATACGAGGGATCGTCCCCATACATGTAGTGTTTGTGACAAGACATTCAAACACAGCAGCAACCTGAAAGAGCATATGCTCATACATACGGGGGATCGTCCCCATACATGTAGTGTTTGTGACAAGACATTCACACACAGCAGCAGCCTCAAACAGCATATGCTCATACATACGAGGGATCGTCCCCATACATGTAGTGTTTGTGACAAGACATTCACACACAGCAGCAGCCTCAAACAGCATATGCTCATACATACGAGGGATCGTCCCCATATATGTAGTGTTTGTGACCAGACATTCACACACAGCAGCAGCCTCAAACAGCATATGCTCATACATACGGGGGATCGTCCCCATATATGTAGTGTTTGTGACAAGACATTCACACACAGCAGCAGCCTCAAACAGCATATGCTCATACATACGGGGGATCGTCCCCATATATGTAGTGTTTGTGACCAGACATTCAGATACAGTGGCGACCTTAAACGGCATATGCTCATACATACGGGGGATCGTCCCCGTACATAAAATATCTGTGACAAGGCATTCGCACAGTCGCTGCATCAAACGACACATGCTCAAACATACGGCGGGTGGTTGGTTGGGAGTATGCGATTGGTAATTTAACGATCGGGATATATCCTTACCGGAATCCGACCGAAGTCCTGGTTTGGCCCTCGGGTACACGTTTTGCTTTCTTGTTTGTGAGTGTTATAAATGGTTATATTCCTTATATCAATAATTAGGACGATTATTTATAATAATCCTATTACCTTTAGTTAAAAGGTTAAGTGACTTTGGTGTGGTATCGACCTTGGACCGTTTCAGGTTATTTTAATTTCATGGCTGAATATATAGTTTTTCGATGTACATATTCTGTTCTGATTTTGGAACCCCACTAAAAATATTGTAGTCGTGTACTAACTGCCTGTACATATGACTGAACTTTTTAATTTTCCGATTTCTCGGAATTCACCGATATTCACCGATATTTAGTATACACCATTAAGTAGGTCACAGAGGATATGTTTTAAACTATATTTGTACGTATATTGACTACTGGCGATGGGATAATAAGGAACTGGTACGGATGCATACATTACACAATTAGTCGCGTATCAATCGAATTGTGTAACAGAATACACGTAGAAGAACCACTGCTCTTAGTGATATAAACTTCCTAATTCCTGAGTGTGTTTACAGTGTTAAAGTACATGTAATTTCATCACAATCAGCACTCGTGTACTACACATGTATTCATAGGACCCAGTACCATACAACTAAGAGGTATACAACCTCGATGCATCGGTGGAGAAGTGGTTCAATACAGAAGCAACTCAATATTTACCTTTGATAGTGAGCAATACTGCTCATAATGGCCTTGTTGGAAAGTTCTTAGAATTTATGTTGCGCGGGAAGATGGCATACTGTTTGCAGTTGTGCTTATAAGCTGTGGGGTTATATTTCAATTGTATTGACTTTATTTCTCCAGGCACTTGCCCCGTGCAGGCACCGGGGCGGGATCAACTGATCCTGAGAATAGTGCTGCAGTAGCCATTGCTTGTCGTAAAAGGCGACTAAACTGGCTTAATGATTGGGTTCATACTTTCCGGAACCCACTATACCGGATTTGGCCCTCATGTACATTTTTGGCTTTCTTGTATGTGAGAGTTGAGTCAGGCTATGCACCATATATAAAAGTAAGATTAGCGCTAATCCTATTACTTTTAGGGGATGGGATAAATGATGCTGGTGTGGCGAGGGCCTGGCACCAGATCAGGTTCTAATTTCAGGACTGAATATATATTTTGATTGTAAATATTGAGTTCTGAAGTTGGGATTTACCCCCCTCGGACAGGTGGATACGGGACTCGACCCCGTTGACCCGTCTGCGTGTAGACTCCCTGAGGCTTGTACCTCTATGTCAGAAAAGGGGACGTTAAACCCTATTCACTCACTTCTCCAGGCACTATTCGAGCCACTTTTAAAACTATTTACAGTTTCTGCATGTACTACATCCTCCGGCAGTTTCTTGAATTCACTACTCTATTTGATACTGTTTATTGATTATGTATTGTAGCCGACTGTTGCTTGTCAAGCTTTGGACTGTGTCCCCGAGTATGGGTTGTTTTGTATAATCGTATACATGTATTTGGAATCGTCACAGTATCGAAATCGTTCATAATCTTAAAGAGTTGTATTATATCTGCCCTGTCTCGGCGATAGTATAATGTTGGTAAACCAAGTTCTCGAATGCGTTCATCATATGTGAGATGATTCAAACCGTTAACTACACGAGTAGCTCTGTATATATTATAGTATTGAAGCGACCCAGCCAGCGAAGCATCGCTATACACGCCTGTGTATTGCGTATTCCTCGCTTCGAATTTATCACTCATTTTGGACAACAAAACATGCCTGTCATTTTGTGCACAGAACTTACCAGGATCTCCGATGCATGCCTGGATGTTCACACTTGTCAATAGTTTATTATCGGCATCTTCATACACCAGGAAACTTGTTTTGTTAGTTACAAGTGACAATAGTTTGTTGACATTTCTTGTGTGTGTTGAACACGGCCGCCATTTTATACTGCGTAAACCTGTTTAAGCTCGGTAATTTCCGCCAAACCTCTCCGACCAATCAACGATGCGGGACAACTTTCACTTTTCGTCGAAGTGAGAAAGTCCCGGTATTCTATTACACATTCCAACCAATCCACTATGCGGAATCTGGGACAACTTTCACATGTTGTCCGCGGATTCCAAATATGGTCCTCATTGTCCGAATGTTGTCTTCGGAGTCTCTACGAGCCAATCAAAGGGCTGCATCTGCGGACAACGTCCGAACCGAAGGTTATACATAGGAGTGAAATATGTCAGTTGTCGTCTTTGTCCCGACAGACGCAACTCGAGACGCAACTCGCGTCTCAGAACTCCCAAGGCCCAAATATCCTCCCCTTAAACATTACTCACCGACGATATTACCAATGGTCCGGTAGTCGTGAGACGTGATGATTTGAACGTCATTCTGGCATTATTGATTATTAATATTGGCTGGAACCATAATAATGCCAATATCCCATTACCCCACCCACTTTTTCCCCATTGCGATACGATTCCCAATTTGAGCTTCATGACCCCACTGTTGTGTGACGCCCCACCCTAACGTCGTGCCCCCTCCCACCCCTGTTAGGTGATCCCGATTCCATTGTCACGCATCCTAGCTGTTGTGTGCCCCCATTCAGTTATGTGTCGTGATTCCCACCCCAGCTTCGTGACATCCGGCTGTGTGACTCCCCACCCCTGCTGTGTGCCCACCGGCTGTGTAATTCCCCACCCAGCTGTGTGACTCCCCACCCAACATTAATCCCCACCCAGCTTCTTGACCCCCCAGATGTGTGACTCGCCACCATAGCTTCGTGCCCCCTCCTTTCTTTAACCCCGCTGTGTGACTTACCACCCAGCATTATTCCCACCCCAGCTTCGTGAACCCCGCTGTGTGACTCCCCTACCCAGCATTATTTTCCACCCCCAGCTTCGTGATTCCCGCTGTGTGACTCCCCCACCCAGCATTATTTCCCGCCCCCAGCTTCGTGATCCCCGCTGTGTGACTCCCTCACCCATCATTATTTCCCACCCCCAGCTTCGTGATCCCCGCTGTGTGACTCCCGCTGTGTGACTTCCCCACCCAGCATTATTCCAACCCCAGCTTCGTGATTCCCGCTGTGTGACTCCCCCACCCAGCATTATTCCCACCCCAGCTTCGTGATTCCCGCTGTGTGACTCCTCCACCCAGCATTATTTCCCACTCCCAGCTTCGTGATCCCCGCTGTGTGACTCCCGCTGTGTGACTTCCCCACCCAGCATTATTCCCACCCCCAGCTTCGTGATCCCCGCTGTGTGACTCCCCCACCCAACAGTATTTCCCCAGATTCGTGATCCCCGCTGTGTGACTCCCCCACCCAGCCTTATTTCCCACCCCAGCTTCGTGATTTCCCACCATGACTTGGGTTTGCGTTAGTGTGATTTTCCGCCAGATTTTAGCATAAATCTAGTCCGTGTTTACATGCGCTAATATCCTTTCTTGAGTATGCTTACTCCCACAGTCGCCTGTTGTGCTTCTGTATCTTGCCATGTGTACATCTCATATTATTCATTATCTGTCCATAATCAGATCACCCTCATCGTTGTTATCATAGTTTGTCACCACTCTTTAATTGTACACGTTGAGTAATACTGCATGTTAGAAATATTATCAAAATATCAGATGTTACTAAAATCTCGTCACTGTCGTCTTTTCATTGCCAAGTAGATATAGTCGTTAAATTTCACTACCCCGATTCACGAGGGCCCGCTACCAACCGCCTGCATGAACAGGAAACTATAATTTACCCCGTATTCTTGAAGGCAGACGCAACGAAGGGTCGTTACAGTAGTATATCCTTTCTACATCTGGGATACCATATAACAGTGGCATATTCTAGGTGTGGTCTTATTCAGCTCTTGTATAGTGGTATAAAGGTTTCTTTGTTTAGGCATATCAATTTCCGCTAAATTAATCCTAGCATTTGATTAGCTTTCTTCACTTTCTGTGCAATATGTGTGTCGAAACCTAGTCATTGGCAAATACTACCGCCAAGGCTTTCTCGTTAGTAATATTGTCAATATATATTTCACTTGTATTGACCTTCATGTAGTAGTTCCAGTTGTGATTGGATTTCCGGAGATGCATAGCATTTCACTTGTTAGCGTTGAACTTAAGCTGCCAGTTTCCTGACCATTATGCAAGTTGATCGTTTTGGATTCTAATGCAACTGGTACTTTCAAATAGGCCTATATTACTTTTACGCTTGATATCCTCTGCAAATAACATTTTCATACTATCAGCCACATCAGGCAAATCCTTGATATATAATAAAGAATAATGTAGGTCCAATTACACTACATCCGCCATCTTACATCTCTACAACGTCGACGACATCGTGGCGACATGATTAGTCTTCAAGATACTAACAGCCAGAGAAGGCCTCGCCTCGCATCATCTATTTGACAGAAATAGTTTCAACTCTATAAGAGGGCATTTGCATAAACTCTACTTGAACTACAGCAGGTTAATTACGCAAATCATACTTTCCAAAAGATCCGTTATTGCCTGGAACAACCAGTGCCACTCGCATCAATATGTTTAAAAACCATATCAACAAACACATAAAGAGAATGTATGGGGTTATAATGGATACAATACCGCTTACCATTACCGCGGCCGGCCACCAAAGGGGAATCGGCTGCGGATCCAAGTAACAACTCCAGCTAAATAATTACTGGGAAATATCAAAGGAAGCAGGTCAAAACGACCCACTTTGTCTAAAACGGCACCAGTGTTGATCAAAAGGGCACAAATGTTCTAACCAAAACGGCCCCATACCAAAACGGCGCCATTCTTATACATTTTGACCCGACAATGGGTATGTTTTGACTAGATGTTGGGTAAAGTTTATCTTTTGTTTTTGGTGTATTATAGGAATGAATGACCTTTTTGTGGAATTTATCGGGGTATAAACTTGGAAAAGTCGCGGGAATACTGACTTTTCCAAGTTTATATCCCCGATAAATTCCACAAAAAGGCCATTCATCCTTATAATTCCAGCATCTGAAATAAATTCATCAAGAAAATGTGTTTATTTTCCGTTTTCTTAAGAATTATTTTAACTGCGCCTCACGGTTACGGAAAGTAGTTTGGCGTGGGAGTTTACTGGGATATACATTTTGGACAGAGACTTGCTACGGGTGAATCAAATGTTAGGGAATTGTGTAAATATTTTTGTGCAGGAATTATACTGTTATATCGTTATTTTAGGTCTGGTGAATTTTTTTGCTACATTGTGTGAGCCAAGTTTTTTTTTCATGTATATACTACATACAACAAAACTGGGGTTGGTTCCATTTTTTTCTATAAGCCATATGGCCGCCATCTTTAAATAAAAAATGGCCGCCATTGAAAATTATATTTAGAGGACAAGGTCATTATGTGTGGTGTTTTTGCAGCGAAAAATACATTATTATGGACAAGAAATATTGGCAGAATGAGTTCAATACATTTTGAGACACCACCCATTTTGGTTTTCATTTCAAACTTGGAAATCCAGTATTTATTGTACATTTGTGAATGTCGTGGTAACATTTTATATTTTCCTTCTGGTTATACTCGTATTTCTTTGAACACAGTCTGCTTATATTATTACTAACTGGTATTATGTTATGAGTAGTCTCTATCTTCAAAATGGCTGCCAAAACTAAGTGTGTTATATACATCGCCACATTTGTTACACATTCTAGTATTTCTGTGGCTGTAGTTATGTTCTTTCAAATGCTATTGTGCTTGGAACGTGTGTGTTTACTTGAAAACATATCTATATACAGTATATACCAAAACTGAAGTTTGTTCCATTCCTTAAGAGCCATATGGTCGCCATTTTTAATTTAAAAATGCCCGCCATTGAGATTAATATATATTTAACTTCAACGTTTTGGTGTTTTCTATTATTATTTATTATAGATAAGAAATATTGGCATAATTATTTCGGTGTATTTTGAAATGGCGGTCATTTTATTTTTAAAATGGTCGCCATTTAATCTTGACAATATAATATGTATTATGCATGTTTAATGCAGTGGTGATATTTTGTATGTTTCTTCTGCTTATACTTATAATACAATGAACACAACATGTTGATATTATTTCTAACTAGTAGTGTAGTAACATACAACATTATCTTCAAAATGGCCGCTGGAAATAAGTGTGCCACACACATTGCCATTTCAAGGATTTACATGTATTACGTATTGTTGTATCCCCGGACTCCGTCAGGGGATTCTATGGATTTGACAGCGGGCCGCGTCCGCGTCCGAGTCCGCGTCCGCCGCAGACACTTCTTGTCCAGAGCATAACTCGAACACCCTTTGGAATATTTTCATGAAACTTCACACATGCATAGACCATGACCCGAAGGTGTGTCACGCACAAGAATGACAACTCTAGCATAGCTACGTTTTGAGTTATCTCCCTTTCTTTTTTGCGCACTGATTTCGTGTCCGGAGCATAACTCGACCACCCTTTGGAATATTTTCATGAAACTTCACACATGCATAGACCACGACCCGAACGTGTGTCGCGCAGAAGAATGACAACTCTTACATAGCTAATTTTTTAGTTATCTCCCTTTTTTGTTTCGCTCACTGATTGACCATAACTCAACCACCCTTTGGAATATTTTTTATGAAACTTCACACATTCAATTAGACCACGAACCGAAGGTGTGTCGTGCACAAGAATGGCAACTCTTGCATAGCTAATTTTTTAGTTATCTCCCTTTTTTGTTTTCGCGCACTGATTTCCTGTCCGGAGCATAACTCGACCACCCTTTGGAATATTTTCATGAAACTTCACACATGCATAGACCACGACCCGGAGGTATGTCGCGCACAAGAATGACAACTCTTGCGTAGCTAATTTTTTAGTTATCTCCCTTTTTTGTTTTGCGCACTCTACAAACTGGACAATAATGCATGAATACCCGTTTTCTCGTGTGCTCTGTACACCTTACCTGTAGAGAGAACAATAGCCTTCTCTGGTTGAACAATAGAGACTGGGAGAACCATTCACCTGTGCATGTGCTAGCATGTGCAAATGTCCAGTCTTGACCACTCTGACCACAGGTAATTTATACAGGTAAATTACTACATTGGATATTACATTTCCGTAAACTGTGTTGAAAATAATGTGGCATTATGTGGACCTGTGCAGATATATATAGATAAATATAGGACTATTAAAACAAAATTCTGGGCTCCATTAGCAAGCATTATTATTTTTAATTTTTAAACTTTTTTTTTCCATTTTTTTTTTTCATTTTTTTTTTAAATTCTTTTTAAATTTTTGTCTAGTGGCATAAGGTCGTAAGTGATAATACAGACTATTATCATATAATAAAACAATTATTGACTAGTGAGCCATAGAATATAATCTGATATTCCATGACTCACTAGTCAATAATTGTATAATATGTTCGGGCCAGTGAAAATTGCTTTCGGGCATAGGCTCGAGGTCAAGGCGGGACAAGGCGAGGCATTTGATTCCGCGGAATTCTTGTTTACTTATCTCCCTTTGTTGTTTCATGCTCTGATTTAGTATCCAGAGCATAACTCGAACACCCTTTGGAATATTTTTATGCCCCACCACGATAGTGGAGGGGGCATTTAGTGTTACCCTTGTCCGTCCGTCCGTCCGTCCGTCCGCACACACGAATGGGTACTTGTAAGCGTACGGGGATCTTATTGGGTAGGGTTAGGATAGTGTTGGGTACTATTGTTGGGTATTTTTATACAGTGAAAACCCAACAAGTATTCATTCGTAGGAACGTGCGTCCCTTCCTCCCGTCCGTCCTTCCGTCCGTCCGTCCGTCCGTCACAAAAGTTTAACACTCGGGTAAATGTCTCATAATTTCTTCATCCTTCGACCGATCTGCTTCATATTTCATATACACATTTCTCTGATGGTTCACTACCGCCCTGTGCCAAATCCACGTTTGTCCTGCCCCCGCCAAGCCCAGGGTCAAGGTCACATACTTGGCGCTTCAAAAACATTAACGTTCAGGTAAATATCTTATAATTTCTGTTTTCTTTCACGGATCAGTTTCATATTTCATATACACAATGGCCTATGGTCCTCCACCTTTACCACCATTTTCGTCCTGCCCCCGCCAAGCCCAGGGTCAAGGTCACATACTTGGTGCTTCAAAAACTTTACGCTCAGGTTAATATCTTATAATTTCTGTTTTCTTTCACGGATCAGCTTCATATTTCATATACACATTGCTCTAATGGTCCTCTACCGCCCTGTGCCAAATCCACGTTCGTCCTGCTCCCGCCAAACCCAGGGTCAAGGTTACATACTTGGTGCTTCAAAAACTTTAACGCTCAGGTAAATATCTTATAATTTCTGTTTTCTTTCACGGATCAGCTTCATATTTCATATACGCATTGCTCGAATGGTCCTCTACCGCCCTGTGCCAAATCCCAGTTCGTCCTGCCCCAGCCAAACCCAGGGTCAAGGTCACATACTTAGTGCTTCAAAAACTTTAACGCTCGGGTAAATATCTTATAATTTCTGTTTTCTTTCATGGATCATCTTCTTATTTCATATACGCATTGCTCTAATGGTCCTCTACTGCCCTGTGCCAAATCCATGTTCGTACTGCCCCCGCCAAGCCCAGGGTCAAGGTCACATACTTGGTGCTCCAAAAACTTTAGCGCTCAGGTAAATATCTTATAATTTTTCTTCCCATTCACGGATCAACTTCATATTTCATATACGTGTTGCTCTAATGGTCCTCTACCGCCCTGTGCCAAATCCACGTTCGTCCCGCCCCCGTCAAGCACAGGGTTAAGATCACATACATATATAATTTCTGTTTTCTTTCACGGATCAGCTTCATATTTCATATATGCATTGCTCTAATGGTCCTCTACCGCCCTGTGCCAAATCCACGTTCGTCCTGCCCCCGCCAAGCCCAGGGTCAAGGTCACATACTTGGTGCTTCAAAAACTTTAACGCTCAGGTAAAAGAAAATTTTGACTTAGCATTTGGCCTCATTTATTATCAAAGCGATATGTGGGACATCCGTGTTCTATGAACACTTTTTCTAGTTTATTAAAATTCACACATGCATAGAAGACGACCCAAACGTGTGTCGCACGTAAGAATGACAACTCTTGCGTCTTTAATTTCTTTGTTATCTCCCTTTGCTGTTTCGTGCACTGATTTCGTGTCCGGAGCATAACTCGAACACCCTTTGGAATATGTTCATGAAACTTCACACATGCATAGACCACGACCCTAAAGGTGTGTCACGCAAGAATGACAACTCTTGCATCACTAATTCTTTAGTTATCTCCCTTTGTTTTTCCGTCACTAATTTTGTCTCCGGAGCATAACTCGAACACCCTTTTTTCAAACTACTTGTGTATCTGGGGAGGGGGATACACATGCGCTTGTCGACAAGCGTCCATTTCTAGTTGTATTACGTATTTACATGCAATACCTATTGTTGTGCCTTATATTTTTGTTTCTTCAAATGATACCTTGGTCAGCATATGTGTTTTCCTTTAAAATAAGAAGATAAATTATGGCAAAGCAACCATTTTGTCCAATAAAGTGTATATTAATGTCTTGTGTATTGCTTTGCATAAGTAAATATTCATAGTCTCCCTTGCTGTTATGAGAAAGCGTCTGTTACGGCGATATGATGCACCATCTGCAGTCTGCACAATATAAGATCTGGCATTGTGCAAGCAGACTGTAACTGGTCTCAACAAGTTGCTGTCTTTATGGAGTCCAACTTGGTCGCCAATGTTTAGCTCTTTTAATTTTAAAGCTACTATGCTTTTATCATTGCATTTCTTGCTCTGTTGATGACTGAATCTGATTTTGTCACAAATCAAAATCAATAACTGTGCAGGTAACCATTCCGTGCCGGTTATGGGAGTTAAGATATTCCAGTGTACCCAAATATAGTTCTGTACATTCATCTTTTGTTTTTCAGAAACTGTGTTTCACAATGATTACGGTTCGCTCAGCTAACCCACTGGGCATTGGCTACATCATGTACATAGGGCATGTGTTAAGGAAATATCAAATATACCTGGTAGGCAAATTGCAGACTTCATCTGACACATGTGTACTTGGTATACCAGGAGTACTGTAAATCCCTTACACTTGTCCAATGGCCATTTTATATTTCATGCTGCGTGACTGTTGTTGTTAACAGTTACCAGAAATTCATTTTGATTCCATGTGGAAATGTTTATAGCAATAGCTTGTCATGGGTAGTCGTCTGGTACATATTGTGATATCAGAGTCTGCCTCTTTGGCATTTCAGTTTATATCTTCAATTGAACATCTTCCAACCATTTTACCAGAACATAATATCTAGCGCTCGTCTAAGACGTTTCTGAATGCCGATATGGCCATTGTGCACGGCTTGCAATATTTTAGACTCGAGTGAAGTCAGAATTATTCATTAGTTAAAAGATAACCATCGATTGTAGAAAGCAGCTAGCGTTTGCAACACTTGTTATGTTTCAATACTATAAACAGTGTATTTACTAATCTGGAGCCGTCTCACTAAACTTCGTACGACTAAAATGTTCCTAAATGCAAATTATGATAGACTGACAATTTCACATTAACAACGTTTACTTGTAACCAATTAGTGGATTTACATTTATTGAGCATATGCTGCATATGCAGCCTATGCTCAATAACTGTAAATCCATCAATTGAAATTTCCAGGCGATCCTCATTTTGCACTCACGAACATTTTAGTCTTACGAAATTTAGTGAAACGGTCCCCTGTTTCACTTTCTGTGCGTATCTGGGACACAATGCCTTTACCATAGACACATAGAGTTTATATCATGTGGAAGCAAGTGTGATGCCCCGATAGGAACGTGGGCTCCTTGGATCCGTGGTGCCTGACTTCGGAATATGATTATTAATGCCCTTGTCCCAATGGAATGGAACCTAGGAAGAGACCAGTAGCCTATTTCATCAACATTGCAAAGCATACTTTAGTAGCAAAGTATACTTTGAGGGAGGAATTTTCAATTTTATGATAAATTTATTATTTTTTATTATTCTGAATTTATTACATTATCACAGCCAATTTGGCTGTGATAATGTAATAAATTCAGTATAATAATTCTGCATACTTTTAATCATGAAATATATGCATTTGTTAGTTCTATATGAAATAATGCATTTCAGGAAAAATAAATGATTTCTCCCTCAAAGTATACTTTTCTAGTAAAGTTTGCAATGTTGATGAAATAGGCTACTGGTGCCACTGCTAAACTATTTTGTATCTCCTGACTAGGATATACTAACTCCTAATTAGGAGTTGGTACATCCTAATTAGGACTTACTATCTCCTAATTCGAACTTAGTAACTCCTAATTTGTACTTAGTATTTCCTAATGAGGACTTACTATCTGTGTCAATGCGCTAAAACATGTTTTATCTCAAAATTAAGAGATACTAACTCCTAATTAGGAGATAATAAGTCATAATTAGGAGATAGTAAGTCCTTATTAGGAGATTATAACTCCTAATTAGGATATGCTATCTCATAATTAGGTGTTACTAATTAGGTGTTACTATCTCCTAAATAGGACTTAGTATCTCCTACTTAGGAGATGCTAAATCCTAATTAGGATATAGTATCTGCTAATTAGGAGTTTACAGACATACGTTAAATAAAACTTAAGATGATACATCATTGTGCAATACATCAGAAGGTATTCCATATTGTCAACAGGCTTTACCTCGGTTATACCGGGTAACAACGTACGGTTCTTCAGATAGTGGGATGCCGTCCCTAGACGTATCTCTGTTACTTGGTATCGTGTGTAACGACTGAACATTTGCTGTCCTTCATGTATGTCATTTAGTAGAGACTTGAACTCATGCTTCCATTTGTTCAGAACAGCAGGTTGTCCAGATGAAATAAAGCCATAGTGAAGAACCACTTTCATATGGATACATTTGGGAACGAATTGTTAAATTGAGGGAACGAATTGTCACTTCGTGGGAACGAATTGTTAATTCGAGGGAACGAATTGTTATATTGTCGAAACGAATTGTTAATTAGAGGGAATGAATTGTTAAATTGAGGGAATTAATTGTTATTTCGTGGGAACGAATGAATAAAATAAATCCATGTCCTCTGCGGATGTGCGGGGCTCTATAGATTTCCACCAAGGTTTTCCGTTCTCCTGCGTGTGTTGAAGCATCATGAGAGCGGCAGTATATACTTATGATGCAAGCAATTGTGCATTGCACTTCTATGTACTTATGTCATACAAACAAACAAATGGTATCAATGATAATTGCTACGTAAGAGTGAAGCGAATAATACGGGAAATGTGTGAATTTCTGGCCGATAGATAACACGTACATGTATGTGTCCGTTTTCACTGCATGACGCGCACTACACTCGCTCTATATTGAACGATGTAAGCAAATGGATTTCCGGTTTGAATTTGATATTATGCAGGATGACTTCCGGTCTGTCTTTACAGCGTTAACTGTGTCATTAAAGTATATATATGTACTTAATTATGTTAAAGGTCATATCGATGGTCTAGTAACATAGCATAGCAGTTACGACATTATGCGCCTAGACCATCGATATGAGAAGGTCTCATTGTTCCATAGTAGTAATTACTACGCATTCATATGCACGTTCAACTATCAACATGCATTATTGTTCCATAATTTACGTGTTTTATTTATGTTTTTATATGCCTACCCATTTGCAATTAATTACTTACTTCCCTTGAAAACATCTCATTGTCCGATTTGAGTTATCTCCCGTACTGAGGAGGCGCACCTTTACCAACTTCCGAATTCGATGTGACGTCACAAGAGAAGAACAATGGTCGATTCGGATTCCGAAAGTGTGGAGGAAGTTGACCTCGGAACGTCTAAGTCGGTTCAGCCCTATATGTATGAGCCAACGGGACACGCTACACATTCCTGTTCGTCCGAGAGCGCAGAACGAGCAGCAACTACTAGTAAATAATTTACAAATTAATGTGTGGGTGAAATATTACATCAATACCTTCATCGGAGGTGTGTCAGAAACAACCAATCACATGTCGTACTAGTATTTATTAGTCAGAGTATCATAACGTTGACATCAGTGCCATCTGGCGTCATAATGAGGCTGTAAATCATTCGGCTTGCGCCTTTATGCTTACTGCGTGTGGCTTTGGGCTTACTGACGTACTGTGGCTTGATGCTCACTTCCTGTGTATTTCCTTGCTGCTATCGGCTTTATGCTAAGTTAGAAGTGCTTTGCTCTTACTTTTGCTTCGCATTAGGACGTAACAATGCTCGAAATGTAAACAAAACGAATGAAGTCGTAATGAAGACAAATACCACACAATTCAAGCCGATTTCAAATATCATAATGCAAATCATGAATGAAATAACAAGGATAGAATATGCAATTGCATACAATGTATACACATAAGTACCAGGACACATATAAGTGTCATATATTCAAAGTACGAAAGGTTTAATGTCATCAGCAAGAAAGCATCAAGACGAATAGAATTATGGCGGATATTACATTCCATACAGTCCTAATACGATAGTGGGGGCTATATTTGTCTTAAAAACAATCACGTGTCATTTGTTTATTAAAATCAAACTCTCTCTTGATTTTGCATGCAGATAGTCTAACCTTTAATAATAAGAGTACACTATAATATTATTCTGAGCCTGTTTTATACTTTAGGACATAGTATGGCAAATGTATCATTAATATTAACCATTGGCATTAATACATGTACACGTGTATCACATTTTTGACAAAATCACAAGTATGAAATTTGAACTTTTTTTTGGTATTTAAATACATTGATGATCGTGTGCGTCTGTCCAACAATATATTGTTGGCTTAAACTTTACTGAAAGCGCTTATAGGAATGCGTGAGAGACATATTGTGGTAATATGGACTCTCGACATATATTTCGTCCCCTAACAACCGTAATTTATGAGCTCATTAGCATTTATCACTATTTGGAGAAAATCGTTATTTACGGATTTCTGCATGCATCATAATCAAGTCGTTGATATACAGTAATCGGGTTTGCAGTCACTATCACGTTGGGACACATAATAACTGTTTTGTTTTGTTGGAATTAAATGCTGCTGATACCTTGCGACTGCTTTTGAGAAGTTGACAACTCATTTATTTATTTTATGCCATAATAGCTAATCAGCTCTAAGTGAAAGGAAATCAAATGGCAATTATAATGAACATGTACTAGGTCTGTACTCTATTTCAGCGGTTTCCGTGAGTTTATGTATTGTAACCATATGAAATATATGGTTCGACAATGTCCAGCCGTGGGTAAACGTTTGATGTAGCACGAGGGAACTGTTTGAACACCAAGGCCGTAGGCCGCGGGTTCAAACAGTTGTTACCGAGTGCCACGGCAAACGTTTACCCACGATGGTCGACCGTTATTGTTACATTTCCGTCGGAAATATCGTGTAATTTGAGCATATATGCAGTACATTCGGTACTTTGATAGGCCGTAGGCCGCGGGTTCAAACAATTATCGAGGTATTAGTCCTTTCCATTGATTTTAAATGACTTTCATGATTAACATATTTTCCTTTTCCTTTTTCATTATAAGCAGTACACACGTCGCAACAGTCCTCTTTAGGTTTGTGAAATGTATACTTGTACTCAATGCAAAAACAATCCATCAATATGTAATTAACAACGCAGGGTTCAGCCCATCTTCTGCACACTTCAATTTGTACAAGTCATACATTTTAACAATGTATAGGTCTTTTCCCAATAATGGTATCTTAATTAATTCTTAATTATATAATTAACGCATTTAATTATGACAAATAATTAAAAAATACCATACCTCACTTGCCTATGAAAATAGCCTGATACCATCGCGAGTCACTATCGGTGAAATAAATATTACTAAATGATTATACATGTATAGCGGGCATTCGTATTTTTTAGAACTGGTGGAATAGTAACATAATTACACACGTATTTAATACCGATAAAGAACATTTTGTGTCTACTGAGTAGGCATGTACCTATAATAATTTAGTAAAACAATCAATATCATGTGCGAAGGATTTCCAGCTTTTTGCATCAACTGTTTGCTTCTAAGAGGCTATTTTAAAATGTGTTCTGATGGATCACTTAATATACTATTTATAGAGCAATACATACGCATATACTATGTGCGTATTTTATATGAATACGATGTTATTGTTTGATCTTAAGCGGCCATTTTGAACTTTAAACAGGCCAAATTATATGATATGATGCATATTATATTAGCGTTCCACGGATGTGTCAGTATACATATCAAATACGTGTAATAGGTGACACTGGAAATCAATTTTCAGCATGTATGCTTTATTTTAATTTCCCATAAACAGTGTTGTCGGCCATATTGGATTTGGGGGCCATATTGGATTTGGAAACATTTCCACCATATTTTTTTTGAACCGCTGTAATGTAAACGAGTCAAAACAAGTGCACATTTGCTTTAAGAAACATTTGACACGAACGTTACATTCTGGTATACACTATCATGACTATGGGGCTAATCCCAGAACGGGGGTCAACCTTTCACAGAACGGGAGCCAATTCAGAACATTCTGGAGTAAGCCGTTTTAATTTCAAGCTTCACTTACGTCAAAGTTAGTGACGTAACATCACGTTCTAGCCACATGCGGCAACTAGTGAAGACGCCGGGTTGTGATCGTGGCCAAACGTACATTACACAACGTTTTAGTTATGAAGTGAATTAAACATATGTCATTCCTGTATCCATGAGAGTCATATCTTGTAAAAGTCCCATGCTTGCAACGTTCCTGCATTTTGCGGCCATTATCGGGCGTTCTGGGACTGACATCACATTTTCGGCCCCCCGTAATGAGACTGACCCCGATCTGCATGTATGCATATTTGAACTTGTAATTTACACAGTTTTAAATAATATGTTCATGTGATCATATACTCTAAGTAGCAGTAATAAAACAACAATTGTTACAGTTCTACTATCGGAATGCGCTTTAAGGCGTTAGGGCATTCATCAATACATTGTGGTTATCGCACGTTTCTTCTCCCCATCGGACATCCATGTTGTGATGATTCAAATGTTGGCTCCGTCATATCGGACATCCATCTTGTGATGATTCAAATGTTGGCCAGGCCATATCGGACATCCATGTTCGGACATCCATGTTGTGATGATTCAAATGTTGGCTCCGTCATATCGGACATCCATGTTGTGATGATTCAAATGTTGGCTCCGTCATATCGGACCATCCATGTTGTGATGATTCAAATGTTGGCCCCGTCATATCGGACATCCATGTTGTGATGATTCAAATGTTGGCTCCGTCATATCGGACATCCATGTTGTGATGATTCAAATGTTGGCATCCGGTCATATCACATCCATGTTGTGATGATTCAATGTTGGCTCCGTCATATCGGACATCCGTGTTGTGATGATTCAAATGTTGGCTCCGTCATATCGGACATCCATGTTGTGATGATTCAAATGTTGGCTCCGTCATATCGGACATCCATGTTGTGATGATTCAAATGTTGGCTCCGTCATATCAGACATCCATGTTGTGATGATTCAAATGTTGGCTCCGTCATATCGGACATCCGTGTTGTGATGATTCAAATGTTGGCTCCGTCATATCGGACATCCGTGTTGTGATGATTCAAATGTTGGCTCCGTCATATCGGACATCCATCTTGTGATGATTCAAATGTTGGCTCCGTCATATCGGACATCCATCTTGTGATGATTCAAATGTTGGCCAGGCCATATCGGACATCCATGTTCGGACATCCATGTTGTGATGATTCAAATGTTGTCCACGTCATATCAGACATCCATGTTGTGATGATTCAAATGTTGGCCCCGTCATATCGGACATCCATGTTGTGATGATTCAAATGTTGGCTCCGTCATATCGGACATCCATGTTGTGATGATTCAAATAAATTGGACCCATTGGCGTCATATCGGACATCCATGTTGTGATGATTCAAATGTTGGCCCCGTCATATCGGGACATCCATGTTGTGATGATTCAAATGTTGGACTCCGTCATATCGGACATCCATGTTGTGATGATTCAAATATGTTTGGCCCCGTCATATCGGACATCATGTTGTCTGATGATTCAAATGTGGCTCCGTATATCAGACATCCATGTTGTGATGATTCAAATAATGTTGGCCCCGTCGTATATCGGACATCCATGTTGTGATGATTCAAATGTTGGCCCCGTCATATCAGACATGTTCTGATGTTCAAATGTTGGCCCCGTATATTCGGACATCCAATGTTTGTGATGTTCAAATGTTGGCCCAGTCATATCGGACATCCATGTTGTTGTGGATCCATTGCGTTCCCCATATCGGAACCAGTATGCCCCGTCATCGGACTCCATGACTGATTCAAATGTTTGGCCCCGGACATATCGACATCCATGTACTGATGATTCAAATGTTGGCCCCGTCATATCGGACATCCATGTTCTGATGATTCAAATGTTGGCCCCGTCATATCGGACATCCATGTACTGATGATTCAAATGTTGGCCCCGTCATATCGGACATCATTGTTGTGATGATTCAAATGTCGGCCCTGTCATATCGGACATCCATACTTCAGGTGTTGAGTGTCATATAATTATGTTAAAATACAAACAAAGGCGAACTTTGTGTGTATACTTGTAAACTATATGTAATGTGTGCGAAGCCATGTACACGAACTGTACATATATTATTTCTGCAAATATTCTGTTCTGGTTTTGTGATTTTCCTTCTATCCATACACAAGAAATATGGGATTTGACCCTGTTAACCGACCTAAATTACTGATGATAAGCCATTAGACATATTATATACATACTATTTGTTAGTAATCTTGTGGAGCTAATCTAGTGTCAGTACCTTCAGTACTTTGATTGAAACAATCAAACATGTAGTGTGAATATAAGTAATAACACCATGGCAGTTTTCGTTTACTGTACATGTAGTATGAAAAATATTTAGTCTGCTTAAAGTTTGCGAAGAGTTTTATGAACTACAGGCACTTTAAACATACCACATGTTTCTCATAATTATACATTAAACGCAACATCCCTTGGTACTATCACGTGTTCAAACATAGGCAGGATTAGCACAGGCGGCGGTGTAGTACGAGCCCCACAGGGGAAGTGGATTTTGTTTTTTTTATTTCGTTCCCACGAAATAACAAATCGTTCCCTCAATTTAATAATTCGTCCCGTCGAAGTAACAATTAGTTACCACGATATAGCAATTCGTTCCCTCGAATTAACAATTCGTTCCCACGAAATGACAATTCGTTCACTCAATTTAACAATTCGTTCCCTCGAATTAACAATTCGTTCCCACGATATAACAATTCGTTTTCACGAATTAACAATTCGTTCCTTTGGGAAGGAATTGTTATTTCGTGGAAACGTATTGTTAGATTGAGGGAACGAATTGTTAATTCGTGGGAACGAATTTGTTAATTCGTGGGAACGAATTGTTAAATTGAGGGAACGAATTGTTATTTCGTTGGAACGAATTAATAAAGAAAAATAATTCTACGTCGCCTGCGGGGCTGGCTCCGTGTACTAGTGTAATCAACATGTAAATAAAACCGCTACACAAACATGATATTTCTAAATTCGTCCCTACTTTCTAAGTCAATCGCTGGTCAGTATCGCGCTCTACTTATTTCACATATTTCAACATTTAACCCCAATAAGTTACATACAGTGGAACTTCCTATGATCTTATTTTGTATGAGTTTCTTGGAATTTATCTCAGGTGATAATGTCGGTTCCTGATCGGATCGCACACAGCTACGACTCAGAATGATCAAATGCCTGATTTACAGTGAAACCTCTCCAAACCGGACACCCTGGGGTGTCCGGTTTATAGAGGTTTAACTGTATTAACGTACCTGTGCAACAGGAAATGGAAGATCAATCCCCTGCATTATAAACCTGGCTAATTATATACCGTTTATTTCACCATGTGAACTGATTATCGAGAAATAATGCACAAGTGATTGGGTCCTTACGCTAAATAAACGAGTGAGCGTAGCGAACCGAGTTTATTTACATTAGCCGTAAGACCCAATCATGCGGGAATTCTTTCAAGATAATCAGCTCACTTGGTTAAATAAACAAATCGAGAGTAAAATATTATGGTAAATATGTTTGCGAATTTTAAATTTTCTGGAGGCGTGCCGTAGTGAAGGCGGCTGTCTCGCGATTCGTATGGTGTGTCCGAGAACATGATTTGATTGGTCGAAGGAAACACGTCATTGCTACGTTACTAACGTCATTTCTCCATATATACACGAGAGTAGAGCAAACTACTGTTGGTGAGTGGTGTAATTTACCGTTGTGAGAAATTGTAAGAAAAGTATATTATTATTTACATATTGCATTTTAAGGAACTAAATGCTGCGGTCGCAACCGCTCCCTCCCGTTTAATTCCGTGGAAATCCAATATATGAACAATAACTTATCCATATTTTCCTCAGCGGTCTCCTTTACATATTTATTCCGCTACTTTATTAAAGGTGCATGCCCACTCAGTAGGCACAACATAGGAATTAAATATGTGTATAATTGTGTCACAATTCCACCAGTTCGAAAAATTATGAGTGCCCGCTAAACACATATACTAATTTAGTAATATTTATTTTACTGATAGTGACTCGCGGATGATCATTACCCATCAACGAATAAATACAGAGAACAGATAGTAATGTCCGTTAACATTTTAAGGAAACACGGTTGTCGCCCCTGACATCAGTGTGGAAATGTTCGTCTGATATAAAATCTATAATAATGCCAATCAATTCGTGGGGTAATGGTGAATGAATGTTTATTTGGCAGAAAATGACATATCATTAGAAAATACAATACTATCTGTCTCTCTATATCATAACCTGACATTTCCGTGTCGTTGCACTACGAAGGCGTATTTTATGCAATCAATTTTACACATAGTTCATGCCAATGGTACGGAGCCCCGTAGGGGAAGTAGACTTATTTTTCATTAATTCGTTCCCACGAAATAACAATTCGTTCCCACCATATAACAATTAGTTCTCACGATATATCGTGGGAAACTATTGTTAATTCGTGGGAACGAATTGTCAATTCGAGGGAACGAATTGTTATTTCGTGGGAACGAATTGTTAATTCGTGGGCACGAATTGTTATATCGTGGAAACGAATTGTTATTTCGTGGGCACGAATTAATAACTTTCGTGGGAACGACTTAATAAAACAAAATCCATGTCCCCTGCTTGACTCGGTACTACGGTACTACGGAATGGAGCTGCAATCGTGTAGTTGTATTCGAATATAAGGTCCGACAATGTCCAGCCGTGTGTAAACGTTTGGACTGGCACGAGGGAACTGTTTGTATTCCTAAGTGGCACGGCAAATGTTTACCCACGGCTGGACATGGTCGAAAGTTATTGTTACATTTCCGTCGGAAATACCATGCAATTTGAGCATACACGCAGTACTTTTGGTACTTTGATAACCCGTTCCATTCAAACAGCTGATTTTCACATACATCCCAGCAAACACACGACGTCGGTACGACGTAGGATCTAGGTCGGATCCAGATCGCGACGCTCAAATCCAACGTCAGCCCGACGTCGAAACCCCGACGTCGAAACGACGTCGGATTACGACGTCGTACTGACGTTGTTTGCTAATCGTAGTTCGTCGCGACACAAACACAACGTCGGGTTGACGTCGGAATCACGATGTCGGATCAACGTCCGTTTCCGATGTCGAATAGATGTCTGGTCGAGGTCGCGATTGGTATACACTAAAGGTGACTGTCAGCAGATCTATCTCTACGTTAGCCTATAGATACGCCAATGGAAGAGCAGCTGATCTGATTTCCACACCAACTTAATTCAGTTTAACCTTTATTTGCGACATGTTTAGGCCTATGTAATTAATCATTTTATATCCTAGACGATTAATTTTGCGTATGTATTTAGGTTGGGCTGGGCGTACGTGCAATTTCATTAACGTCGCAGAATTATAGGTCAAGATTCTTGTGCGCGCTCGGAGTGTTGACAACTGACATGTATGGCAAGCCAAATGCACAATAATTCCTTAAACCATGGTTTGGAGCTCAAACCCAAGTTTAGGCTCCTCAAACCCTAGTTTGGACTCGCCAAATGCACAATAATTCGTTAAACCCCAGTTTGAGAGTCTAAACCAGGGTTTAGGCTCTCAAACCCCAGTTTGAACAATTATTGTGCATTTGGCCAGAAACTGCCGTTTGAGGTCGTAATCGAATAAAAAGCCTAAACCCTAGTTTGGACCCAAACCGTGGTTTAAGAAAAATGTATTAGCGTCCGTGTCAAGTTCCACTGGACCTGGTTCCCGCGTTACTGCATAGCGGTAGCCACAGATACAGTAATACGCTGGAAAACAGACTCATTCGGAACTATGTCGGATCTTTTCGCTAAAGCGGAGATCTGGTTAATCTATAATCCCCGAGGTGCTCTACTTGTATTGCCATTTCCGTTTTCTCCTTGTGATTTTAATTTGAAATTGGGGAAAGATCGAAGTAATCTTGAAGAAATTAACTTTCTTATGTAAGTATATTGATGCATGCGTGTCAGGTAACATGTTTTCAATAACATTTTAAATACAAAAATACATGACAACGCCGTGATCAGTTGATTCACGTTTCAATTCGTGAAATTATTTCGCCCCGTCTCACTTCGCACATTCCTATTCATGTGTTGTTAATATATTGTCGCTATTCACCATTTACAAACTGCATGCACTATCATATAATTGTGCCTTTAATGGAGGTATATGCGGTCACTTTTTCTCAAAACTTGTAGGACAGCTATAGTAATTATAGATTTTGTCATCGTTACATACTGTCTTTGTGAAACTATTGGCCTTAGATAATGGCGCATATACTCAAAGTTTATTCGAATTGTATATCACCCTGTACATATACGGAGCCACCTAGGGGACGTAGAATTCTTTTTTGTTAATTTGTTCCCACGAAATAACATTTCGTTCCCTCAATTTAGCAATTCGTTCCTACGAATAAACAATTTTTTCCCTCAATTTAACAATTCGTAACGAATTGTTAATTCGTGGGAACGAATTGTTCATTCCCTCAAATTAACAATTCGTTCCCTCGAATTAACAATTCGTTCCCACGATATAACAATTCGTTCCCACGAATTAACAATTCGTTCCCGTGGGAACGAATTGTTATTTCGTGGGGACGAATTGTTAAATTGAGGGAACGCATTGTTATTTCGTAGGAACGAATTAATATTAAAAATATGCTACGTCCCCTGCGGGGCTCCCTAAAAAGGAAGTATGCTGATTTATACACATATTTCTTGTTGGTGAAATTACGTTCTTACATGAGTGGCTATTTATAGAACGAATTTACAAGTTTCATAGGAAACGAGATTTGAAACTGTAACTCTCATCGAACATGTATTCGGTAGTGGTCTACAACGTATACATTAGGCCATACAAATAAGGACTTTGGCAGTCCCGGGGTGTGCAGAATGTGCAGCGGGAGAACGGCTTTTTTTAGATATATATAATTTGTTTGTGTTTGAGATGTTCGTGTGTGATTTTATTTCAAGTTGCCAGATGCATATACATGTATGAATCTGGCAACTTGAAAAAAAAATCACACACGAACATCTCAAACAAAAGGAAAATGTTATATAAAGTTACGATAAACTCTTTAGATGTGAAAGAGTTTTGTCAGACATGATTGGATTTAACATATTTTTCATGGTAGTGTTTTTTATTGATCATGTGGCAAAATTATAGTACACTTTTATTCTCCATGACGATAAAATGCTAGAAGCGCAGGGATTATTCAGACGCGGCGATATCTGAGAACCAAAGTACTTTGGATGGCCTAACGTATACTAGTGTATTATTAACCATTTCAACCCTGGTTATCCTACCTTGTCTGAGTACTATTCCATTTATGACAAAAGACAATTAATTCTAGATGAATAATAGTGGCAAATGCGGCAGATCCTGATGAGACGACGAGCCGTGTCATCTGGATATATATTGTTTGCACATGTTGGCTTTATGGAGGTATACATCATGTAAGGGCTAATACTTAAAGATATGCTTTCATAATTGTGTTGTTTCATGTATATTTCAGACAACGCTAAGACATACACATACGAGAGCAACACAGAAATGGAAGAGATTGAAGCCGATCGATCTCACCAACGAGCCAATCTTATCGAACAATGAATGTTTGAAATCACGCTGGTATCCTTGGATACACTGAAACACAGCACGGCCATGGAAATACGTAAAGCGCAGAACGCGATGAAGAAACGATTGAAACGATTGAGACGATACGATACAGAGACAGGCAGAGAGAAATTGAGAAAAGTAAACCGGATTCTAATAAGGATCCTCTCGAAGAACTGCTGAAGCGACGAATGAAGCACGATGCTAAAATGAACAAGAGTGCCGCAAGTCACAAAATACGCCCGTCGAAAATGGGCCAGACAGCGAAGATGCAGAAATGTGAAGCTGTCACCAAGGCAAGAAACATTGAGGAGAATTTGAAAGTATATAGCATTAGTTCTTCATCTCGTTGTGCTAAACATGTATATTAATTTAGGCAGATATAGAAAAGTAGAGTGTAAAGTAGAAATGATAGGGAATTGGATACAATAACGTAGCAAAAATGGCTAAGTTAAAAAGGTGATATTTTTGTTAAAACATATTTTTTCGGCATAAAAACACCAAGGTGCACAGATTGAACGACTGAACGGTTTCGGAGGAGTTGTGTACACAAACTCTGTATTGTATATAGAATTGCATAGAAAAATGTAGAAAACATGGCTAAGTTAAAAAGGCGATATTTTTGTTAACAAATATGTTTTTGGCATAAATGCACCAAGGTGCACGTCTTCAATATGTGTAGAAGACGTGTGACAAGAAAACACCAAGGTGCACATCTTCAATATGTGTACAAGACGTGTGTATAGTTTCAGAACGATCGACTGAACGGTGTCGGAGGAGTTGTGTACACAAACTCTGTACCGTATATAGAATTGTATAGAAAAATGTAGAAAAAATGGCTAAGTTAAAAAGGCGATATTTTTGTTAACAAATATTTTTTCGGCATAAAAATACCAAGGTGCACGTCTTCAATATGTACAGAAGACGTGTGTATAGTTTCAGAACGATCGACTGAACGGTTTCGGGGGAGTTGTGTACACAAACTCTGTACCGTATATAGAATTGTATAGCAAAATGTAGAAACAATGGCGAAGTTAAAAAGGTGATATTTTTGTTAAAAAATACTTTTTCGACAAGAAAACACCAAGGTGCACATCTGCAATATGTGTAGAAGACGTGTGTATAGTTTCAGAACGATTGACTGAACGGTTTCGGGGGAGTTGTGTACACAAACTCTGTACCGTATATAGAATTGTATAGAAAAATGTAGAAACAATGGCTAAGTTAAAAAGGTGATATCTTTGTTAAAAAATACTTTTTCGACAAGAAAACACCAAGGTGCACATCTGCAATATGTGTAGAAGACGTGTGTATAGTTTCAGAACGATCGACTGAACGGTTTCGGAGGAGTTGTGTACACAAACTCTGTACCGTATATAGAATTGTATAGAAAAATTTATAAAAAATGGTTAAGTTAAAAAGGCGATATTTTTGTTAACAACTATTTTTTCGGCCTAAAACACAAAGGTGCACGTCTTCAATATGTGTAGAAGACGTGTGTATGTTTCGGAGGAGTTGTGTACACAAACGCTGTACCGTATATAGAATTGTATAGAAAAATGTAGAAACAATGGCTAAGTTAAAAAGGTGATATTTTTGTTAAAAAATATTTTTTTGGCATACAAACACAAAGGTGCATATCTTCAATATGTGTAGAAGACGTGTGTATAGTTTCAGATCGATCGACTGAACGGTTTTGGAGGAGTTGTGTACACGAACTATGCGCTTTTTCTTCAGCGCCCGCCCGCCCGCCCGCCCGCCGTGCGGTAAAACATAATACGTACCATTTTTCAAAAACGGTCGTATAAAAAGAATCAGAAACAAGCTCGCCCCAAGACATCGCCGGCGACGCTTCAGGATACGTACAATTCACGCATTCGTAGATCCGACGCGGTCTCGGAACCCGAGGTGGAAGTGGACGATACATTTATGGTTGACCATCGATGCACCAGTGGGGGCATTCGTATCCGTGGACACAGTTCCAGTTCTCCATGAAAAGATTACTTGACATTTCATTAGAATTGTCTCGCGAGACATTTCTAATGAAATGCCTATGTATGTTTTTATCGTGAAATGATCGAATAGTCAGCAATTTCCATCCGCATGATTGTCGTCTACAGCAGGATAAGGGTTCAAGTGAACTAAGTACCTGCTATATGATTCCATTGAGTAACGAATCGCACCATAAATTGATTGCAAAAATATATGTGAAAGTATAATAAAATACATTTGTCAGCCAAAATATGTGTTTATTACCAGGTACCAAACCAGGATATTGATTAGTTGATCCAGAGTGAAACTGCAGATCAAGTAATCAATGTAAAATATTTTTTTCTAGACGATAAAACCCGACATTGAATTGATGTCAGAACCAGACGTTGGATAAAGGTCGTTTTCTGACGTCAGATAGACGTTGGATTATATTTGAAAACGAAAGTTTTTTAGACATGAAGTCAGAATTAGACGTCTATGCAACGTCGAATCCTGACGTCCGTTCGACGTCGGATCCCGACGTCAATTCGACGTCGGATCCTGACGTCCATTCGACGTCGGATACCGACGCCCGTTCGACGTCGGATTCCGACGTCCGTTCGACGTCGGATTATGACGTCTAAAAAACTTTCATTTTCGAACATCTATTTGACGTCGTGTGCCCACTGGGATTTTCCGTGGCCGCAGTACACGTCGCGTGATTCAGCCGCATCAATTTCAAAAGTTCAGTGCGACCGTTGTGAACTGGTCCGGTGACGTAATAACGCGTTATAGTAACGTCATAAGATAAATGCATTACGTAGGTTTTGGCTTGACTCCGGAATGGGCATTGTCTATAGCCATGGTCAAACAGCACGCACTGTACGTTTGAACACGGCTGTGAGCGGTGGCGAACGGCAGAAGTCATGCAACAATAGTGTCTCAGTTACTGGTGACAAGTAACACGTACTACTTGTAAGGAAACTATGCGCCATGCTGATTAGATCCAGGCCTGATAACCATGATAACGTCCCTATCTAGGGTACCTTGCACGACTCGCCAGCTATAGTTTGACCATCTGAAAAATATGTATGTGACAGTATGCATGTAACGTCGACAGACAATTGACGTCGTTAACGTGAAACAAATCATGTGATTTTGTAGATGAGCACTTGTACACAAACAACTTTACGTACTAAACCTTGGATTTTCATGTGTGGCGTGCACAATAACGCAAACTGTCTAGACATACATGTACGTGTAGCCAAGTAACACAACAGTTCAGTGGAATCGACCTTAAACAGTGGGACATGGTGTTCTAATTCACATGTATACACACGTGTCGTTACCAACTATCATTTGTCTTCCTTACGCATCAGAAATCAGAAATATATGTTTGTTCCATCAAATAGATTAAGTTAACGTATTCCTGTAGTGTCATATCGTCTTGTAAGGAAACTATGCGCCATGCTGATTAGATCCAGGCCTGATAACGTCCCTATCTATTATACATTGCATGACTCGGCAGCTATATCGTGACCATCTGAACATATATGAGACAGTATGCATGTAACGTCGACAGAAAATTGACGTCGTTAACGTGAAACAAATCATTTGATTTTGTCCATGAGAAGATGAGCGCTTTTTTCACAAACTTATTTATGGACTGTGTGATATTTTGTATTAATGGCCTTCAGTAATGTTTTATGGTTCAAACAGGAATTAGAATGTTCAGATGTGCTGCTTGTTTATACACATAACTATGTGAATTGTATATATTTACCATCGCTACTAAGGGTTATTCATATGTGCGTGTACTTACCAAGAGTTTGCCGTGCCGAGATATGCTTGTCGCAACGTTGACATTTGTCCTCTTTGACGCTGCACTGACGGCAACAAATTTTGTGTCCACATGGCTTAAATACAGTGTCCGTCATATTGTCGCAGTCATCCCCGATGCACGGTAAGCGCAGCATTGTGAATATATCTTGCTCTAATTCGGCTGTACCAGCCCACTGTTGTGTTCTAAAATAGTTAAGTTAGCGTTACGAATGACTCATCCACGACGCACGGTATGGACAGTATTGTAAGAAGATCGTGCAATAATACGGTTGTACCACCGCTCTGTTGTGTTCTAAATTAACAACACTACCGCCGGCGTTAATCTTGCCAAGATGTCAACGTCTCTGAATATGTATTGCCAATATCAGCTAGCAATGAAGCAGTTTGATTAGCTCTACCTGAGCCTACTTTCAGTAAAGCGGAGGTGAAAGAAAGCATATTGAACGACTCCTCCACTATGCAAGGTATTGATACGTGTGTTAACATATTCTGTACTATGCCAGTCCCTATGTTGTGTTGAAACAATGTAATATGTTAGTTAAGTTAGCGTTATAAGTGACTCATCCAGGGTACAATGTACACGACCGACAAATACAGTATTTAAAGCTTTTGAAATATAGCAATTTACAAATATTTGCAAGATTAGCGCCGGCGGTAGTGTATGGGCAGGAGTGTGGATATATAGTTCAACAAGCCGGTCGTTCCTCTCTGTAATGTCTTCTGAAATACATGTAGTTAATTTACGTGATAAAAGACTCATCAACAACCAACTGGGGCCGCGAAAGAACACGCGTTACAGTGTATGTGATAAGTACAGCTTTAATTAATAAAGTAATTTGACCTTGACATTGTACTTGAAGGACGCATGTGTGTGGTAAGAAGGTATATGAAGTTTGAAGTCAATGCGACTTACAGTTGCAGAGAAAATGGGTACTCCAAAACGTTGACGCAAATCTTACAGGCGCAAATTTCTAAGTAATTTGACATTGACATTGACCTGGAACATTAAGGCCGCTTGAGTGTGGTATGGAATGCAAATATAGATGACGATAAGAAAGTATGTGAAGTTTGATGTCAATCCCACTTACCGTTATAGAGATAATGGGAACCTACAGACTTTAACGTGGCCGGCCGTTCCTACATGGATACATATGTGCCTATATTTTGTAGCCATGTAACAGAAAAATATAGCCGCATAAGAGAATGAATGGCATTTGCAGTTACCCAATATTCTCTAGCCACACAAGTACCTCGCCGTGTGTACGGACAAACGGACGGACGGAATTAGGAAAAATATATACCCCTCGACATACGTCGTATGCCGGGGGTATAATCAGTAAACTTATTTAATTAATTTCATATTAAATCATGTATAGTTTAGCATGGTCAGTACGCACCATGCTATCGGTAATTACATACAATGTCATGTGTGATAGCATATATGAGTATTCATATTTGTGTCCGTCCTCTGTGTTTTCTTTGGGCATTCAATCGGGGGCGAACTGTGAAACGTATACAGATATGTATTCAGTTATTTATAAGGTCCCGTGAAGCTCGTGAAACCATATGACGCATCTACTCGCATGTCTAACACAGAGACAAAAACGAATTGGAATACATCGAGTACTTTCATTAACGTACTGTGAACCCGAGTCAGCAAACTGTTTCACGGTGTCACGCAGTTGGTCATTAGTGCCGCACTGTAGCGGCCGCTTGTCCCTGTTATTGGTGACGGTAACATCGGCGCCCTGTTCTATCAGGAAACATGCTAGCTTAATCCTCTCCACTGTTTCAAGAACGCTCTCCGCCGTAAACAAGACCATCCTGACCAGCTACAATGTTCATTATATGAATAAAAGGGTGCGCGGCTACGTGGTTTCCGAACGACGTTTTTAGATATGTTGAAGTTTATGTACAATTCATTTCCTTTACTATCTTTTTAACGGCAATGTGTTTTTTAATCACAGCGCATACAACTTTAACCTAAGTCACATGATGTCAGATTGAATCAATCAGTCAGATATAACGTTAAAGCTGCAAATTGCTCTAAGGGAAGATACTCGTGATTTCCAAGTTCGGTAACGTATTTACGAGACTGATAATTTAAAACGTTCTCGAAATTTGCGCTGCAAATTCTGTAACACTCTGTTTTACAGCGCGCCACCAATACTCACCAAGTCCGTGTCGCAGCGGGATTTGCGTCCCATCAAGCACTTGTGTAATGCCGTGTCTCCATCATTGTCAGACACCGATAGTGAGGCACCTGCAAATATATGTGTGTAGAGAGCTCCAGATTAGTTTATGTAGAATATTATTCCCCAGTATTGCACATTCATTGCGTATTTTACTTTTACAAATGAAGTATTGATTTTCTTCCTTATTAAATAGGGTTAAATGATAAAAAATAAAACAAATTTAAATATTCACTTACTACGTATTTGAGCTGCAAAAAGCAAACATTGATAGTCAGTCAACCGAGCCTCCATACTATACTATATGGTAACGTACAACGGGACGATTATACTAACGAAACAACCCGGCAAACACAAGACGTCGGTACGACGTCGGATATAAGTCAGATCCAGATCGCTACGACGGTGACTTAAATCCAACGTCAGTGCGACGTCTGAAAATCGACTTCTACGCGATGTCTGGTATGGTCGTCATAGTTCGTCGTACGATGTCCGAAACCCGACGTCTCCCCGATGTCTAATTACGACGTCGGTTCGACGATACATGACCGTCGTAGTTCGTCGTGACATAAACACAACGTCGGTACGATGTCCGAAACCCGACGTCTCCCCGATGTCTAGTTACGACGTCGGTCCGACGTTGTATGGTCGTGGTAGTTCGTCGTGACATAAACACACGGTCGGTACGATGTCCGAAACCCGACGTCTCCCCGATGTCTATTACGTTTCGGACGTCGGTCCGACGTTGTATGGTCGTGGTAGTTCGTCGTGACATAAACACACGGTCGGTACGATGTCCGAAACCCGACGTCTCCCCGATGTCTAGTTACGACGTCGGTCCGACGTTGTATGGTCGTGGTAGTACGTCGTGACATAAACACACGGTCGGTACGATGTCCGAAACCCGACGTCTCCCCGATGTCTAGTTACGACGTCGGTCCGACGTTGTATGGTCGTGGTAGTTCGTCGTGACATAAACACACGGTCGGTACGATGTCCGAAACCCGACGTCTCCCCGATGTCTAGTTACGACGTCGGTTCGACGTTATATGGTCGTGGTAGTTCGTCGTGACCTGAGCATAACGTCGTGACATAAGGACATCGTCGGTACGATGTTCGGAACCCAACGTCTACGCGATGTCTGGCTACCACGTCGTACCAACGTGGTGTGATCGTCATAGTTCGCCGTGACTTATATAGAAACACAATGATGTCCGAACCCCGACGTCTACACGATGCTTACGACGTTGTACCGCCGTTGTATGGTTGTTTTAGTTTGTTAATTAAAGTTACAATGAGGAATATGTGAGCTCCTGATCATTTAGCGCACTCACGGAGTATGATACGGTTATAAATTGTTCATTAGAAACATCATGAATGTGCCAATGAACAATACTACGAACTGTGGGGATGCGCGGGCTGATCTGGGGCTGCACTGGTTGCAAACGCATTTTAGACCGTATTTCTCATGGCGCTTCACACTTATTTGATGTGCATTCCCTCACATCAGAGTGTGCTCGCATTTGGTTCACATTGCCAGTGCATAACGTCACCATTGCCATTAGCAATGCATGTATATAGCAAACAATCTACTCCATGGTCGACATGCACATCCTTGCGTGTTGACTCTGGTCTACATTGCTTGCACATGTCGCTAAAAACTGTCTATATAAGCATGCAACAAACAATGGTCAACTCGCGCATCAATATAATGTAGATGTCATGAGCATGGCACATGCGATATAGCAGAGAACTTGCTTAAATGTAGCGTACTTCCTACAATGACGCATACTTTGGACTTCTAAGCATGATATGTCCGTTTCATCAAACAACTGAAGTGAACATAAATGAAGGGACACACACTACATACATGATGCGACCTATGACACTTAGTCATGATTCATACCAGTCATGTACACCTTCGTCCGTTGTCGAGGTTTGAAAATATTCATGGCTTGCCAACACAACCGTGCGGGCAGACCTGTCTACATTTATTTCCACTGTAATCGTCAACTATCAATGGGTGCACCATTCAAACAATGCAATCCGTGGCCGGCCAGCACAGCTGACATACATATATTGGTATACATTAACCGCCACTGTATTCGTTAACTGTCAAGGTGTGCACCTGGCAAACTATCCATTCGTGGCCGGCTAGCATAACCGGGCGGGAAGACCGGGGTTTATATTGATTGCCACGGCAGTTGCCAGCGGACAATGTTTGCACCTGGCAAACAATGCATTTCGTGGCATACACTGGACTGAACTGATTGTCAGCGACATTTAATAACTTAGTTATATAAACATACCGAAAAACCCAATTCGTGCGAATTGGAGCAATTGACATACGTCTTAATCGATATACTAGTATATGTATGCACAGACTATTATCATGCTTGCACTCTCACATGATTTATAACTGTACTATCGTTACATGTACATGCATGTTCTTGCTCTTCAGATTTGGAGGAAATAAAGCTATAGTAATAAAATGATTATTATTATTATTATTTTTATTATTATGATGACGATGACGACGATGATGATTATTATTAAATTATTATTGATATATTTATTATTATTTAGCCTTATTTAGACTTATTTGAAATAATATGATGCATCCCGTCATAGGTAGAACCTATTTTCATATTATGTATGTGTGTCTGCTTGTTTTCCTAAATGTCATGGATTTCATAAATGTTCATGTCAGTATAATAAATTACTACAGTTACTACTACTACCGTTTATATGGACACATTTAACAAGCTATTATTATATAATAGTAAATATAGGGTTAGTGCCGTCGAATATAACATATAGTCGGTTGAGCCTTAGACAGCTTTATTGTGGCGAGCTTTAGCGAGCCCCTATGAAGTTGTCGGGGCGAAACCGAATATATTTTATATTCGACGACGGCACTAATCATATAATTAATTTATACAGCATACTGCTATTAATTGTTTGAACGTGCCTGACATCATGTTTTGACGTCATTCCCTTTCCATACGTCACAAATATAGCGACGCCATTCAAAGCAAAATGGCGGCGTCTACGCGAGGTAGATTCGGTATTTTATCTAATTAAATCACCGATTTATTAACGATGAGCTTCAATATTGGGTGGCTTGAGACTTTACAGTTGTCATAATACGGGCGACGAAGTAGCCCGCTTTATGTTACGCGTATATGAAAACTTACCATTCAGTGCAACTAGGTTGAACATATGATCGAAAGTGTAAAATTAGTTTTACCGTAAACCAATCTGGAGCTAGGTGTTTTACGACATGTGGTATTTTACTAATACGGGCGACGATTAATTTGGCCCCAAGGGCCAAATGCTTCTAAAACAAAATGTAGAGAACATCGGAAAGTATACTGAATACAGCTTACGAAGTTATTGCATTTCAAAATATGTGTGTTGTCGTTGAAGACTAAATTTGAGTCCCCCAAGGGCGATAATTGCGAATGGTCGGAACTGTGCGAATGGGCCGATGCAACGAAAGTAACGGAAGGCAGGAACAGTCGTTGTATCTGGGCTATATTAGTTTTTAGCCCGATTTATGCTACGTCAGAAAACATGCTGAATATAGCAGGCGAACTATTGTAGTTATTAAATTAAAAAATATTTTGTGTTGTTGTGTTTAACACTCAAGAGACGCTTGAAAATATGCGTTTCAAATGATCTGAGTACAAATGCCTTAAATGCGCATTGAATATTTTATGAAAAAATAAATTGCAACGAAATTTCCTTATGCCGTATTTATTTTAACACATCTTTCTCTCTCCCACACCGATGTCTCTCTGTGTCTCTCTGTGTCTTCTCTGTCTCCCTCTGTCTGTCTGTATGCCTGTCTCTCTTTCTCTCTCTATGTTTGTCTGTCCGACTCTGTCTCTCTCTCTTTCTTTCATTCTCTATCTTTCTGTCTCTCTCTCTCTCTCTCTTTGTTTCTCTATGTCACTTTCTCTATCATTACATATACACCACAATATACCTCCCCTCTCTCTCTCACCCTCTCCCTTTCCCCCTCTCCCTCTCCCTCTCCCTCTCTCACTCTATCTCAACATCATTAGCTGTAAATGATAATATTTCTTAATCTATCTTTCAACATCATTAGATAGAAGGACAATATATCTCTCTCAACATCATTAGGTAGAATACCGCACCTTTTGTGATTTTGTTTACAAGACATAGTCAAGCGATCCATGATACTCTGTGGACATGACTAACAGAAACAAGTATACATTGCAACTACTGTTTTATTGCGCCTGTTCGGTTGTGTCACGGCCGGTGCTGTACTCACAGTCCATGACACAAGTACTTCTTACCAACAGCTGAAGTGAAGCTGTATGTAAAAAAGACACCACTAATACGAAAAATAGTCAAAATGTGCTCAAATACCACCAGTGATCGAGAAAATAATAGCTTCACTGGAAGCACGCACCTGGAAAATGTCTATAGCCGCCACGCAGCACTTAACATCGCTGATGTGAGCTAAAATATACAAGACATAATCAAGCGATCCGGAATAATTGGGAACACCACTACCAGAACAAAGTATACATTGCAAGCGAGCGTGTAATGCACCTGTTGCTGTAGTCCATGATACAAACACATCTGACACAGCACTGGGTCAAAAGTAAATGTAAACACAATGATACAATGGGCAAAATGTGCATAACTCTCAAAGTGACAGTCGTGCTCAATGACGATTGAGATTGCGAAAATTGGGAATAATATCACTGAAGATGCTTAGCCTTGTTATTTTTTCTTAAAATGATCGTAAATGTACTAATACAGTTTCTATAATGCCTAGGCTATTAATGTACTATATATGAAAAAGAAATATCTAAATTGTATCATTGCTTCAAAGAAGAGAAGTGCGCCAATGACACCATTTAATTATAATAGAGAAGCTGTAACACCGTGGTATTTGCGGGAAGTAGCTCTGCAATACTACAATATACTACGGTACCGTTTATAGCATACTAACATCATGGTAAAGCTATCAGTTCATTGAACAATCCTTTTTGAGTTTTATATTGTACATATTTATTTTTCAACTAACGAACCTTACCAGTAACCCCGGAGTGCCGCGAAAAGCCAACGCGGTGAATATAGCAATAACAACAAGAATAACAAAATTAAACAGGTGGCGCTCTCGCAACTACATCCTTTTCCTGTAGAATTCTAAACTGCATTGTATGTATTCTTTTTAAATCCGTATCTATCGCTCTTGTGTCCTTTAGTATTGTTTTTTTTAAGTTTTACCATCACGTTTTAAATCAAAACTGTCAATAGTCAAACGTATTTGGTTTTGATGTGTAGTTACTACCATGACTACTAACCATGCGAACAGTAACGTAACCTTTGTTTGTAAGCATTAAAGGTACATGCCCACTCAGTAGACACAAACTGTTCTGTATATCAGAGATATCATCTAAGAGATTTTCTGGCAAACTAAACATTCATTCACCATTACCCCACTATAATTGCAAATATTCCGCAACAGGTTGTTCTATATCGCTACACCACGCTGCATATTAACAAGAGTTGTCAGAAGACAGCGAAGCTTGCCTGTTGGCAGCCTTCACTCAAACTTGGCACAGTTGTATAAAAACATGCATATTATATAACTTGACCTTGGGTTAAGGGGTATGCGGTGGACCTTGACATTGGGATCAGTGATGGAAGGTGGGCCGTGGATTTGCTATAGCATACAAGAAAGTAAAACAAAATTTAACCCAACGTTAAGTTTATGAATGCACTAAGTTGGTGATTTTCTACAGCATGATAGCTATTCACATACGGAATGCATGTGTGAATGTACTAAGTTTGTGACCTTGACCATAGGGAAAGGGGTGAGGGGGTCATGGATATGCTGTAGCACAATAGAGGATCATCAGATGAATGCATGTATGAAATATCAAGGCGTTCCCTGTAAAGAAACAGAAGTTATAAAAATACATTTACTCCAGCGTTAAGTTTATGATGTTGATCTTGGCGAAAGGGATGGGGGTCATGGATTTGCTGTAGCACAATAGAGGATCATCAGATCAATGCATGTATGAAAAATATCAAAGCGTTCCCTGTAAAGAAACAGAAGTTACCTCAACGTTAAGTTTATGAACATGCTAATTTTGTGACCTTGACCTTGGGGTAAGGCTTGGGTGGTGGGTTGTGGATTTGCTACATCATGATAGAGGGTCATCTGAGGAATGCATGTATGAAATATCAAGGCGTTCCATGGAAGGAAACATATGTTATAAGACATTTACCCCAACATTGAGTTTATGAATGCGCAAAGTTTGTGACCGTCACCCTAGGGAAAGGGGTGGGTGTGTGTCATGGATTTGCAATAGCATGAAAGAGTATCATCAGATGAATGCATGTATGAAATATCGAGGCGTTCCCTGTAAAGAGACAGAAGTTATAAAAAAACATTTACTCCACAGTTAAGTTTATGATGTTGATCTTGGGGAAAGGGATGGGGGTGGGTCATGGATTTGCTATAGCCCAATAGAGGATCATCAAATGAATGCATGTATGAAACATATCAAAGCGTTCCCTGCAAAAAAACAGAAGTTACCTCAACGTTAAGTTTATGAACATGCTAAGTTTGTGACCTTGACCTTGGGGTAAGACTTGGGTAGTGGGTTGTGGATTTGCTACAGCATGATAGAGGGTCATCTGAGGAATGCATGTATGAAATATCAAGGCGTTCCATGAAAGGAAACATATGTTATAAGACATTTACCCCAACGTTAAATTTATGAATTTGCTAAGTTTGTGACCTTGACCTTGGGGAAAGGGGTGGGGGTGGGTAATGGATTTGCTATAGCACGATAGAGTATCATCAGATGAATGCAGAAATGAAATATGAAGCCATTCCCTGTAAAGAAACAGAAGTTACACAACATTGACGCCACGTTAAGTTTTAGAATGTGCTAGGTTTGTGACATTGACATTGGAGTAAGGGTTTGGTGGTGAGTCGTGGATTTGCTACAGAATGATAGAGGGTCATCTGAGGAATACATGTATGAAATATCAAGGCATTCCATGAAAGGAAACAGATGTTATATGATTTTTACCCCAACATTAAGTTTATGAATGTGCTAAGCTTGTGACCTTGATCCTGGGGTAATGTGTGGTCCGTGGGTCATGGATTTGCTATAGCACTATAGAGTATCATCAGATGAATGCATGTATGCAATATCAAGGCATTCCCTGTAAACAAACAGAAGGTACACAACATTTACCCCAACGTTAAATTTATGAACATGCTAAGTGTGTGACCTTGACCTTGGGGTAAGGGTTGGGTGGTGGGTCGTGGATTTGCTACAGCAGGATAGAGGGTCATCAGATGAATGCATGTATGACATATGAAGCCATTCCCTGTAAATAAACAGAAGTTACACAACATTGACGCCAACGTTAAGTTTATGAATGTGCTAGGTTTGTGACCTTGACCTTGGAGTTAGGGTTGAGTGGTGGGTCGTGGATTTGCTACAGCATGATATAGGGTCATCTGAGGAATGCATGTTTGAAATATCAAGGTATTCCATGAAAGGAAACGGATGTTATAAGACATTTATCCCAACGTTAAGTTTATGAATGTGCTAAGTTTGTGACCTTGACCTTGGGGTAAGGGATGGGTGGTGGATCATGGATGTTATAGCACGATAGAGTATCATCAGATGAATGCATGTTTGAAATATCAAGGCGTTCCATGAAAGGAAACGGATGTTATAAGAAATTTACCCCAACGTTAAGTTTATGAGTGGGCTAAGTTTGTGACCTTTACCTTGGGGTAAGGGTTGGGTGATGGGTCATGGATTTGCTACAGGATGATAAAGGATCATCTGAGGAATGCATGTATGAAATAACAAGGTGTTCCATGAAAGGAAACATAAGTTATAAGACATTTACCCAACGTTATGTTTGCGGACGCCGACGACGCCAACGACGCCGGGGGTATGCCATAAGCTCTTCTGCACTTCGTGCGTAATAGCATTTACACTTCGCGCACTAAGATATAGAAAAACGCTGTAGTGCGTTGACGTTCATACTTGGCTATATTGTTATTGAGAGCACAGGCATTCGATATGTTTCGGCTTTCATCGGTATAACTCTATATATATGAACACAAACTCAGACGATCGGCATGTTGATAGGATAGTGTATTATACATTTTTAGACATGCATAAATATTTTTTTAAATATATATACATTCTATTGTCAATGTATATAAAGTGGGCCTAAATTTCACCACCACCAGTTTCAAGACGTAATATATTTTCTATTTCTCATAAAATCCCATTCCTAGTGCCTACACAGAGCTAAGGCCCACCTGCTAAAACTGACACATAGCCAGCATTTTACACGCAGAAGCCGTACCAGCCCAAAAAAACTGACACAAGTAACCCGCCCAATAGTCCTGGGGCTGGGGGTCAGTTCGTGTACATGTTTATTTTAGAGCAAAATCTTGTTTTATCTTGTTCTACATGACAAGACATTACAAAACAGTTTGGGTGACAAGCCCAACTCACGTTTTCTCTGTATAGTCCATTTAGTCCGGCAGCCAAACGCTAAAATTACCAAAATCACTGCATGGGTATTTCATAAAATAAATCTTTAGTATTTACTCAAAATTATTAGTTTTGTTTTATTTCAATTACAAGGGTGTTCATAACAACGTTTTAATATGACACCATTCCATAAAGTATGGTTACAAGCACACCTGGATCATATATATTACTTGCTTTTAGCGAAAGAAAAAGCAAACAAATGCTTCTTGCTTGAAATAATGCCCAAGTTTGATGACACCACACTCAATCAATGTTGCCAGAAAAGCGACCAAATAAATTGGTCAAAGGTTCCGCTATTCAGTTCTCATAGCATTCAAATATTCTTATTGATTCCTCTCGTCTAAATATGGTGCACATTAAAAGATGGGAACGGACTCGCTGGATTCATACTAACTCAATTAATAATATAGAAATAACACGATTACGGTAGATAACATCGCGAAAAAACGATCAATGCCATTATTATTCATGTTTTGTGACTGGCTTCAAATCGCCTATAAGTCGCCATCTTGGATAGCCGTGACGTCCAGTGCGGGGCCGTGTATAAACATATCACCTAATCGGTAAAATGGGAGCTGGTCAAAATGGCCGCGGATCAAAGCTATCCCAGGTAAAAGCAGAACCTATTTGACCAAAACATCCCCCAAGTTTTAATTAATATATAATCAGATTAATAAAGTAACAAAATCGATCTCGTATATCTTGTATATCTTGTCCACAAGTCAACACTTGTTGTTCACACCTTTATCCAGACTTGTGTTACATGTCTACCATTAATAGTTAATCTAACAAAGCCATGCTTATTGTGCTTGCAATCAGTGTAGACCCAGACTATTCTACACCCTGTGCTGTCTGATCAGCGTATGCACCAGTCAAACAATCATTATAATCTGCAGTATAATACATTACTCACGAATTGAAACAATCATATCCATGCGTATACGGATGGTCTAATGCACTGGTGTGTTTTCTTATGTAAAAGACTGAAGTTTTAGTAACAATTTTGAGGGAGATTTACACCTCAAAAAAAATATGACCTATAATGTTTCATTACAAAACAGACAAGATCTTGTTTGCAACCAGCAAAGTACAATGTCTACAGTACAATACCGTACCATACAATGTGAAATGAATGATGTAACCCATAATCAGATTGTAATTAATTTATTTGCTGAATATAACTGAAATAAAATTAAATTTTGCCAAACCCAAAAGCAGGATTTACCTTATGAAATATCTAATTATTTTGACACATCACCAAGTGGTGTTTTCTCATATGCCGTATAAATATATTTTACGACCAGCAGAAAGATCCCTGGGGCTAACCAGGGGACTACAATAGCTTTGAAATTCAGATGGCATTATATGACACTCTTTGATGTGAAATATGGTTCACTATCTGACTAAACCTGGCATATTGTCTCTGCCACCAGTATAGAGCTAGTTCAGCTTGCAAAAGCAGCAGTCTGATAATTGTATGCACAATTTGCACAGTCTGATCAGGATATGATTACCTTTTTACCTTTCCATCAATGAAATACATGTCCTGCTTCTAAGCAATATGTATCGTTACCAGGCTACATAAATGTGATATTTGATTATGAGCTATGCTGGTTGCAAATCCCAAAACTCCATTTCTCCAATCACAGTCACAAATGTGTAGCTCCCGTTAAACACCCCGGAGGCAGATATGTTTTACAACTACGTCACGGCGCGGTTGCGTGTCATATGATTTCAATAGAGGCAGTCTAAAATCCCAATGGAGTGCAGAGCGCATAAATAATGAAAATTTAAAAACAAATATCTGTGGGATTATAATAAATACAAATCAAGAAAGCCAGGGTATGTCTTTAGTATAACTATATAATGCAAATGTATCGGTTTTGGGGAATGTGTTATTCTCCTTTAAGGATGGCATCAACCCACCCATAAATGACCGATTTTAACTCACACAATGTACGTACATGTATATAACAAGACTACATGGACGTGACTAGTTACACATGTACCAACTTTTGATTTTACAAAAATTGAATATCATGATGGGAATTAACACTGAGCCTACATTTGACACATTTGACGACATGAGTCTCGAGAGCTTTCCATGATGTTCTAGGTAGTCGACATTGATCCTGCTTGTAAACACACTGTTCAGGCATCAGTGACTCGACGATGTCAGTGTTCTTTTGGTTCTCCAAGACATGCATCGTTGCATATGCATTATAGAGCGTACGCTGAATATGAGGAAGCAGACCCTGGCTTGTCGGTGGAAGGTTGTGGAGGGAGCTGCAAGACTAAACTGAACAAACCAGATCGGGATTTCAAGTATCCTCGCAATTGTCAATAAAGTAATACTAGTTATCAATGTGAAAAGCGGAAATACAATAAAATCTGCATACAACAGCTATCTTTATTTATTCTCTTATCAGCATCTGATCTCGAAGACTAGAGCTACGGACGGTACGGGATTAGATTGCAAGAGTTACCATTCGCAACTACTCGAAGTTTGTTTACATTTCTCGATCACATGACTCGCGGAAAATCACCGGCTGCTATGCGTTCCCTAATTGGTTGGTTGGTAAGCAAAGGTTACCAGATGACCAATCAGAAGCTGTCTTACAACCGGGTATATTAGTGCGGATCATGTTACCAATAAACGCAACATGGCCGTTTCCCTTCAGACAAGATGTTGATCACAAGTGATTCTAGCGTGTCTCGGATGATCAATTATTGTTTGTATATACACGAAACACCTTTCTAACCAATGTACAAAACAATTCAAATGCGCCCGGGTATGAAGATTATGTAATTATGAAAGCTACAAAAACTCGCATTCGTCACCATTGAACGAAAAAGCAACACAAAGGCGTACTCGTTACTCGCCTATGCAACGCGTTACAGCGTGTCGATACCGCTACTTTGGGTGGGTTTTCAGTTTTCAGCATAGATTTTACAGTTGCTAATACATTAACATAAATCTCAATGATTGTGAGTGTAAACTGCACTAAAAACTAACATAAATTCGCGTTTTAAAATCAAACATTTTCACTTCTGACCTTAGTGTTTGTTTCACAAAATCTGCACTGTTACGACTATAAAAGCTATGCTCGATATATATATATATATATATATATATGTATTTCGATAACATTACATTTTTTTATAAAAAATTAAGAATGAGTCTTTTTTTATTTTGTGAGATTTGGTCTAATATTGATTTTATTGCGAAACAAATCTAATACCTCCTGTTAATTCTCCATACACATCTTCACTCTGTGGGGATTATTTTCTAATTTCAGAAACAGTTGACCGATTTTCAAAATGTAACTGCTGTTTTCTTAGTTATATAGTTTCCAAGCTACTTCTATCTAGCGAGAGGTTTCAGAGCCACTTTCAATTATTTCAATTATTGCCTTTAATGATTCCTTCTCCAGTTAATCCAACTCATTTCTCCCATGTTACATTCCCAGAAAGAAATAATTTTTAGACGGGCGTCAACATTGTTAAGTTTTCGTTGTTATGTCTATTTCTCTGTTACTGTATCACATAGAACCACCGTACACGCATAACTTCATAACCCCCACATACCGCTATCCAACACGTGATGTGCTTTTGTCATTGAGCTATGTTTTCCGCGTACTCGCCTGAGCCATTTTCAATGTTAAGATTTCGCGTTTAAATCTGTTTCTCACTTACTATACTACCTAGAGCCACAATACTTGCACAACTGCATAACCATTGTGTGCCCACCACATACCACTATCCAACATGCGACCTTTTTACCACGACGAGGCGTACTTTTCCACGTAATTGACATTTGCAATATTAAGATTTCCCGTTTAGATCCGTTTCTCACTTACAGTACCAGCTAATTGAACGAATTCATAACCGACGGGTGCCCACTACATACCACTATGCAGCATGTGACCTTTTGCGACGTTGACCTATTTTTCCCCGCGTAATCGACTTTTTTCAATGTTAACTTTTCGTGTTTAAATATGTTTCTCACTTACTATACCACCTATTACCACCATACTTGCACACCTTCATAACCAACGGATGCCCACCACAAATCAATATCCAACATGTGACCTTTTATGACCTTGGCTTATTTTTTTCCATGTAATATCTGATGAATTGCCAACGTTAAGTTTTCGAGTTTAGATCCGTTTCTCAACTTACTGTATTACATAGCACCACCATACTTGCACAGCTTCATAACTAATGGGTACCCACCACATACCACTATCCATCATGTGACCTTTTATTACCTTTACTTATGCACCAATTTTGTCCGCGTAATCGGCTTACCGATTGTCAATGTTAGATTGGACAACACTCATCAGACAGCACAGATGTTCACTCAACTTCAGCTTATGTTGCCATCCTAAGCAACCGACAGTTGTCACTTTCAATCGTGGTCATAAAAACATGAATAGCTAATTATCTATTATCCAAGTGTACCTAGAACAATACCAGACTTATCATGATTACTACCTGGTGGAAGAGCGTGTGCATATAGTTGATGTATGAAACATACTGCCATTTGTTAAAGGGCCAAACTTCTTTCAACGATTTGTGTGCCAAATAGGGAACACAAATAATGCGGTTTATTATTCTCTAATAAACCAATTTATTTTAGGGATTTAATTTTTGAACCGGCCTGTAACTAACTTCTGTCGGAACAGGACTATAACTCAATGGTCAATCAAGCGTTACATTCCCGCACTAGTATATAAGGGCTCGCAGCACGGTATGGAAGGTGTTCGAGCCAATTCGCACCCTTAAATATGAACCGAATGAATGAATGAATGCTTTCGTTCTTTTCAATGGATCAACTGGCCGAAGAACAACTCATTCGATAAGTATCTGTATCAAATGTCTTCACCTGGAAATGATTTTGTTTGTATCGGCAGTGCATATATATACGAATTATGCGATAATGTGTTGTTATCTCTATGTGTACAGTAGATGGTCAACGCCTGTAATTATTGCGTGTATTCCAATGCTTGAATATAATATGCTGCGTATTGGGTGACTAGCAGCGTGCTACCTGATCTAATTCGCACTCCACCCTACTCGCTACCATTTAATGCCATTTTCGGCTGTTTGAGTGTGGACACACACATCTGCAATAGTTTCCCACTGCCTCCAATCTGTTTCCACTTTGTTTACGCAAGCCCAAGGCAATTTCGTAAGGCGTTGTGTTCCTACTTATACGTACACCATGCCATGATATTGTAGCTCAGATACGAACGAGTGTATATTATGTTCAAGTAAATGAGACTGTTCTGGATACACAACCATAAAGGTTATTAGTGTCATCATTGCTTATTATAACTATTGATTAACGATATATTGGAATACAAAGGCTGTCAGCCTCGTAACATTTCTTGACGGGATGGACCCCGTTCGAGGGACAGTCGCCAGAGAATAACACTGCCTCTACATTGCCAACCCACAGTATTGTCCCCGCAGCGCAGGTGGTAAAGCACTAAGAAAATACATTCTACCAGCTTTTAGTTGTGCGAGTTTGAGCTTCGGACAAATTGTTTTCATCGGCTATTTTTTGGCCCACCATTCACCGTTGCCCACCACCCGCCGTCGGCCCACCACCCACCATCTCCCACCGCCCGATGTTGCCCACAACCCGCTGTTGGTCCGCCATAGGCCCACCCACCTCCCACCATTGGCTCGCCACCTTCTTTGCCCTACAATTGACCACCACAGTGTTGCAAACATGTACCCGTAACAAAAGACACTAGCCGCCAAAACATTTTTCATTTTGTCAAATCAACTTTAAATTCCTATTTCGAACAAATTAATCAGTAATTGGGCAAATATAACCTATATTACGAAACTGTATATGCCGGTTTTGAACACAATTATAATTCCCCGCCACAATAGTTATATACGGAGGAACTAACGCAGAGCTATACGTATATTTGTCCGTTGCCTCAGAACATTTTCGTCGGAATGTTATGGATATCTGCATGTAATTCAACACGAATCGATGGAATTTTGATCATTCGTTAACGAATGAACAAACGACGCCACTTAACACGCACCACCCCCAGCCCTTTTCGCAAAATAATACACCTGTGGATTGGTGTATTAAATGGAGAATAAGAGCTTGCTGATTCGTTGTTTTAGGCACGTAACTCTCGCTTTCATTAGATTGTACATTGTATTACATAATAGTTACGATAGATTAGTATTTTCAAATTTGCGTTTGAAGTTTTCTTTGTTTACCTACTCCTTCGTGAAGAGTGACCTGGGAGATTTGCTAACACACACATTATGAGGTGTGTTTATGATAATATTTGGTTTGCTTTTGCTGTCAATAACAATATTGCGAAGTAGGCGGGTGAACGTCCGGCGGATTATCTCCACATTTTCGTTCGCGGAAGTTAAAATATTGTGTGTCGTTAACTGGTAGAGGTGTAGAGCGGCATATTGTATATAAAGCGGAAAATGTGCCGTTAACCAATTCGATAAACGAACAGGTCAGGCACAATAACGGGCATGAATATTAAGTACAGCTCCACAAGTACATATATTCAATTTCATTTATATTAAGCGTTGCTATAGCAACAAAAGGGGCAATATTGCGTAATAAACATATACTCGTGGGTAAGTCGTGCCTTCCCCTCCTCCTTTACTCTATTGTTGATTGTGGACAACTGTAATTTCTGTTTGCATGCAATCAACTACTGTTGAACAATTTGATCAAGAGAATCAAACGTCGCGACGTCTAGCATGTGGATTAACACGTCAAAACGTTTCAGGTGTCAACATTAAACTCCGCATAATGTGTGAGTTTCTGTTATTATCTAAAGATAAATCTGATGCCGATGTGTTTAAATGTGAATACAACATGTTTCGTTTCTGACGTTTATAAGTGTGGTCAAAGACGCCATGTCAGTACAATTAGTTTATGACGTCAACATCATTTTGGACATTCCCTTGTTATCGTGTGTGTTGGTAACGTCCGAATCATCAGAATATTGAGTTATAATACGAGAAACGGTGGTAACTAGAATAACCATGGTCATCTACCCGAGCAAGACGTTTCGGAATTTCTAACAGGGTGACGTCATTGTCTGAAAATTTCTCACAACATTGACTTGCCGTCATAGACACCATGCCAGCGTCATGTGTTGAAAGTGTGTATTTGTATCTATCCTTGGAATGTGCATAGAACGTTTACTACACGAGTTTTTGCAAGTGCAAGTTGTGTATGGGTCACGTGATCTAATTGTCCATTTTACATTTTACCCACGATTACGAAAGTTAGTAAACTACATGTATATGTGAACATATGAAATAATATAACTTTTGTCCACGAGTGTAACAACGTAGTGTATGGGACTTGTGCTGAATACCATCTCGGAATAGCAATTCCCTGTCTATAGCAACACCGTTTCTGTTTACCAGTTACTCAAGTACTACATAAATTGCCCTGCAAATAAATACCACCTATGCACAAAAGCCCCATTTTCTTGTTTAGTACGTCGTGGTGTAGGGTCCGTGTTCTGAGTAAAAAACTCTTAATTACATCTCATCACACGGCATTACATCTCATTAAGCGTTATGACGGAGTAGTCTTTCCAAAGGTGCGTTTGAAGCGTTCTTTATTTACCTTCTACTTCGTGGAGAGTGACCTAAGCAGTTTGCTCATTATACTACGCCGCATAATTAATACAAAAATGTTTTAGGATAGATAAGCTGGTCCGGCCTTAAATGACCTTAGCTGTTGATAGGCCGTTAAACCCCAACAGTTTGTTCACTTTATTAATGCTTCCACGAGCAAATCTGATTATGTAATATGCTACCAGTCAGTGAGTTTGTTTTTGTAACTCCTGAAGGATAACGTACTGACTAAGGCGGGACGTATTGTGCAATTCAGACTGAATTTTCAGAAGCCCAGTAAACTAGCCTTTGCCAACCGGGACACACAGCCAGTGCTGTCGCACCTTTGGTTAGTTTATAACATGCTGTTTAAGGAGGCGGAACATACTTGTGGTATTAAGACTAAATTTTCAGAAGGACCCTAGACTAGACTAATGCCGACTGGGACCCACAATCAGTGCGGTTGCACTTTTCATCCGTTTCCAACTTAACATATAAAGGCTCATTGACGCGTCATGTATACGCAGTACACACCTCGCTTAAGACACGGCGACATTTTCTGTCATGTCGTCGCAGACTAGATATGCTGCTCAATTGGCCGGTTCTCACGTTTTGTATCGGGCAATTACGAGGGATGGATATATCTGCCCAAACAATCGGTTACCCCCACAAATTACAGAACAAACCGGATCCGATTAACACATTTTGATTTTCTGAACAAAGATATACGCCACGTTTACATGGTCGCATGTTTTTGGTCTATTTAGAATTAGCAACTCGATATTAACCTCGCATGATCACGCATCATAAACACCGATGCTGTGGTGGATCAAATGCGATCAGTAGGGTGTCTTGGAAATCGAAAACATAAACAAGTACAAATGTGTAACATTAGTTATATGTGCCCCAGTCTTACTTTACAAGTGGTAATGCAATACATGTGCGACTCAGCATTTTAAACTAGCTATTAAATGTAGCGGTAACACATCCACCCGCTTTCAATTTACCGCCATACTATCGGAACGCTTGTGGTGTTTAGTTCCGTTGGAAGGGAAATTCATGTCAAACTCATTCGTTTAGAACTCATGGCTCGTATTCAGAAACAATATAGACTGACAGGTGATTCCTTCAGTCCATATTTGCATCAACCATCCGTCGGGGTTGTCGGCTCTACTTCATTCTGCATAGACGCTTACTGCAGACACTTTCTTCTGGTTTCCGCACTTGAACTTATTTTTTGCGCATAGTAACGTATTAGTACATGTGTTTTTTAGCTCTCGCACTTATATATAGTTACACACCTCCACACCCTAGCTGACAGTACAAGCATGATTATGATATACTATACGCTTTCTTCACGCTAGCGTACAATCTACATATGCATGTATATATAAGCAGCATAGAACGCAACAATAGTCTTATTGTATACACGCTAAACTTTTCCATAAAACATTAAACTTAGCCGCTGTTTTACAAGATACTGTAGTCAGACACACACCACAACGTGCACAATACAGTCATAATTTAAATTAATGTCCACTCTTACAATTAGTAGAAAGCCGGTTTCATATTCTTAGCAAAATTCTAATGATCATTACTAAGCTATTGCAAACAGCAATATGTTCAGTTTGTCATAATAATGTACAGACGTTTGGGCATGTTGCATACACCATTGGTGTTTAATACAATGTATACGGTATTTAGCATGTATTTACATATACTTTACTCTGACTTGTTTCAGAAATGTGACTGTATATTCGCTAGTTCCGTTAGCTACGGGACGGCTGTGCATGCCGGAACATAATACATCAACACGGATTCACTGGCAGGGTGTGAGAGGCCTAACCTGGGACTGTCTTGTTACGTTTCGCACAGGCGGAACCCCAGCGTCGCTCATAACTAGTGATCGTCCGTGGCAGAACTTATGTGGGCAATGCACACAGCACTATGATCGTATTATCATGATTATACCGGCATCAGATGTAGTTGCCTGTGTGGCTAAACGAGTTGCCACGTCGGCTTTCGTATTACACCCTCGTGCGGGACTCGCTTATCAAACAGAAATATTTATATTGACACTCTGTATCTGGCCGAAGAACAACTCATTCACCCGCCCACCACACCCAAGAACAACTTTAATTAACCATTTCATTTCTTCAATGTCTACGCCCATATACTAAACGGGATACAGCGATCTGCTCTCATGTTGTTTATTCAAACTCCCATTTATAGGAAGTGCGAAGTCTTCCATAAATACATTACGCAAACATTGTATTAGCGAGCCTACCTCACCAAACCCCCGGTTACCTATGTAAACAGCGGGTTTGGTGAGGTTGCTGCGCAATAGGTAATGCGGTCAAATAGGTCACGATGCAGTGACTATTTTCAATCAATAACTTATGTTGTAAGCGATTGTAATGTGTATTTTCAATATTTATATTATTAAAATGTATCATATCGGTACCCCTTTAAGTAATATTTGTATATTTTAAATGTAATGATGTTGTCATGAAGCGCATGAATATAAGTATTAATTAATCCAGTTTATATTGAGGCGTATATTATTCATAAGTATATCACTATTAAACATTAATTACAATATGTATGCATATTATTAAAACAGTAGATGTTACCGCTGTTTCGATATATGTGATATTTATAACAAAATGTTTTTTTTAATCGTCCGCGTACGGATTTCTGTCACACAAAGCGCCATTTTCAGTTCATATTTTGACATGTGCATATGAACCGGACTAAGTTTAAACAACGCTCGATTCCGTCCAATTCAGATTTCTCTGCAGAATGTTCAGACTAACTACATATTAAGTAATGTTTGCTAAATAAGTGTTAACGGCTGGAACATGGTTATCACTAAAAGGAAGAAACCACAGTCGTATTATTGAAAAATAAGATTTACCTGAGACCTCATGGAGGCCGCCATTAATCCAGTGTAAACAATAGACCGTGTGATCCCATTTCCTGAGTAGCCCCCGCTTAGTGAAACGATGTGCTAATCATGATATTATGTTCGCCAATAATTGGAAACGGTTTGAATTTCCCGGTAAAAACTACGAAAGTCATAAAAAAATAACGATGTATATTTAACATTGGATACGCTTAAACGGTATTACTCTCTCATCGGATCGTCAGTTGTCGTCGATAGCGATTTAACGTACTGATGTGGTCTTAATTTATTGTCAACTTTCAACGCCATTTACAGAATATATAGTTAATTTTGGAAATAAATAACGGCAAATTACGATGACGTCTGCTCTGAAATATCTGTCAACATGCGGACGTAATTTAAGGAAATCGATTATATTTTAAGGCTACATCTGTGACTAATTACGAATTTATGTATGGTCTTTGGCTACACCCGACACATTACACATATCTAGTTGTAAATACACGTCGCTTTGTGTGGGGAAAAAATCGATAATGCGTAGTTGTGTGTGACGAGGTGTTGATCTGATGACACCACACAGCTGTGACCCTTAGGCAATGTTTTGAAATTGACGTGTCGTTTTGATGTGTGCCGCAACACCTCACTGTCGGAGACAACATGACAATTAACGATATAATCTCGATTATACACAGATTTATTAGACGGCTGGTTATTTAAAATAAAGAGTAGTTCAGTACACCTTCGCCGATATTGTTTTTAGAAAATCAGTAATATTTTCCGTAAATGGTGTTGAAAAATTGACAAAAATTCTATCACCGTATTTAGTCGTGCCGATATTGTTTTAAAAAATCAGTAATTTTTTTCCGTAAATGGTGTTGAAAATTGACAAAATATATAGCCGCATTTCTCCGATATTCGTTTAGAAAATCACCAATATTTTCTGTAAATGGTGTTGACACAAAATGCAGCGTTCACGCGGAATTCAAATAAAATACAAAATAATAATTTAATAAATAGACGCCGATGGCTACTGTGTTTGCGGCCAGTGAATTCTGGTCGTGGTAGCCACAGGCGCAGTTCGAACAGTGTTGTGAGCAGATGGAGGACAATAATTATTTCAAATTCATAAAAAAATGTTTGCTGTCCGAAAATTAATTAATTGTGACAGCCAAAAAAAAAGATTTTGGGACAGTAAAACATTATATGGTATAGACAGTATAGACAGTACCTCAAACTTAAAAAAACAGTAACAAACTGTATGTGTAATATATTAACTTAAACTTAAAACATCAGTAACAAACTGTCTGTGTATATATTACTTAAAGACAGACACTTTAAATTGTTGGTAAGTTTCTATCAATTTATAGATATTTTTATTAAAACATCATAAAATTGTGAAAATATTAAAAAATATTAAAATCACAAAAATAATATATATGGAGAATTTTTTTTTATACCACGTCGAGGTTTGAAACCCCGACCCTTTCGGGGATCGATAATTAAATCATTGAAGTCGGCGACCTTAACCTCACGACTGTTGCGCCATTTATACAATCACAGTTATACAGAAGTGCTATCAGTATTACGCCACCATTTGAACGTAATAATTATTAAATTATTTGCAACTCCATCTACAACAATACCGTTACAGAGATACGCTATTGAAACAACATGTATTAGTACCCATAACATAACAAAGTAATGTATCATTATATATCACAGGAGATAGCTTAAAACTATATATCCTAATCATAAACAGAATAATCCGCTTGGCTCGTATGCAAATAGTTCGCGTGATATTGATTATATCCCTTGCCGAAAGTAGTTCAGTGATTTATTAATTCCAAATAAGACGTGTTTGCGTAATGTGTTTTACCGTGGTGAGCTGTTGCTGAGTTCTGTTCAAAGATGACGTGCCTTGATACTGCAGCTGTAAGAGGGTGAAACACATACCGACACAGACGACAGGTGGCCGAACAGGCGATAGTCGCGACTTCATACAGACAATAAACCACGAACGAGTGGAATCAAATCTGCGATTTATACACTATTTGGCTGGCCATGCGGAATGCTGAAGGTGGTAGGTATCGCACTATTCGAAATATCAGCGTATTTCATGTATGCATATATGTCAAAGCTGCCAAGCTTGGTGTTTCCTGGATATTTACGGAAAAACATAGGTACAGCGGATACAATTGGCAAATACCCGGATATTTACGGTAACGGTATTCCGGCGGATAACAATTGGCTAAATATGTCCCTAGTTCTCGTACCCAGTGGGTACAACTAAACAAGTATATCCAGTTTCTCGTATCACAGCGGATATACTCCTACCCGCAGCATGTCAGCCATTTATGAGTCGTCTGTTCTGTAAATAAATAAAAGTCGCGGCCATTACTTCCAAACTGTATTCCTGTTGTTATTGATACTATGCAATATATATTGTTCGCTAACCTATGGGTGTGGACGTGTGTGTATATCAATCATGGTGTCTCACTAATAGGCACATAACTAGCCACATCCTGCTTAATATATCAACATCCGTAGTCGAGGTGAACGTCATCCGTTGCATAGTACATGTGTTATGATATCCCCATGTTACCTACAGATAGGTTGGTGCCCCAAAACATCACACTCCAGTGTCGTTTAGCTGGAGGCTATAATGCGTTTTAGCAAATAATCTTATAATAATACATTATTAGCATACCATAAACATGTTCAATACATGTGTAAAGCGCACAGTAACATAAACAAATGTGTATACGTATACATACGTAACATCTAATTTAAAAACAGAGTAGAGACATTATGTGCGTGTGGCATCACAACTCACGTGATTGTATCAGCGGCAATGGTGATTGACGTTTCAGATAATATAATCCACAGACGATATCTTTCTACTTGTTTATCAACAAACCAGTCGTAAACAAAACACAAACTAGGTGGGACAGATAAATATACCCGTCCACGTATTCCTTTCCTATATCGATTCTGAGCATAAAACAAATATATTGTCGGCTGTAGAATCAAGGGGTTAGAGTCACGGATTTTAATGACGACTGTCATGAGTTCGGATCTTGTGTGTTCATACAATGTGTTTTTATTTATATTGTATAGATATTATTTATTGTATTTGTTGGCATTACCAAATACGTCAATTTCTCTGAGATGCAGTTTTATAAGTATAAATGTATGTTGTGGAATTTAATTTTCCAAGATAACCTCTGACTGGTGGAATTATCCACTCCGCAGTTTGAAAATATCATAACAGGACATACCGCTTTCCACGAGTAGTGTTGACGCGTTTAAATGCCCTCCGAAACAAGCCATGTGCAGCGGTGTCATCTGTTGGTCGTCACATGGATCAATCTCTGCCTTCTTCTGCATATGGAAAATAGATCATAATGTCACATGGCGCCTTCTGATATATGCTAAAAGTATTCATTCATTCATTCATTCATTCATTCATTCATTCATTCATTCATTCATTCATTCTAATAACGGTCCGTTTCGCGAAAGCTATCCAAATTGTACGGTTGTATAGAAACTGCAAAAGAAAATAACCGTTGTTCATATATAACATTATCAAATTATACAATACAATACAATATACTTTATTCTGGTATATAACATATAGTACATGTTTTTTACCATAAGAAAATTTAGTACAGTGAGATATGATAAATTAAATTAATTATCGTCTTTGAGGAGCTTAGAATGTGAAACCTGAATGATAAGTTGAATGATATTGTATATACATTTCTAAATAAATTACATGTACAAGCGTCAGTACTATACGCAATTAGTTTTGGGTCAATCTTTTTAATCAATAAAGAAAATAAAAGATGGATGGATGTGCATTCACCTCTCTCCGATAATTACGCCAATTTACGTCGCAATTTCACCTTTATCCAAATAATCGATCATTACGCCATTTAGTGACGCCGTGCATTTCCATGCCTCCGATAACCGTAGGCTAAATCGATCAGCCAATGGTAACTAGGCTTTGACATCGATGAACCAATCGTAACTCTGGTTGTGACGGATGCCCAAAACATATTTGAATCGATCAGCCAATGATAACTAGGCTTTGTGATCACTTAACCAATCGTAACTCGGGTTGTGACGGGTAGCAGAAACCACCGTTTAGGCCGATTTCGTAAATTAACTACGGATTACGACCTCAAACGGCAGTTTCTGGCCAAATGCACAATAATTGCTCAAACTAGGGTTTGGGAGCCTAAACCATGGTTTGGGCTCTCAACCTGGGGTTTAGTGAATTATTATGCATTTGGCGAGCCTAATCTAGGGTTTGGGCAGTCCAAACTGGGGTTTGAGCTCAAACCGTGGTTTAAGCTATAAAAAACCCTAGTTTGAGGGTCTAAACGGTGGTTTCTGCCGCCAAGTGCACAATAATTGCTCAAACCAGGGTTTAAGAAAACTACCGTTTGGGATCACGATTGGCAGATTTTTTCTTAAACTGTGGTTTGGGTCCAAACTAGGGTTTAGGCTTTTTATTGGATTACGACCTCAAACGGCAGTTTCTGGCCAAATGCACAATAATTGCTCAAACTGGGGTTTGAAAGCCAAAATCATGGGTTAGACTCTCAAACTGGGGTTTAGTGAATTATTGTGCATTTGGCGAGCCTAAACTAGGGTTTGGGCAGTCTAAACTGGGGTTTGAGCTCAAACCGTGGTTTAGGCTATCAGAAATCCAAGTTTGAGAGTCTAAACGGTGGTTTCTGCCGCCAAGTGCACAATAATTGCTCAAACCAGGGTTTAAAAAAACTACCGTTTGGGATCACGATTGGCAATTTTTTTCTTAAACTGTGGTTTGGGTCCAAACGTAGGGTTTATGCCTGTTATTGGATTACATGTACGAACTCCAACGGCAGTTTCTGGCCAAATGCACAATCATTGCCTAAACTGGGGTTTTGTGAATTATTGTGCATTTGTCGAGCCCGAACTAGGGTTTCAGGAGCCTAAGCTAGGGTTTAAGCTCCAAACCATGGTTTAAGGAATTATTGTGCATTTGGCTTGCCATAACCACGCGCATTAGACTTTGATTTAGTGTGAGCATTGTGAATGTTCTCGTGTATATCGCATTGCACTCATTGTTTGCCACTCAAGATTGCCATTGCATTAGATAATTTCACTCAATGCATATTTACTATAGTCATGTCGATGTAACTTCTGATAAATAATACTTGCGATGTTCGCAGCCAGTATAGCCCCAGGTCAGTCTGCATACTCGCGCAGGCAGATCAGGGGATCTATACTGCCGAATAAACCCGCAAGACCTACTTGATAACTAATTCGATTATTCCATTGTTTACTGCGCGCCTTTTGAAAGCATGGAACAAAACTTTTAAATTACTAACATTCAATTATTTGTTCTGTGCTGACATTAACTGATCAAACTTATTTATCGTTGGCCAGTGGCAATAATATTTTGCAAAATATTTCCTCCGCAAATAGGAGTAATGCGGGCATACAAGTAATAGATGGTTTCCATCCTCGATTCTGAGCATGTTACAAAATATACAAAGTCTGTCCTGTCTGGCTGTGTTATTGTACCTGCCAGTTCAATGGCTAATGTGTGCGAGGAAAGTTTAAACCGGCTTAGCGTAGTTTTAAACATCCTGTTAGCGATATTATCCATGTAAATCTCTGAATTATTGTTAGATTTGTTTGATTTGTGTATAGATGCATGCCAAGTTTGAGTGTAGTTGTCGAGTAATCGTTGTTTGATCTGGACGCATGGGATTTCCATTTCGTATTGATTTATCCATATGTTTGAACAAAAAATGTCCGTTAATGTTTGTTTTATACGGTTATATTATTTTCTTAATTCGTGAAGCGTGGTCAAATCTGAATTGCTACATGACTGCCGTTGTTCGACACCGCTCACGTTCAAACGTACAGCGCGTGCTGTTTGACCATGGCTGCAGATAAGCTCATTCCGGGGCCAACTCAACACCTACGTAATATATGTGTCTCATGACGTTTCTAGAACGCGCCATTACGTCAACAAACTAATTCACAACGGTCCCACTGACATTTTGAAATGTTTGCGGCTGCATCACATTCGACCATGTCCAGCCGTGGATAAACTTTGCCGGGGCACTCCGGCCTCGGCTTCAAACAGTTCCCTCGTGTCACGACAAACGTTTACACACGGCTAGACATGGTCGAACCATATATTTAATATGGCGAAGCGAATCTGGAGCAGCTGCACGAGGAGTCGAAACGCGAAAGAAATTGGAAATATACTCCGAAACTTGTCTAGATAGATTGTAAATCATCTAACAATGCAATCAAAGGTTAATATTTTGAAAATAGATCCACTAAATTTCGAGATGAGAGAAATATTGTTTTTTTTTTAGAATTAAAATGTTAAATTGTATTGTTAAATTGTAAAGGTATTGGTGTTTCGTACTAAGATCAATGTTTGACCTAATTTCACTATTGCATTGAGTTAAAATGTAATTGCATTGAAACTTGAAAATTGCCCCCACCTACCGCTTTAATAGTACATCAGGCAAAATTGGCGGACGGACGGGATATGAAGCGGTGCTCATGGGTTATGCGACCAACCGCACTGTCTGACATTCCATCAATGAGACACCATGGCAAGTCATCATTTTAACAACCAGTATAGATCAGGACAGCTACATGAGTGTGCTATTTGATCAGGAGATACATCGAGTCACAGCTACATGTATTCCTTGGACCGTGTCACAATTGCTTTCCCATGTACGTTCATTTTATTACGGGTGATGCAACACTAAATTTGCAATATTGTATTGTTAAACATATGTGACGTGCCAAGCGAAAACCTCCTTTATGAATCAAAAATGCGAAATTGAGTTTTCAACATATTTAGAAAATATGATCTCTCTCGAACAATATTATGTATAAACCAATTCTGTATTGAACCGATAAACCATCTTTCTAGACCAACAAAGATACCCATCTGACGTCACTTTGTCGCAGCGACGTTGTTTTGACATGAAGTACGTTACGTCGTCGTTATCAATATTTGCGGACAGTGGACCGCTCGAGCCGTCACGTTTTCGTGCTACAGTTGTACTCACACAGAAAGTTCCGTCACAATGCACATATTTATCCACTACATGTATATTATTATTAATATATACTTAGCGATATTTATTTCAAAAGAGATATATTTAATATATAAATAGTATAAGAAACAATGACAATTAGTTACAACAGCAAACGTCGTCGGTAAATGATATTTATCATGTAAAGTCCACAAGTGGAAAACTCGTCCCTAGGACTCAATAATTCGCTCATTTGAAAAACTTTATCCCACCCACCCGTTTCCGTACACTATACAGTAAAGCCTTTTCAAGGTAGGCAAGAGCATGTGGCAATCCGGGTATGGAAGGTGTCCGAGCCAATTCCCACCCTTAAATATGAGCCGAATGAAAACGAATGTGGAAATGCTCTAGAGAGGCTTAGTCTCGGGCTCGCTCAAACACCACACGTTTCGATTTTTCTACTGATTTACACCTCTGGCAAATGATAAATAACTTAGGTCCTCAAATATAGTCATTTTAAACATATGTATTTAGTATATTGTTGGTTACACACGTTTTAACTATCAACGTTAGAGAGATTTTTTTTCCAGAAAGAATCCCACACACTGAGCTTCACCAATCGCCAACTGATAGGGTGTAGTATTTGCAATGCTCCAGTTTAGGTTTTCCCGTGACGTCATTATTGATCTTTCTGCGACTATGACAAAGGAAATCCGAAAGTAAAGTTCACGGAAGGTTATGTCGATATGTTGGAACGCAAATCAAAATAAACGCACGTTTTAGATCATTCACGGTTAGTAAATGGCGCTTATTAGTCACAGATTGTAACATCGGACTTACTGATGTTTATTTTAGTGATTCACGTCAATATTTTGAGACAGTAATGGGACTTCAGCCAGATTGTAGTTTATGCTCCTACGAACGGTAACTCTTGCAATGTACTCCCGTACCGTCCTTAGGTTTACGGACGGTACGGGAGTAAATTGCAAGAGTTACCTTTGAAACTACAAAAACGTATGACATTCTTTCGGACACACAAGTATCCCCTTGTCTTTGGTAGCTAATTTACCCGTAACTATAACAAACTACTAACATCAGATGCTTGAAGTGAATATATTTGAAGACCTAAGACGTTTATCGATTATCAGGGACATATGTCAGCAGAAATGTCAAAATGTGTGGTGTTTGAGCGAAGCTCTTGCCTACCTTGAAAAGGCTATATTGTCTATTGTACGAAAATTGGTGGATGGGTTAACGGTTTACAAATGAGCCATTATCGGGTGCTATGTCCGAGTTTTCCACCAGTGGTAAAGTTATCCTGAGTCAACATAGGCGTAAGAAATTCCGTTGACTCTGTCCTGTCTACATGTGTAATATATGTACTTGTGTATTTATGATATGTGTCACTGTAAAATCTCAATTCCTATACATTTATTGAATACCTGATAATTCGTAACATTTTTCGATTTCTGCATTCTAATCGGTAAAGCTGCGATACTAACATTGCTCCACACTGCGGACACACTGGACCGAGTAGTGGTCCCATCCATAGTTCGAGCATAAATTGCCGCTAATTGTTCGGTATATGTAGTCATGATAATAAATATATATATATATACATGTATATATTTTCCAGTCCTCGAGCATCAAATACATTCAGTAAGTAGCATAGAATTTATAATAAAATATTTAAATATGCTCGCCGGACGCTAAGAAAACGATAAATGATGTTCGTTAATCAGAACCGGATTTGGATGGTCAATGGATATTCCTTTGAAATTTTGCGATTTGACACGTACAGCAAAAACATGCCGAGTATTTTAAATTGCTAACTAAAAACAATTAATCGGGAAACAAGAAATTAATGTTTTGCGTTTGCCTAGAGCGAAAGTAACCGACTTGAATGTTACCATGCAAATTCGCTGTATATTTTACTCATTGGCGTCTTCCTTGCATCCAGCACAGGAAAGGAATACTTAGTCTTGATATTTTATCAGAGAATAAAACATATGTTTCTTATATACGAACAGTCGTTTGCCATTGAAAGACAATTGAAAGTAAATTGTCAATATTTTACCATATTGATCAGTGCCAGAATTACTTTTCACCTTGTAAAATAGTTCCTTCTAAATCCTCAGTAATTTGTTTACTTCATTATAGTTTGTATGTCTTAGGCGCATCTTAGTTGTCAGTGATTTACATACATCATAGCAATATTAGTTGATTTGTATGTGGATATATGCCATTCGTTCCGACTAAAGTCGCGCAATATTGCATGCTACGTAGCTCGTGCATATATCCACGTATAGAAACATTATTCAAATGCCTTAAAGATGGGTCGTTGCGTGTAACGCAGCAGTAGGCTAAGATCTGTGTGACAGAAGATAAAAACATGCGCCAAACACGCGTACGTAGCTTGTATTGTTTCGGTACCGGTGCGCCCTTCGTTTGTGGCTGGCAGCATGATCAATACACAATCTACATTTATGACGTATTCAATACTGAGACTTAGAGAACAGAACTGGCCAAAATGGAAATGAAAAACGCATGTAGGACATGTTTTATCCAACGGAGTTATCAGGGGCGGATCCAGTATTTGGGGAACGGGGGTGGTGGTGGTCCTATTTACGAGCTACACGGAGTGAAGCGAGTATGCTAGGGGGGTCCGGGGCATGCCTCCTGTGTTTTACGGCATTTAAATTCAGACTCCAACTGGTGGTAAACTGTGATCTATATAAACTCCGTGGCTGATCGTGGGGGGGGGGGGGGTGGGGAGGGGGCGGGGGGGGGGGGGTGGAACACCGGACACACGTTTCACAGATCAAGTTTCGTATAAGTTTGTATCAACTGTCGATGTAATAACCTATATGATATTTGAATGTGTTTTCCCAGTCCGCATGATTGCAATAAACGTACGATGGTATGGTGTAGGTTTATGAGGTAGGATCGATTATACACGGGCATTAGACTAAATAAAGAGGTGTGATTATTTAACTTTTATCGATTAGCCCAGTCCATCCTACCGCCCAGACTGGCACACCTGGATATTGTTCTATTTCGGTACGAATTGTCCTGAGAACGACGTGAGTAGTTTTCCAAGGGAGATAACTTGACCGGTGGTATGACAAAAAAAAGGAAAAGTACGGTCTTTGTTGCCGATTTATTAAACACATGTAGATTTTCTTACATCGTGAGGTATTTGTTTATTATCAGAAACATTTAATGTAGTAGCCGCTTTCTTCGAAATAAAATAAAATAACAAAGTGAGCAGGCCTATTTATGGAAATAAATAAAAAATATACCGCCATGTTTAAATTTTATTTAATGTGTACTTAAATTTATTTCCCCAAGCTCAGTAGGCAGAGCGTCGGACTGCGGGATCGGATTATGTAAAATAAAATAAAACCTGGAGACCCCGGTTCGATTCCCATCTCTGCCGCTGCGAATGGTCGATTCGGCGTGTCCTTGTGCAAGATAACTTCCTGCTAGCCTAGCCTATCGGATGGGGAATAAAATAGTCGGTCCCGACATGCAAAGTCATCGAGCCAGTGCCTTCGTTAAATCAAAGCATTTACATTTATTTACGGCATTTAATGTATACATATAGACACAACAATGAGGCTAAATGTGACGTCTGCTTTGTTAAAACAGCGCGAAAATTATGCCGTCTTTGTAACGTCATAACTCGTTACGTCTCGTGTACCGATAAGGGAGGTTTTCACTTGGCGCGTCACATATATTGGTTTGCGCCAGTGTCAACACTAGATGAAGTAATCCTGAGGCGTTCTCTGTTTTCACCCAAATGTTGACAATTATACCTGTATCAGTGTCTTCAACACATCAGTGCTGTTATTGTCTGCCCCAACGTGCATTGGAGTGTAGCCATCTTTGCTGGGTGTATTCAACAATTCTGGAGCTTTAGCAAGTACGTTTGATAATGATCTGAAATTGAATTAAAGAGAACACCGTGAACATTGCGATAGACTGCATGTTACGTTATTTTAATGTTGCGTTTATGCAAACATAATCACATATAGTGCATATTCACACATATCGGGATGGTACAACAAGACCCAACATTTCAAAATGGCATATACAAACCCTGCATAATGATTGAGTATAGTATCCTATTGTATCAGTTAATAGTATTATAATTGTCTCACATATTACCTATACTATTAAGTATTATAATAGTAACCAGGTGTATTCATGATGCAACACTCACGGCACAGTATATGTGCTAGTAAACGGTAGAACAGTGACATGAATTAATGTACATGTACTAACAATTCATCATCCTCCATAGACGCCAACCGGACGTGGTTATGTCCATTGTTGTTACACAACGTCACGTCGATGGTTGGTGCCGTGAGCAGGATTGCTACACTCGAGTTGTTCTTCTTGAGAATGGCACAATGCATTGGCGTGTCACCATCGGAATCCTATGTAAATGGCAATAACTTTAGGCATATTGCTTACAGACTGCGTGTATCTGACATCAAACGTATTATCGAGCTTAGCGTAAATATGGCCTCGTTTATGTTCTTCTTGGGAATGGCACAATGCATTGCCGTGTCACCATCGGAATGCTATGTAAATGGTAATAACTTTAGGCATATTGCTTACAGACTGCGTGTATCTGACATCAAACGTATTATCGAGCTTAGCGTAAATATGGACTCGTTTATGTTCTTCTTGGGAATGGCACAATGCATTGCCGTGTCACCATCGGAATGCTATGTAAATGGTAATAACTTTAGGCATATTGCTTGCAGACTGCGTGTATCTGACATCAATATTATCATCGAGCTTAGCGTAAATATGGCCTCGTTTTTTATGACATCATTAAACGTGCTTAACAAATACGATATTAAAAAGTAACTCAATTTACTCACTCATGTATATCTATATATGTGATATGTGTGTGGGGTAACTTTATGAAATTAGTAGCTGCTTGGGTCCGTTCAATTATGTGCAATATGAATTTACTGACAGAACTACAAATAAGAATTGTGTCTAAACAGTATTGCATGTATACATCATATATCAAAATTCCATTGCTGCGTAGTCTTATTTACAAATGGAAATGTATTTCTGAATATCAAATGTATATTCATAAATAAAATAGGGAATAAATGAGCCAAAAGACAGCAAACATTTGAAATGTAACAGTGTCTGCTATTTTCAGCTCAAGTGAGTGAATTGTCAACTTTACTAGACCATTCATACGCATCAAGGAAGCCGAGTGCATAACCCGAGTGCGTAAGTCTTCCTTGCGAGTTTACAGCCTGTAAGTACACAAACCCTATGCAGTGCCGCCACGGTGGCGACACATGGTCATTGAGTACCTCGCGACCACAAGCTCAAACGCAAGGTACTCGGAGGCGGTACCCAAACATGCAACATGCCAGGCCCACCAGCGTGTGAACATGCCCTGATGCCCATGAACAGACCCATAGTTATTGGTAAATAGCATCACTGCCTTTTGGATCCATCGGGAGAGGCTAAGGCTGAGGGAGGAAACCCTAACATAAAACAAACGTGTGCTTCCACGGATGGTTATTTAGCCAGAAGCTATGGGTGGGTAACACCGACAGAATACCTAGCGGGCTGAAGTGAGTGATACTGGGCCATAGGCGCTCTCGAACAACCCACAGCATCATTCAATTACACCATAATGGTGAACGCCAAGAAGACGGTTACAAATAAAATATAATATTATTGACGCGAGTCTCTTTTACACGCACTTTGAAAACAACTGCGTATTAAGATAAACATGATATATGCGTAAAATACTTCATTACGGGCCTTACGTGAATAACTGATATTATACCTGTTGGTTTACATTGCCATTCTTGCTGATGAGTAGCAGCAGTGAATGGTCAGCCCTAGCTAGCGCCGCCTGGTGCAATGCGTTCATTTTATTTCTATTCACCATATTAACGTTAGCTCCGGCGTCCATCAACATTTCAGCAATACCTTGTCTTTTCCTGAAATTTGAGAGGATCGAGCATTATTATATTTCCTACAAAGCACAGTAAAACAAAACAAACCATCGTCGGTAATCCGAACTAGAATTATTAGTCACTAATTACCAAACTGAATTAAGTCATTGAGTGACATACAAGTACGTCATACCACAAAGGGGTGTATTGGTTGTGTACCACAATACGTGGTGGTGGAATTTGTGGTCCATTTGTATCAGCATATGCAAATGAGTGGCAATGAAAAATATGCAAAATACGAAACATTTCCAAGTGATTAAAGCAGTTAAAGTATTATCTACCACAGGCAAATTGGTTTTTGAGATAATTACTTGAAGCCACTGATAATCAGGATTTCAGGCAAAACATGTTACTATCATTCAAGCAGAAAATGCAGGTTATGGACACACGTATAATACTTTTTTTTATTAATTCGTTCCCACGAAATACAAATCGCTCCCTCAATTTAACAATTCGTTCGCACGAACTAACAATTTGTTACCACGAATTAACAATTCGGTCCCTCAATTTAACAATTCGTTCCCACGAAATAACAATTCGTTCCTTCAATTTAACAGTTCGTTCCCTCGATATAACAATTCGTTCCAACGAATTAACATTTCGTTCCCTGGAATTAACAATTCGTTCACACGAAATAACAATTCGTTCTCTCAAATTAACAATTCGTTCCCTCGAATTAACAATTCGTTCCCACGATATAACAATTCGTTCCCACAAATCAACAATTCGTTCCCGTGGGAACGAATTGTTATTTCGTGGGAACGAATTGTTAAATTGAGGGAACGAATTGTTAATTCGTGGTAACAAATTGTTAGTTCGTGCGAACGAATTGTTAAATTGGGGGAACGATTTGTTATTTCGTGTGAACGAATTAATAAAAAAAAGAATTCTACGTCCCCTGCAGGGCTCCGTATTGTAGAAACTTTATAATCAATAAAATATTCAATAACGAACAGTAAGGCTTGTGAAAACAGCATCGAGATACTTACTTCATTAATGCCGCCATCAAGGCCGTGTTACCCCTGTCGTCAGTAACATCCAGATCCGCTTTGCCTTGCAGAAGAACACGCACGACCTCAGTGTATCCACGGTGGCTGGCAATAATCAGTGCAGTTAAGCTTAGATATTTCACGTTCACCTAGAACGAAAATAGTTCAGTACAGTATGCGCAACCATAGACATCATAGAACGATACATACATCATGTACATTGAGCGGCATACACTCGGACAAATGATAGCTTTATTTGACTTCGCCTGTAGATGTTGTTGATTACATCTGTGTTTGCTAATGCTACTATTGTCTGTAGAAACTTCGTCTTCCTTGCACCGCTGTACACTTATTTCACGACTTGTCTGTTATCGGATTTAGCATGTATAATTATATGTTATTATATTTGTATGTGACTATATGCACAATGACCTTTGTGCTTTCTGGCTGTAAGTCGCCTTGCTTTACACACAAAAACATAGGGTTAGTGGCCAACATGCTAAAATTCGTCTCTTGTGAATGTAGTGATTCATCAGTGGTGTGTACATAGCTCTGCAAAAGATCCGGTACCGTCCGTAGCCGGACGGTAAGGGATGCTCTGTAGAGTTACGTGTCAGAAACTGGTGATACAAACGATATCCGGCTGTGCTTCCATGATTGCTTTGACGACGCGAGCATCATTGCTTGCTGCAGCCGAAATAAAGTGTTTTGGACCGGCAGCCTGCGATTTCTCCAGCTCGTTATGGAGGGGTAGTTGTGCCATTAGGCGAGTGAGCTGATCACTGTCATCATCCTTGTCTTCATTGTCCTCGCTAGCTCTTGAGCCTCCGACCTCTTCAATGTCAAAATCATAGTGAAGTATACAAAGGTACGGAGCCCCGCAGGGGACGTAGATTTTGTTTATTAATTCGTTCTCACGAAATAACAAATCGTTCCCTCAATTTAAAAATTGTTGTTAATTAGAGGACTCATTGTTAAATTGAGGGAACGAATTGTTATTTCATTGGAACAAATTAATAATAACAAATCCATGTCCGTACTACGGAGGTTACGTGGGTGAAAATGTGTTATGATATGTATTAACCCTTAGACCGCTACACACAAGTGTCGTCTCCTGTTGCTTTTATATATTGCCTTATTTCTCAATAAAAAACATGGTTTGACAGCACTTCAGAATCATTTCCAATCCAAAGTGCTGTCAATATAAGGTTAACTGTATTGTAATTTTGAAATTTGCGGCGTGAATCAGAAAATGATAGGTCGGAAAGTCTGTTTAATGGCGACGCGCTAGCTGAGCGATTAAACATGTTATCCTACCTATCATGTTCTGATATACGCCGGAAATTTCAAAATTACAATGCGGTTAACCTACTTCTAATGCACTCCTTTACTGTTTTGCAAACTGTATCGAGTGTCGTTGGAAAATCGTATCGGATTGCAAGCTGGTTGAGCAGGTCATACAGGACGGATCACACAAATATTATTTTCTAAGAAGAAAATAGGTCCAACACAATTACAAGATATTAGCGATTTGTGCATGAATGTATATACGTTTATGTTGCTGATTTCACTATTTTTCAATAATAAAAGCAATACATTCGTCGTTTTACTACTTTATGTTTTTAATGGTACTACAGTGCGATCTCTTAGCAACAATATTTCAATGGCGACCACCTCTCAAACTTCACTGATGTTGATAAATATTGTGATAACTCGTCTAATCATGCAATACACTGTCAGTACGCTCCAAATTCCAATGTTATGCAATAGAGATAATAGAGCAATTGTTCTATACATCGATATATGTACATGCAATACACTGTCAGTACACTCCAACATCCAATGTTATGCAATATAGATAATAGAGCAATTATTCTATACATCGATATATGTACATGCAATACACTGTCAGTACTCCAACATCCAATGTTATCCAATAGATTAATAAGCAATATTATAAAACTCGATAATATGTACATGCAATTACAACTGTCAGTATGCTCCAACATCCAATGTTATGCAATAGAGAAAATAAGAGAATTGTTCTATGCATCGATATATGTACATACAATACACTGTCGGTACACTCCAACATCCAATGTTATGCAATAGAGATAATAAAGCAATTGTTCTAAACATCGATATATGTACATGTATGCATATCTTTATTTCTTTATATGAAGAGTAAGTTAAGTACATGTATATGTAATACACACAGGAACACATACATACGCACCATTCTCAAGCAACTAGATTCACACGTCCACACATACAAGTACACACACACCAGACGTCGATAGATAGGAGTACGTGGTAGTAAAGTTACATGCACAATATAAGCACCACGATCTAATGCGTCATGAGAAGTTGTTTCTAAGGTCGTAGATACGACATTCTTTGAATGCATGTGCATACGATGTTAATTGAGACACTGTTAATAATTCATAAAATATTGCTGTTTCTTACTTATGTTTAGTTATTTGTATGATGTATATCTTTAATAAATCATATGATAATTTGCCCAATAAAAATACAAATCGTGCTCTAACATTCAGCATTACTAACGGAGTTAGAATATAGTTCAAGAGTACAAAACATTGCGACAGTTTGAGACTGACCACCTGTATACATACAGGAGACATTAGCATGATGATAATTAGCGACAATGTAGTGCCGGAGACCCTGACCAGTACGGCTATCTCTTACAGAGGTAGTAAACACACAGGCCGAGCACGGTTTATACTATAATAAGGAAATTATCATATATGGAGTCACACAGACACATACAAGCTGTATTACACTCAACATACGTTAGCCCCACCCCCCCCCCCCGGCTGGCAAAATGGACCATGCGACATGACCGTCCAGTGTAGGCTAAAATCAGCCTGCGCATCCGCACAGTCTGATCTTGGCCTACGCTGCACGCTACTCAATGCAGACAATGAGTTTTCCTTTATGTTAAGCGAAAGCTACAACATAGCCACATTACAAGAATGAGCACTATGGCTATGTTATACTATATATTGGTGCAGATATCGTCAGGTCCATTTTCTCAGCTGTAGGATATCTCTTACAGAGGTAGTAAAACACACATGCCGAATGCGGCTTATATTATAATAAGAAAATGATCACATTGTGGAGTCACACAAAATGTGCATTACGACCAGGCTAATATATATATTTGTCCGGTATGTTTCCCCAGCCGTGGGGTATATATCAGGACAGGGATACTGATGAGCACAATTTCGTAAAACTCAAAGGACAACACTGCCTCCGATGAGTTACTCTGCGAGTATTTGTTTAAATAAATTTGCACAGCAAAGTAATATGTTTGCATACTCAGTTCTAGAGAGCACATGAAGCATATTCTCATTGTTACCACTTAGAGAACATACTATGAATTCATCAGCACTCATACTGATCAGAGAATTATGCACCGATGCGCCAAAGTATCCTAGTACAATTTGTCAGAATGTTTGAACTATGGACCTAACGCCATGTTGCTGGCATACTGATATAATATGTTTTACTTTGTCCGCATATATAGAGTCACATTTGTCGCACGAGTCTTCTTGAACTACAGTTGCACATAGTCGAGCCGCTACTGAACATGACGAGAGTGAGCTTGGGTGAGTTCGTGCAGCCTCCCAAAACACAGATGGTTTTAAACAAGTGTGTATCTGCCGATAACGATAGAAGTCGTCTGAGACAGCAATCCGGGATTTCCATTCTGTTTCGTATTGTTGTTTAACTACCCGATTACATATTGATTTCCAGGTATATTTGGATTGGAATACGCCAGTTTGTAGGTAGCTTAACACATGTTGTTCTAGGTTATATGTCCTGAGTATCCTAACTATATGAGGAATAAACCCGTAATAAACACGTGCACAGTCTATGTAGTAAAGTTGTAAGCGATTTGTCAATAAATATTTCACAGTTAAGTCTGGATCAGATCTGCAAATTGCCCCGAGGAAATGCAATTTTTGTAGGTCGATATATGTTTCCAGATTTGTCGCCCCTACCATTCCTAGTTCGATATCTGTACGAGTGCGTTTGGGAAATCCCTAATTTAATGCACATACGATGTACCACTTCGAGGTTGTGCATGTCCGTTGCGGTGATAGCATTCCACAGCTCGCAGGCGTATAGGGCGCGTGGGAGAACTACATAATTGTAGTTTATGTGCAGTTAATAAATTAACACCGGATGTATGCACACCGGAGCTTTGTAGCGGGAAGAATGTTTCGCGCATTGACTGTAAAACGATAGCTATTTCACCGGGTGTTTTCGAGTTTTTGTTTTGCATAATTCCTAGATGTTTATGGCCCGGTGATTCGTTAATTATTTTGTTACCGAAAGTCCATACTCTACGTGTACTGTTGGATGTGCGTTTGTTTTCGCCAAAGACTACAACTGCGCATTTATCTGAATTGTATCTATATCGCCACGTGCAGCTATATCGGTAGCATATTTGCAGAAGCACATCCATGTGCAACTTTGATAGCGATAAGAGCACAATGTCATCAGCTTGAGTCGGGGCACAAATGGTTATATTTTCTATCTTCAGGCCACCAGTTGCGTTTTCAAGGAGGTATAGCAGTTCGTTTATATACACGGTGTAGTAGAAAGCAGACAATGTGCCCCCTTGTCTGGTTCCTTGCTCAATCGGCAGCCAGTCTGATAGTACACCTTGTGTATAAACGCGGCTTTGCATGTCACTGTTTATGTGTGCAATAATCCGAAGGTCTTTGCCTTTGAGTCCGAAGTGGTATAATTTGTACATAAGACCATGTGTCCATACCCTGTCAAATGCTTTTTCGGCGTCTAAGAAACACGAAAATAGTTTGCTGCCTCTTTCACGACAGTACGATATGGATTCCTGAAAAATAAACGACACCATCTTGCAGTTTTTATGTTTTTGAAAGCCATATTGCATGTGGTTCAGCTTGTCCTGTATGCGTGTGACTTCAATTCTATGTTGTAGGACTTTCTCGAATAGTTTAGATATCACGGGTAGAAGTGATATCAAACGGTAGTTGTTTGGATTTGTGATATCTTTTCCGTGTCCCTTATATAGTATTATTATTAGTCCATCTTTGAACTGGTCTGGAATCATTTCATTCTCTATTATTTTATTGAAGAGTTTCTGTATACATGTTTTCAAATATTTTCCACCGAATGTAATATGTTCATATTTGATATTGTCTAGACTAGCAGCCTTGTTGTTTGGAAGAGTCTGTATGATAGCGTCGAGTTCCTCACATGACACTGGATACGTTATGATACAGCTCTTAGGCGCTACCGATTCATTATCTTTGTCTAAGAGCTGTTCAACCTCAGCGTCAACGTTGCGTTTCACATTAGCGTCGAATTCTGGGTCGTTTGTAAAGCAATATAAGTGTTTGAAATATTCACCCCAGCCCTTAACTACACCTGAGGGATCGCGCACAATATGGTCTTTAAATTTGATCTCACGCCCTGTTGATGCTCGTCTTGATGATTTACTTGCATTTATTGCCTTCCAAAATCCTTTTTGATCTAATTCAGCTAATTTGTCAATTCGCTCATTTTCTTCATTTTCAAATCGAAATTGAGTTTTTCTAAGTAAGCGACGAAATGATCTTTTCCCGTTATTGTAGTTCGTGTAAGTGGTTTCATCTGCTGAACGAGGCCTCCCTCTATTAATCCGCATATGTCTTAATGATTTCATTTCACGGTGTAGCTGTTTCAAGTCTGTGGTCCAGTATGGTTTAACATATGGTTTAAATGTACCAGTTGGAAGTGTGACCTCTGCTGCTTTGTTGATACAGTTGACTATAGTGTCGTACGGCCAGCATTGATTGGTGCACGAACACGTGGTCGATCAGGCTAGGTAAACCATGTCCATAGGGAATGAACGTGTATCGAGGTCAGTCACACAAATCTAGCGCGGTTAATGCCTCTAAGTTACAAAGACGAAACGCGTGTAACATGTACATATATGTACATGCAATACACTCTCAGTACACTCCAACATCCATTGCTATGAAATAGAGATACTAGAGTAATTGTTCTATACATCGAGATATGTACATGCAAAATACACTGTCAGTATACTCCAACATCCAATGTTATGGAATAGAGATAATAGAGCAATTGTTATATACATATATATACGTACATACACTACACTTTCAGCACACTCCAACATCCAATGTTATACAATAGAGATAATAGAGCAATTATTCTATACATCGATATATGTACATACAATACACTGGCAGTATACTACAACATCCAATGTTATGCAATAGAGATAACAGAGCAATTATTCTATACATCGATATATGTACATGCATTACACTGTCAGTACACTCCAAACTCCAATGTTATGCAATAGAGATAATAGAGCAATTGTTCTATGAAATATAGATGCTAGAGTAATTGTTCTATACATCGATATATGTACATGCAAAATGCACTGTCAGTATACTCCAACATCCAATGTTATGGAATAGAGATAATAGAGCAATTGTTATATACATCTATATACGTACATACACTACACTGTCAGTCATTGTTATGCTATAGAGATAACAGAGCAATTATTCTATACATCGATATATGTACATGCATTACACTGTCAGTACACTCCAAACTCCAATGTTATGCAATAAATATAATAGAGCAATTACTCTATACATCGATATATGTACATGCATTACACTGTCAGTACACTCCAACATCCAATGGAGATGTATAGAACATGCAATACACTCTCAGTACACTCCAACATCTAATGTTATGCAATACACTGTCAGTACACTCCAACATCCAATGGAGATGTATAGAACATGCAATACACTGTCAGTACACTCCAACATCCAATGTTATGCAATATAGATACTAGAGCAATTGTTCTATACATCGATATATGTACATGGCGAGAAAGCAAATGTCACAGGGCGAGAAAAATGTGCACCGGCCCGGGTCTCGAACCCGGGACCTCTGGTTTACCGTACAATTGCTCTAACGGACTGAACTAGCCGGGCACGAATACACATTTTCTCCCCATAGTGAGTTACGTACCGTGACATACTTCCCCGCCAAATTGGAATTCGTTCCCGAATTCTATATTTAATTCGTATCTGAAATCCACATTTTTGGTACATTTTGGGCAGTATTTATCAGTCACGGTCCCTCGTTGGGCGGCAAATGTCACAGGGCGAGAAAAATGTGCACCGGCCCGGGGCACGAACCCGGGACCTCTGGTTTACCGTACCATCGCTCTAACGGACTGAGCTAGCCGGGCACGAATACACATTTTCTCCCCATAGTGAGTTACGTACCGTGACATACTTCACCGCCAAATTATAATTCGTCCCCGAATTCTATACTTAATTCGCATCTGAAATCCATATTTTTGGTACATTTTGTGCAGTATTTATCAGTCACGGTCCCTCGTTGGGCGCCACATGTCACAGGGCGAGAAAAATGTGCACCGGCCCGGGGCTCGAACCCTGGACCTCTGGTTTACCGTACCATCGCTCTAACGGACTGAGCTAGCCGGGCACGAATACACATTTTCTCCCCATAGTGAGTTACGTACCGTGACACACTGTCAGTACACTCCAACATCCAATTTTATGCAATAGAGATAATAGAGCAATTGTTCTATACATCGATATATGTGAATGTATATTGATATTTTGCAGAAAAAAAGTAAAACATGATACACAATGTACTAGTTGTACGAGTAACTGTGATTTGCTGTATTGATTAATTACCGACACCTGATATGTGAGAGAAAAATCTAGTCATAGCCATATACTATTTGGTGTCGAGATGTTTCGATAGTCGATGGGAATTTCGATAAATACACAACACCGATTATGTGTTGTAAAGCGATTATTTATTGTGGAAGCGTGCGTTTTTGACTCCCGTAAAATGGCGACGTTGTGGTAGCTCCACTCTCACGTTTGTAACTAACTAAACTGTAAAACTAGCAAAAACAAGTTCGATAACTGTGTTATCTCTGTAACGTCAGTGACGTCACAGACGTCGCATCTAAAATTAGAACGCTTCCTGCTCTGCATTATTAATTGTCATATATAGTTCATGCAATCGGTATGACTGTGTTATTTATGAATGGATACGTATGTGATAATTTCCAATAACCTCTGAAGGGAAGCACATTTAATGCACATTATTTAAAAGTCAATATTTTTATTAAATATTCGACCACATGGTCTCTATCAAAATAGTCTGAAACTGTATTGGCAGTCCTATGTTATGTCTATATTGCAGCACTAAACCAGATGTTATGCGCCGGACGTCATGACGTCGCGCGAGCCTAGACCGTATGTCAAATCACGAAACCACGATACACAACTTGTTTATCATGATCCCGTGATCCGACGCGCAGCACAGGCCCGCGCGACGTCAAAACCATCTCATGACACCGGATACCAGAAACACGGATATTCAAATATTCGCGTTTCCTGCATCGGGCCGCATGTGGTAAACCAGGAGAGCGATTGACGCCGTTACCATAATTATGTAATACAAAAAAAACATTTCAACCAGACACCAGAAACAGGATTGTCCGAGTTTCTAGTATCATGTAGACAAGGAGGAAGACGTTCGGATCAAAACACCAATTAACATATAACATTACACCCATGTGGGAAGTTCGTCCCCAGTCTTTTTATCCAATTTTCTTCCGTGAGAAGAAGAAATATTCGTCCTTCGCTGTACATCTTCTGGAGGACAGCGACACCCACGTCATGATCACCGTGGGCCATGCAAGTATCGCAGTTTCGGTTTGTTGTCATTTAGCAAACGCACATCAAGTGAGTACAAGTAAGTAAGTGAGTGAGTGAGTGAGTGAGTGAGTGAGTGAGTGAGTGAGTGAGTGAGTGAGTGAGTGAGTAAGTAAGTAAGTAAGTAAGTAAGTAAGTAGTAAGTAAGTAGTAAGTAGTAAGTAAGTAAGTAAGTAAGATAAGTAAGTAAGTAAGTAAGTATGTAAGTTAAGTAAGTAAGTAAGTATAAGTAAGCAAGCAAGCAAGCAAGCAAGCAAGCAACTAACTAACTAACTAACTAACTAACTAACTAACTAACTAACTAACTAACTAACTAACTAACTAACTAACTAACTAACTAACTAACTAACTAACTAAGCATAGTGGACATGTGTTAAATATACATACACGTTTATATTTGAATACTAAAACACCCGGCTTATGTGATACTCTTTATCCATATCAGATAGTATACGATTTTGAGGCATATCTCAACCCAGAATTTGAAACCCTCGGTAATAATCTAGAGTACGAAGCTGAGCACGTTCCGGTAAGCGTTAGTATAGGAGATAATTTCTCAGGAACAGTAACTCATATTTGTGATAAAGATCCTGCAAAACTTATAGAAACATTCGTAGAAGATTTGAAAGTCAGGGGAAAAGCTATAAGATCTATATGGTTAAGATATGGGTTTAATACAGAACATTTATTTAAAAACCAAATCGCCAAGATCGAACAGTGGATATATCAAGTACCGTTTATAGGTTTTAACAGCAGTAAGTACGATATAAACTTAATAAATAAATATCTAGTAGGCGAACTGGCATCAACAACAAAGAAAGTAATCGTCGGAAAACGTGCAAACGCAACAATATTTATATTTACTCCAGAGTTTAGATTTCTTGATGTAATACTTTACTAGGACCTGGTGTAAATTACGCTAGTTGGATAAAAGCCTACGACTGCAAAGGACAGAAATATTTCTTTCCTTACGAGTGGTTTGATTCTCCAGACAAACTGGATTACCCAGGACTACCAGATATAGAGAGTTGGTATTCCAAACTATCTGGACAAATGTTAATATATGAAACAGAATTAAGTAAATGTCGTAGAATTTTCGAAGAAAAGAATATGAAAACTTTCAGAGATTGGTTGAAAATTTACAACGATTTAGATGTAGCACCGTTCCTAAAAGCGATGGGGAAAATGTGTGAATTTGATAAACACAGAGGTGTGGATATTTTCAGAGATGCGGTAACACTACCTGGAGTAGCTATACAATATTTATTGAGAGGAACCATTAAACCACCCACCACCAGTGCGGCTGATGTACATACGCAGGATGCACAATACGCACCACAGAAAGAAACATACGAAATGATGAAAGCTGCTCTAGTCGGATGCCCATCGATCGTATTTACAAGATATGCCGAAGCGGGTGTTTCAAAGATTACAAAATCCAATTCACGAATTGGGTGATAAAACATGCCAGGCCGTTTTTGGGTAGGATGCAAACGCATTATATTTATCTACGTTAAATAAAGAAATGCCGTGTGGGAGAGAAACTATACACCATATAGATACCCCACATACCCCTAATTTTATTAAATAGTTTTGTAAAAGAGTTTTATCTGGAGACTGGTTTGGGTTTGTGGAGGTGGATATAGAGGTTCCCAATAACTTAAAAGATAAGTTTTCAGAAATGTCTCCACTTTTTATAAATCGTGCTGTGGAGGTTGATGAAGTTCCCGCAGATATGTTAAAATATTTAAAAGATACTGGCCGAACAAGAGGAGATGGAAACAAATTGGTGGGATCTATGACCGCCACTAGTATTGCTGTACGCACCACTTTTGAAATGGTATTTAAAACACGACCAAGAAATAACTGGAGTTCAACGGGTTATAGATTATATTAGTGGAAGACCATTCGAATGGTTCGCAAAATAAGTTACAGCCGCAAGACGAACAGGCGATGTAGAACCAAATAAAAAAACAGTAGCGGATATAATGAAATTATTAGGAAACTCGTGTTGTGGAAAAATGATTGAGGCAACAGAGAGACATTTAAATACGACATATACACAAGACAAAACCTGTGTTGACAAAGCATTAAGATCTGCATTCTTTGACGATTTGGAAGAGATAGGAGATGCGTACGAAATATCTTCCCGAAAACCCCGGTGTGCAGTAAAGAGACCCTTCCACTGTGGAATAGCGGTTTATCAAGTAGCTAAATTGAGAATGTTGGAATTTTACTACGAATTTCTAGACAAATACGTAAAATGAGAAGACTTTGAATTAATACAGATGGACACGGATAGTATGTATATATGAGTTAGTGGAAAAACAATAGAGGAATTGATTAGACCTAACTTACTAGACGAGTTTGAAAAAGAAAAAAAAGAAATGGTTGGCTTGGAATAAGTGGAGGACAGGACTTTTCAAAATGGAATTTTAGCGGAGATAGGGCGATAGCGTTATCTAGTAAGTGTTATTTTGTAGAAAAAATCAATTCCATAAATAAAAACTCTGCGAAAGGAATGTCCAAGAGAACTAACATTTAAATCAGGATTGATATAAACGAGTACTAAGAGAAACTACAGAAGATGGAAAACACATTATAGATGTAGCACAAAATGCAGGATTCAAAATGAGAGACGGCGTTATGAAACCGTACTGTCAGCAAAAACTAGGACTCTCGGCGTACTACGATAAAAGACGAGTGTTACCAGACGGAGTACATACGTAACCTCTCTATGAATACTAAAGACTCTGACGATCCGGGGGTAGCTGGGTGTCAGAAGGCACGATAAGAAGTTATTCGCGAACAAACCCGCGAGATGGACCATCATCCAAATAGTAGAGCACGGGCTCATCGGGTTTGGCAATAGATCGATCTAGATGATATACATTGATAGACCACAAGGGATCAGTCGCACGGCGGCGACCACCTTCGAGCTCTCCCGGTTGATAGAGGTCCCGGACGGCAACATCCGATGGAAGTCGTTTCTCCGCTAAACCAACAGGGCGTCCGCGCGAGACGGCGGATGGTTTGTGCGACACCGTTTTTGCCTTGATAGCATCTACGGGTTTCTTACCAATCAATCTGGTCACCTCGCCGTTCAGTGCAGAGACTACGGAGGGTAGCCTGGTCACCCACTCGGTCGATCGCGTATGAGGGTCTACAAGCTCTTTAGCATATTGGTGACCAAACAGTCTCTCAGCCAGGGTTTGATTGAACCGCTCTACGATCCACTGGTCTCGGTGGATGTTGACGCGGCCGCGTCTGATAGAAACTTCGTGTTTAGCCAATAGATGAGAGACCGGGCCCATGAACTCGCGGCCGGGATCGACCTGGAGAAGATTCAGCCAATTGAGAGGACTCCTCTTATATATTCGGGAAAGTGCCTCGGCCACCTCCTTAGACTCTTTTGTAGCCAGTGGCTCAGCCCCCTTATAGCGACTCGCTACGTCAACGACTGTCAGTGCGTGCTTGTACGTTTTGCGACCGACGCGATCGTGAGGAAAAACAGGAGATCTGCTTGATGAACTTGGTTCGGCACCGGCACGTCGAATTTCGGGCGCGGAATATTGTGAGGCGCGGGTAAATTGATCTGCCAGAGGGCCTGCTTCTTGAGCCATTCCTTGGTGGCGTTTTCGGAAACTTTGGTCGCCGCGCGAGGTTCTTGATGGCCGCGAGTCCCTACCAGTAGCCGCGGGGGCTGTAGTATGTGTTTGCTAGCTTGCGCGCTAGGCGAACCGATAGTTTGGTATCAAGTTTGCGTGTGTCCATCGTATGCGAGGTATTCTAATAGATCGGACAATCTCCAACATGCCCTCGCCAGATCGTCCGGTAATTGCGTCGTTAATAATAAACCTTTGTTGGAAATTTCGCTGCAACCCCAATCAGAATTGGAGGTTAAGTTCTGAAGGCACTCGGAGGAATCTAATTCAACAGTGTTGATCGAGGAATCTAACATCCGCTTTGCGAAAAGGGTGGCCGCTTTTTCGTCCTCGCGCCACGTCTCGAGAGAATCTCGGGCCAGACGGATCAGACCCTTTGCGCCAGCTAAACGGTGTTTAAGGGCAGTGTAGCCTACAACATCAGAGCAAAATATAGTTCGTCAACTAACATCGTTATATATATATATATATATTTTAAAAAAAGAATTTAAAATAATTATTGCTTTTGCTTATTGCTTTTGCTTTTGCTTATTGCTTTTGCGTATTGCTTTTCCAAAATAGTAGCTGACGAGACCCACCACACCCATTCCCACGACGATGATCGCGATCTCGAGGTCTTTTTGAGCCTCTGACGGTACATATAAATCTGAAAGTTGGGGCTCGGGATCCAGCCCCAATTTCATTGGATTGAGATTTCTTCAACGTTCTGGAATGTTTGTGCGGAGTGATTCTCGCGGCGAAGCTCTTCGTTGACCCAGTCCAGATGGGCGGTTCGTTTTTTAGACCATGCTGCATCTGCGCTCTTGAGTTGTTCTTCAGCTAAATCGTGACGCTCCTCATCCGCGTCCGATTTTCCTATTAACGTGAATAAATAGTTGTTACCGCCGAATGCGACAGCGCTCACGACTGCACCACCTACTATTACTGCGATCGAAGCCATTATTTCCATATATTAGAGAGGGTAGAATTCCAGCTTTAATTAGATAATCTCGGGTCCAAACTGCGGCCGCTACATCTAAGGTCACGAGCCCTACGTCTCTCACAGTCATGTCCAATTTGGGAGCGGACCCTCCTAAGGCCATCTTTGATAGTCGAGCATACCCGATACTGAGACCTGATATCACCACGGCGTGATAAAGCGCATTCACTATCATTTTACCATCGTTTTCAGCCATTGTTGATAAATATGATTATTGCATATAAAAGGGATCGCGATCAATGTTTAAATGGGGCGCAATCGGTTTCGTAGCTTTCTTCGGAACCGACTCCAACAGTGTTGGGGGTTGTTTCGAAAGGTAATTCAGCACACACAGGGTGCCCACAACTGCCAGACCACCACCAACCCACGGGATGATTTTCCAATCAGGATTGGTGTATTATGGGGTAGGAGTTACATCAATCGCGGATTGCTGCCTCTCCTGTTCCAATTCGTGGATTGTTGGAGAAACAGCTGCCACCGGGTGTTTTGCTGTTTCAACAGCAATCGGGGATTTCAACGACCGTTTGGCCTCTCGAAGCTCGGCGAGTATTTTATTTTGTTTAACTTTTCGGGTGGCAGCCGCTGCCCGCCCAGCTGCCTTTCTTTTTTGGGTTTTTATGTCGTGCAACCCCCATCAATTCACGAATTGGAGTTGGAGGATCAATCGAAATTGGAGTTGGAAGTGCTGCAATCGGGTTCAACTCAAATTTCGATTGGGTTGGAGCAATTGGAGATTGTGGTTCCGTCACTCTCGCAGGTGTGTCTTGTGTCATCATTTTCTGAGCTTATAGTTCGTGGGCATATATGTCCCAATTGACAGTGTTTACCCTTGGTCAACGCAGTTGTTAGCGGAGCTAAGTACATTCAAAACTTGTGATAAATTGAGCAGCTGGCTCTTCTAAGAGTGTGTCCTATAAAAGTGTCAGTCTCTAGATCGCGAATCAACCCCGCGGTGTTTGGTATAGGGAGAAGTATAATGACAGCGGTAGCGTACACATGAATAGCCGCCGATCCAAGAGTTTTTGTCATCTCTGCACCTAACCTAGATTCGTATCGCGCATACATTTTATCAATCTCCACATCTGACATCTTATCCACCTGACAAACTGAGAGACGCATTCCGAGATAATGCTCCGATTGTCCCCCAGCAACCAACGCAGCTAGCCGCTCTCGTCGCGCCGCGTTTTCATTTTCATTCTGAGTCGTGCCGACAGGTTTTCCATCTGTCAGGACAATCGGGGATTGTGTTTCAGTTCCAACCGCACCTCCCAATTTGCGATTGGTGTTGGGGACAGTCGGCACGAGTGTTTCTTCCATTAGCTGATCGAGAAGCTCGTCGCAGTTCATTAATTTATTTATTCTGACTAGTCTCATAAGTCTAACATATTGTCAACCGCACCACCCGATACTTATGATCACCGTTATGCTCGCAACAAAGCTCGCAGCGGAGCAATCCCACATTGTTCAGCATTTGTTCAGCATTGTTAAGCATTTGTTCAAGATTTGTTCATTGTCAAGCATTGTTCAGCATTTTGTTAACCATTGTTCAGCATTTGCTCAGCATTTGTTAAGCATTGTTAAGTATTTGTTAAGCATTGTTCAGCAATTGTTAATTTTCTTAAAATTAATTAATTGATAACTTTATAAGCAGTTGGTTGATCAGTCTTTAGCAGAAGCTTGGCGTGCTTAGTTTTCGAAAGTATCTGTCGAACCTCCAGGCGCTCCTCGCGCGTTGGGATAGCGTCGTTCTCTCGAAGACAGTCATCGAATGAGTCTCGGTCCTTGCAGTGAAAGAGGGCGGCGAACCATTTCGTTTGCTCGCGCAGATCCTTGAGAACGGCGTTGTACTTCTGAGTGGAGATCCATACGCTTTGCCCCGCATGGCGGCCAGAAAAATGCGAGCTCGGAGAGCATGTCCTTCTTTTTGGTCATCGCCGCCTTGGCTGAGCAGTCGTCAATCACATATAGGGTGGGCTCGCCCTGAAATATTTGGTAGAAGACACGCAACCAATCGTGAAGCCTGTCACCGGGGTCAAAGACGTATATCTCAGGGTCGGCCCATATCCACGGGCACCGCTGATAAGTGTCGCTGTGCCGCACAGTGGGACACAGGATCACAATGTGTCGAAAGACATTGCGGTAGGACCCCTCCAGCAAGTAGAGGATGAAAACCGTTTTTCCACATCCTGTCTGCTCACATATTATGGCAGAGTGGGCATCTTTCGGTAGAGTTAAATCTCCAATCGTGAATTGGTGTTTCCATCCACCGCTTTGGTTATATGGATCGTCACACCCTCGCTAGCGTTCTCAACTTGGCGTCCACTACTGTGCATTTGGTCGTCGTCGCTGGCTCGCATGTCTAGCCATAATGCGTATTTGATAGTCAGGAACTCCGCGAGGGAGACGTCTGAGAGCTGTAGGTCTTTGGCAACCGCGGCAACATCCGGGGAGCGCTTAGAGCCGGAAGCAAATTGCTTTCTGACTTCGTCCCACTGCTGGTTTGCGCGAAGACCCGCGCTGTAGAGTTGATTTTAGACTCCCTCGATCGTCACCTCTACCTTTGTGATTTTGGGGTTATACAATTTGTCGTTTTTGCTAGCCCCGAGCGCGAACCGACCGTCCTCGAACACCATCAGTATACCTTTCATCGATCGGGCGGGTACGATGACATTAATATTCCACAATGTGTCGCTTTTGTCTTTCGTCATCTTGCGGTGGCGATGAACTCGGTCGTAATGTATGGCAACGCGCCCGGCATACTGGGATCTGATCAATCGCGCGAGTTCGGGCATCGTGACCATGTCGTACTCCAGCGACACATTGTCGATCGTATACTTCGATACCATGTCGGTGGCTATGAGAGCTCGGCCGTAGTCGTTGAACGTTAGTTCGTATTCGAGGCTGTCCGCCAAGGCACTCTGATAGTATAGCATGTGACTCTCCAGCAGCTCAAAGTCGAGCGGAATGTACAAGCAGTTGCCGTAAGAGGCCGCGATCGCGTTGTCACTCGCGTTGTTATCTGACTTGTCACCAGCCCCGATTCTATGTCTGGTTACGTTCCTATTTCGGCTGGTGTCAATACCCTGATAGACCGCATTTTCGCGCTCTTGCGCCGTTTTCCACAGGTCCTGGTAGCAATGATAGACGTCGCTGTCGTCGATCGACTTCACCTCATTACCAGAAATCTTTACCATGGTCTTCTTGATGATGGCGCGACCCAGGTTCTGAACGACGGTTCGGTCCGCGTCCGCCGACGTCAGCGAAATAGTGAAAGAGAGGCGAACAGTCCCCGGCACAATGACGTCGCTAGCTCCGAGGTTGGGGAAGCGGACTAAGAGCTTCTGGTTCTGGTCGATAGTCGATGTCTCACACCTTTTGCCCCGAGGGGCTCACGCAGTCTGCGGTATGGATTGAGTTTAAGACCGTATTGACTCGAAGACATATTTTCAGTGAAACTAAATACCTCTATTAAACCCGTATGGTTTTGTCTTTAATACATAATTATAAAGATGGCTGATTACGATATTGACATGGATGAAATCGGCAGAGACGATTACCTCGATGGTGATGATGATGACTTCGAGGAATCCCTCACAACCTTCGACGAAACACCCTTCATAGAGACTCCAGTTCCAATCCAATCGCGATTGGATGAATTGGGGGAAATAGGTGGCGCTACCAACACCGTTGGTCAAAGTCGGGAATTACTCACTCGAGGGAGCTGTAGACGACTACTACAACAGTTTGGTAGAAAAAGGTGCGGTCCCATCTGTCGGCCGCGACTACATTCGAATTGGATCTGCGTGGTAGGTTGCGACTAAAGGCATCAACTATCCAAATCGTCAACATGAAGCCCGGAAAACTCCTAGCGCTGAGCAACATTGCCGGAAGTCGGGGCGGTGGCCAAATCATAAGGAGCGAACTAGGATTCACGGATTGGAAGCATGGTAAAACAATTATGCCGGCCCGCGCTGTAGAGACCCTAAATTCTACGGACGAAACGATGGCGAAGACGGCCGCCGCGATAGAAACTGTTGAGCTCAGCGAGGTCCCTAGGGTAGCCACCAACGCTATTCACACGGTGGAGACCACGTTCAGCGAAATAGACGGAATACTCAACATCAACCAAGGGTATAACGATGGCCCACCGTTACCTCTTCGCGAACTCCGGGGACTCGATAAGGCTCTGCAAACAGTCCGGGGCGAACTGGTCCTTAACCTCTCCAAACTCACGGCGCTGGATGAACATATCACGTTAGAAGAAAGAAAACTGGAGGAAGCCCGTGACGATAGAGAATCTACCGAGCGAATCACCGAAGGCATGCGGTCGTTGCGGGATGAAAGAGCATGCAGCTCGCTTGGAGGCTACATCGGCTTGCCGTGAGGCTCTCCGCACCCAAATAAGTCGGATCCGCGAAACAATCTCGAGGGTTCTGCACGAGGAGACGACACTCGGTGAGCGTCTTCGCACTCTGTTCAGAGAGCAGGGCGTCACGATAGTACGCATCCTCGAAGCTGTCGGCATGACTATACCAACCATAGTTCTAGCTTTCACTGGTGGTGCGACTGCACCCACGCCAACACACGCGCCATCATCCGGTGGAGCTAAGGAGTGGGTAAAAAAAACACTAAAAGCCCTCGCCTGTCTCCTGACTAAATTAGCCGAAAAGGCTGCTGCCGCACTACCTGGACTGATCGGAAGTATCGTTTCTTACTTGCTATCTATATTAGCAAAAACGGCCGGATGGCTCGCCGAGAATGCTATAATCGTGGCGATCGCCGGTCTCCTACTATTCTTCACCCGAGAGTTCCTAAAACCAAAGCGCGAGTAGTCCTATCGCCATGAGGGCGACGACCAGCCCTAATTTCTCCTCTTCGTGGGTTGTGGCACTAGTTCCCTCTCCTGTTCCAATTTCACCCAATCTGCTATTGGTGGAACTTGATGGTTGGATTGGGGGTACTGGGTTCGACGGAGTTGAGGGAGGTGCTTGTGGTTTTATGAAATATTTTTCAAATTTATTTGAATTTCCAACCTCAACTCCCAATCGAGATTGAATGAACCCGGACCTCTTGGGGGGAGTTTGATGATACCCGTGTTCACGTTCCCGTTGCGGCCTATTTTTTGATTGGCGGTGGCGACTACGATCTGATTATTGTAACCGTCAACCGGGTCGTCTCGTAGTATCATATTGCTCGGCGCCATATAAAGACCTATTCCAAAATGCGTAGTCTACTGGGGAGTGGGCAGTCTGCAAAACGTCTTGATAATTCTGGATCGCCTTCTGGAGGTCCACCTTAGCTGAGATGGCTTCCTCGACAAGTGCCAATAATTGTTTGTGTGCGTCAAACGCCGTTGCAGTGCCCAGTATAGCACTGCGCGTTTGCTTCTGTGAGGCGAGGATTGCCCAGATGTATACACGAATGGAGTCGTTGAGGCGACTAACCCCGCCCAGTGTAAATCCAGTGCTTTTATCTAACATAAATGTGGTCCACGCATTTCGCATCTGTGGAGTATCTCCCTGGTCTAGGTATTCCACGTGGGCTATTTTAGTAGGTAGCCAATGACAATAACCGTCTTTACATGCAAGCCCTCCAAGAATTTTATCACCGAACGTCATCGTATTCAACTTATAATTATATTTAGTCCATGTTGCCATTTTTCTAACTGGTGGTGGGGTAGCTCCGCGATCACTCCACAACCCTGAGAAATACACAGGGACTTTATCAAGATGCCCACCACTAACTAAGCCTTTAAGGTGAACTAACCCTAAACTGTTGGTTGGGGTGTATAATTTCTGTCTCCAGTCCGCGTCTTTTGGTACCCCAAATTCCTTACACAATCTTTCGAACGCCTTACGGTCGTTTGTGCTGGAAATGGGATCACAGTCGTCATCTTGAGGTAGTGGAATACCTAGTTCTTTGAGACTCCTCCTAATAGTATAATACACATAAAAGTTATAGACACTTCGGAGCATGACATTCTTAGATGTCAGATGGTCTTTATGTGAAACTCCACATCCGGCTGTTGCGCACCATACAGCGAAATTTAGCTGGTTCTGCCCGAAGTTCATATGGGAAAAATCCCATCTTAGTGGTACATCTTGACTAATTGTCTTTGGAACTACATATTATAACATGTTATGGAAATTGGTGTTAAAGCCACTGTCCGGTCTAACTGCTACAGTTGGGTGTACAAAGGGGTTAACAACGTCTTTTCGTGTGTATTTACCTCCGACCAGGTACTTTGCATTAGAATTAAAGCTAAATGCGTTGGTATCCGTTGAAAGATATTATTATGTTTGCTACTATCACTAATGTTAAAAAAAAGAGAGTTGTGAACTTCAAAAGTCAATCGACAACTGTTGCAGAAAACGCAGGGTAGGCCTCAGGTCAATCCCCTTCACGGTTGGGTGGGAGAATGTGGGTAAGAGTGAAGGGTTTTGGCTATGTGAAGGATGGACGCTCAGTAGGTGTAAAGCTGCCTCCAGGACTGTGGAGTTTTAGACAGGTCAAAGATGTTGTCACCTCAGAGCTTGACCGTAAAGCCAACATCACAGTATCGAAGGCTACCGGGCTCGCAACAATGACCATCGGCCCAGACAGCCGGGTAAGGATCTCCCCGACGTTGGGTATTCGACTCGGTTTTAGAGAGACATACTCCGCGAATAAAGGTTTGTTTGCCCCGGGTGAGTACGTCGGTGATATCCCGATGGACTTTGCCGTCACGAAAACTCTCGGGGTGCACCGGGATAGGGTGAACACATTGTACAATACGGTTACGGTAGACAGATCCCCCAGCACATTGCTGAAAACCGTGCAAGTCAGTGATTGTTTCTTTGGGGAGACTGTGACCTTAGACTTCCCACACCCCGAGTTGAAAGTTTTGGAATCGGGACATATCCACGAATTTAAGGTCTCTATTCTCGATGATCAAGCGAGAAAGTTGAATAACTAATACCCGATTTCGGTCGTTCTAGAAATTTCAAATTAATTAAATTTAAGAAAATTAGAATTAAACGCATGTTCGTAATTTATATATATATACATATATTTATAACATTATGAGTATCTACGGACCAGGTAGTTCTTTCAATTCCAATCGCGATTGGGTGACAGATATAAATTTAAAGAATTTGGAACCGGCAGAAGGGGGATTCATCCCGACAGACAGCCACTTTTTGACTACCGGAAAAACAAAGGCCTAGATCAATACGTCTATATCGGAGGCCACAAACGCAATTCGCAGGAGTATAACACAGCTTCGCGAAGAGGCACATACAGAACTTAAGAATCTCGGCAAAACAATAATCCCAGTTGGGGAAGAGGATCATGCAGCACTTACTGAACTAGGAGGAAAAATAACTGAATTTCGGGAAGAGGCCCATACAGAGTTTATGGAAGTTTCCGATAAACTGAAACGTGTTCGTAGAACCGCAAACAAAGCACTTGAGGTGACCTCTGAAAAGGTTCGTGTTGAGGCCCATACCGCTATCGAGAAGCTTGCCACATTGTTGAACACATCTGTAGAGCAGTTTAAGTTATTGCAAACACAAAAACGTGGCATCACAGTTTGGGCTGAGAAGCGGGGCCCATTGAATGAGGGGCTCTATGAATATTCATTCGGTGCCAAAGCGAGCAATAAATATGGGGGATACGCCATGACAGCTCCAGGTACACTTCTCCGATTGGCGGTCTGCTCGGTTAATGCTAATGGTAAATCTATGGGCGCAGTCATGGTAAATCTCGTACTGGATGGGGAAGAACGGGCAATTGGAGTCAATAAAGTCGCTGGAGATAGTTCATCGGTGGTTTTGTTCGCCGGTGACGATCCAATTAGACTTTCCGAAGGTAGAGTTATTAACTTTGTTACGAAAATCGCTGACCCAGCGAATGTTTCCACTATTGTTACATTGTTAATTGAACTTGATTTGTAAAATACCAATATATGAACGAATCACCACTTCCGAGCACGCTTCCAATACCAACAATGTTGGATCCCAATCCATCAACACTGTATCAAAATCGCGAATTGGATGATATTGGTTTTGGCGTAAGAAGTTCAGATTTTAGGTTGGACAATATCGTCGCAATGCAGGATATTCTGAACCGAGAGGGAGAAAATTGGAAAATAAATGCTAAAAAATATAGACGAGCTGCAAATATGGTGGAGGGGGTGAGCACCGTGCCGGCAACAATTTTTATAATGGGTGGGGTTGGAACTGCCGCATGTTTTTCTACAGTCGTGGCAATTCCTGTTGCAGGGGGTTTGAGTGGGGTATCCGCTGGAGCGGGGTTGTTATGTATGGCATTTAGAGTAGTGGGAAGAAAATTCGAAAATAAAAGTAGAAAGCACGACAGAATATCGGTTCTCGCGAGGTCTAAGAAAAATATCATCGACGTTATCGTGTCCAAAGCGTTGGCCGATAACAATATCTCTGATGTCGAGTTCGAATCGGTGGTGGAGGAGATGTCTCGATATGAAGATTTAAACAATACTATTAGAATTAAGGCACGCGCCACACTTCCCAAGATTGATGATACTAATTGGCATAAATTTAGGATAAAACTTGGAGATAAAGTTGGAGGAAATGTTACGGCACCACCTGCAGGAAATTGTGATATTTTATATTTTTTCAATATCTTTAAAAGCGATATCGTAGAAATGTATATTCGTAAACGAATCGTTGGGTTTTAACAATTTTATATAATACACCTTAGTTTTATATCCGATACGCATTATCCGTCTTAATATTTGTATTTGCCCCTTGTATAATTCGCATAATTGCCGGTATAATATTGTAAATGCAACGTTTTTTATCGGAGCGTAATAAATTACGCTGATATTTCATGTATTCGATATCGCCTAGTGTTTTCAATTGATATAATTTATATATAGGACTATCATCCCCCGTAATCTTCGTAAACTTCTTCAACACAGTCATTATAAGCTTTCAATTCCCATTGTATTTTATTATCCATTTTCTCTAATAATATTGGTATAATTGGTAGTGTTTTTTTCTGTTCAATTTCCAATATAACTGGTAACTACAATACCACTTTTTATCATTCAATACCACCACCAACTTTGTGTTGGTGGTGGGAGCTACAATACAGCTCAATAACGTTACAAACGTTGGTGGTATCATTTTGACTCCCTATATACTACTGCAGTTAATCAATAGTGAGAGCACTAGCCAGAAGCGAGATGTGCTGGAACGCATAAAGGGGTACTCGGCATACATCGTAAACCAGGTGGCCGCGCTGTTCCAGGATTCTGTTTCCAGCCTAACTCGTTTAAATACCAGCAAGCTGAATAACAGTAACAGTGAGGTTCGCTGTGTTCGGGCTGGCCGCTAAGGACAGTTGAGAGCACTAGCCGGCATGTAGGCATGCTGGAACGATTATGTGGGGACTGGGACCCCATCGTGTTCTAGGTGGCCGCTCTGTTCCAGGCCTCAGTTTCAAGTCTAACTCGTTTGAATACCCCCACCCACGCATTAATATCAGCAAATAGTGACGTTCGTTGTATCCGGGGTGGCGGTAAATCACAGGTGAGAGCACTAGCCAGATGCCAGATGTGCTGGAACGCATACAGGGGCACTCGGCCTACATCGTAAACCAGGTGGCCGCGCTGTTCCAGGCTTCTGGTTCCAGCCCAACATCTTTTAAATACCTGCAACCTGAATAACAGTAACAGTGAGGTTCGCTGTGTCCGGGCTGGCCGCTAAGGACAGTTGAAAGCCCTAGCCGGCATGCAGGCATGCTGGAACTATTACGGGGGGACTGGGCCCCCATCGTGTTCTAGGTGGTCGCTCTGTTTCAGGCCTCAGTTTAAAGTCTAACTCGTTTGAATACCCCCACAACGCCATAATAGCAGCAGATATTGACGTTCGTTGCATCAGGGGTGGCCGTTAATCACAGGTGAGAGCACTAGCCGGAAGCGAGATGTGCTGGAACGCATACAGGGGCACTCGGTCTACATCGGCCCTACATACACCTAGTTTACAGTGGTGTCCGGTTTAAAGAGGTTACGCAAATATACAGTGTCCGGTCTAAAGAGTTTACGCACGTACTTAGTTTACATTATTGCAAGACGCATATAACTGCTCAGTGCCGCTTACTGCTAGCAGTGAGACACATCTCACTGCCGTCTGCTGTTTACTGCTACATGTAGCAGTGAAACACACCTCACTGCTCAATGCCAGCAGTGAGATATGATATATCTCAATGCTACTTACTGCTCACTGCTAACTTCACACCGATCCTTATGTGTCACTTACATATATGTCACTTTCAAATGGTCAAGCATCTGTGAGTATGCATGATAACAAAATGTTTACTAAGTAAGGTTACTTAATCAAGGTGTGGGATCACGTGGTTTCCGAACCCAATTTTCCGGCATGACGTAATCTGTGACGTAATGTTTACAGTATATTTTCTTTAAAATCTTCCTAACAAACTGACGGATTTTAATGTCTTCGTGAGTTGCATTTTGGTGATCCCGGGAGTTCGGCACATACTTATGTCGTTTTTGCGAATAATCGATTTCGGTGTCAGTATATTTGGGCCTAGCTCCCGGGATCACCAAAATAGAGCTTAGCAAGACGCGTTTGATGCGCCATATTTCATCAAAATCCGTTACATAATAAGGATAAAATAAATGAATACGTATGTACTTTGAATCGGAGGGCTTTTGGAAATTTCAGTACTTGTTGTTGTTGTTATAACCACGTGGGCATACACATTGTATCAGGTTCCGATGCATATCATATCCTACACATGATACTTCTCCGACGCATGAATGCCCGAACAGTAAATTCAGCTGCTTTTCTCCGTAGACAGTCATTTGATTATCCGGAATTAAGAAATCATCGAACTAAAATTTAAAGGGTTCAGTAAAGTATAACAATGGGGAGTAAGTAAATAACGGACATAGGTCTCACCTTTTCACTGACCCCTGAATATGTCTCAATTATACATTATTGGACTACTCACCATCACTACCGGTCGCTGTTTTATAATTCGTGATGACATCCACGTCCTCGGTAACCTCCACAGGAATACAACACGCTGCATTATAAACAATGGCGGTACCGCCGAAAGCCACAGCTACATCGCCGTCAGAGTCGATCATCACCACCTTCCCCACATTCCCCAGCGTCTGGAGCAAGTTATATTAAACTTAAAATAGTAACTGATGTAGTATCTCAATAGCATCCACTATCCCGGGTACATGTTGGCAACACGCAGCATTGTAGGTTAAAACACACCAACATAGTTTTACTATATAATTGAACCGTATCCCATCCAATAAGGCCAGTCTCTCCTACTTTCAATATTCGTATAGATGCTGTGTGCATGACATCCAGCCAGTCTGTACTGGTTCTGCATGAATTAAACAATATGTTCACTTACTCCTAAGAAAGAAAAATCCAACCATGTCATATCCCCCAATATTGTTTACATGTTTTTGCCAAGGAAACTCTGTTTACATCACGTGACCATAGGTTCAGTGTTTCCTATTAAATGCTACAAATATGCTGAAAACTGGTGTTAAAAGCACCCCAAAATGTTCCTCAAGTGAAACTGGGTAGTAGCAGATCAAGATTTACAAGCAAACTATGTATGTGACCTCAAAACGCCCTCACTATTCTTTTTATACCGGACTCATTCTGCGATTTCGCGCCATTTGGTATTCTCTAACCTGTAAACAAAGGCGTTACCGCCGAACGCCACAGTTACATCGCCGTCAGATTCGATCTTCCTCACCTACCCAACCTTTCCCAGCGTCCGGATATACAGTGACACCACTCTAAACAGGACACCATGTAAATAGCTGTGTTGGGAATATTGGTGGGTTTCTTTGTCACTTATCTTCGATATAAATATTTGCTGGTGATCGCAAAGTCTAAACACGTGTATTGGAATGGTAAAATGCCTGATTTGCAGTGGAAATTCTCTAAACAGGACACCCTGGGAACCTCCCAGCGTGACCGCTTTATAGAGGTTTCACTCTATATTCAACCAATACCCAGCTACCGTCAGACAATGAAACCCATGATGACAGTGTAGAATCACAATGATAACGCATTTGTCACACCTCGGATATTGTGTATTCCTTCATAACTATGTTGCACAAGTGCATTCGTACAGTTTATACCGTCGAGTAAATATACCGCCAAATAAGTATCGCCTGCTTTAAACCAGATATAAACAACTTAAATTCGTAAATAGTTTCTGGACCCACACAAAACCATCACTCTATTCCAAATGTCTAATAACCGTGACCGCCTCAGTATCTCCACTCAAGTATTACTATAAGGTTCGACCATGACCAACCGTGGGTAAACTTTTGTCGTGGCAAGAGGGAACTGTTTGTACCCCAAGGCCATGGCCGCGGGCTCAAACAGTTCCCGAATGTCACGGCAAATGTTTACCCACAACTCTACATGGTCGAACGTTATTGTTACATTTTTCGTCGGAAATATCGTGTAATGTGAGCACATAATTATGCAGTTACTGTCGCTACTTTGATAACCCATTTCATTCAAACAGCTGATTTACAAATACATATTCCGGGGCAGCCTTCGAATTTTCAGTGAGACCGTTGTGAACTGGTCTGGTGATGTAATGGCACGTTCTAGCAACGTCATTAGACACATGCATTACGTAGGTGTTGGCTTTGCCCCAAAATGAGCATTTTCTACAGCAGTCGTGTAACAATATGTGATATCCCGATGTATAATCTTCGGTGCCGTCAAGAACACAACTATATTTAAACTCGTTTCTACCGTCTGATTAGAAACAAAATTGCTACCCCACTCCATACATCTCGTGATGGTAGAAATTTAACCCCATCTCTTTAATGTAACACATGTAACACTTTTTTTGCAATAGGTTATCCGCCGTGTTTGATATGTTAGCTATATAAAACTGTCAAAGCTGTGTCAATAAATTATTAATAAAGAACATGCAGAAATTGGATATTTTGCTCAGGTGTTTATCTGACATTTACTTGTATATCTTGTAAATTTGAAAGCTTCATTTCGTTATGTTGTTATGTTGAATGTTGAACAACAACTAGAGAAAATATGGCTTCCATTGGAAAATGATTTCCCTGTTGTAATATTTTTGGTAATTTACCAGACAAAGTTCTACATCAAAGATTATTTGCTTAAAGGTATAAAATATACAGTTTACTAAATTTTGACCTACATGTAACAGGTGTGGGTATGCTCTTTGGTTGCTCACATTTTTTGAATGGGTCAAATTGTAGCCGTATATAACATATCGGAGGCCAATTATTGTAGCTACCGTCTGATATATCTGCATGGGATGAATACGCGGCACATACGACTATATAATGTCAATTTAACCATATTCTCAACAGAAACATACAACCATTTCCAAGTTATTATCATCATGGCAACCGCCTGTGCATATATATTGCATATATGAAGTTGTTTAAAAGCACATGGTCTCAGCTGTGCAAACACATTAGGAAAACATAGTTAAGTTGTAGATTTATTTTGTATTTCTGAAACCAATTGTATCTGCTAGTCGACTGAAATATTGTTTATAAGATACACATAATTTGTTATCCTTGAGTAGTATAACCATGCTTTGCAATCGATGGCTACTTAATACATTTTATATAATAACTTAATTACACTAGCGACTATAATGTAAACTTATTTCTGAGTGTGATACGTTATGTTCATTTCACAACAAAATACATTTCACATTTTTTAACTGATACATGCATCGCGGAAATGCCAATTTATGCAAAACTAAATTATCTCCTCTGTTTATCACAGTTGGTGATAGAATGCACCAGAACAAAATGTTTGGTTTGCAAGTTTTATCAAATAAAATTGGACAATTGATTGTCATCATTTGAGCTATGTCGTTTACTGTGCATTTCGCGAACTACCATAATATACATGTAATGGACATTGTTAAATCACTGCGGTAGCCGTTGGTTGACACCCCTCACAGCCCTGTTCAAAAGTGCAGCGCGTGCTGTTTGACCATGATTGTAGACAACGCTCATTCCGGGGCCAAGCCAACACCTGCGTAATGCATCTGTCTCATGACGTTACTAGAACGCGCCATTACGTCAACAAACTAATTCACAACGTTCGCACTAAATGTTTTAAATTTATGCGACTGCATCACGCGACGTGTACTGTGGCCCCGGAATATGTATGTAAATCAGCTGTTTGAATGGAGCAGATTATCAAAGTACGGAAAGTACTGCATATATTCTCAAATTACACGATATTTCCGACGGAAATGAAATAATAACGTTCGACCATGTCCAGCCGTAATATACATTGCCGTGACACTCGGGAACTGTTTGAACCCGCGGCCTACGGCCTTGGGATTCAAACTGTTACATCGCGCCGCGACAAACGTTTACCCACGGCTGGAAATTGACGAACCTTATATTTGAGACATCATTTGAGGACACACAGTGTTTTTAACTATTACCGTGCTGAATACAAAATTGACGTCTGCTGTTTATGTTTTATTTTCCATTGTTCTCATCAAAAACATGGTTTTCCAATAAAAATGATTCTAAATTACTGTCATACCCTGAGAGAAGAGACAACATATGACACAGCAGCAGACGAATATTTTCGGTTCCCACATTTTACGGGTTAATAAAGACATATTAGAAACACCGAATTGTATTAAGTTTATGGAATGGCTGAAACAATATTAAATAGCCCTTTCCTTCTGATTTCTTCACTATTCGATGCGCAACGCGACACGTTTCTTAATGCCATGACTTGTTTATTGACATCGAAAACTTACTGCGTGGTATAGTGACAAAACAGAGTAACATTCAAAGAAGGTTCAATCGTATATAATTGAAATTAAACATCACTATTACAGTGGCATAGAACTGTACAGTACCAACTGTAAGACACCTATAACACATGTATCAATAATTGTATTCATGATGTGATAGACTGACGTGCAATATTGTAAGCGTACTCATGATTTAGTATAACATATTAGATTATGCGGTGTTTGTTGCTCTTTGCTTATTATCCATACAATCATGTATTAGTCATATGAATTTGCAGCTGCAGTGTTTCTCACTCTGACTCTCTCCCTCTCTCTCTCTCTCTCTCTCTCTCTCTCTCTCTCTCCATCTCTTCTCTCTATTCCTCTATTCCTCCACCCCCTCTATCTTTTTCTCTCTCTCTCTCTCTCTCTCTCTCGCTCTCTCTCTCTCTCTCTCTCTCTCTCTCCGTGTATCTTTCTCACTCTATCTGTTTATATCTGTATATTTCGAATACAAAAGCTATATGTTTTTCATATTAAAGTTTTAGCAAAATTTAAGAATCAATGAGCCTTCTTATCATTTCGTGAAATTTCGTCCAATATTGATTTGTTTGCGAAAACAATATTTATCCATGGTAAAACCACATAGACATCTCGAACATTATATAAAATGTGGAAACTTTTGAAACAGCGAACCGATTTTCAAAATGTATCGTTTGTTTTGTTAGTTAAATAATTTTTCGAATCCTCCTTCAGGTTCTCCAGTTCTTTTCCCCGCTTTTAAATTCCCATAGATAAATCATGTTTCGTACTAAAATCAATATTTTACCAATAAAAAGAAGGCTCATTCTTATTTGTTTTGTGAAATTTAATATTATCGAAACAATATTGTTTTTGCATTATTTAGATAGCCGTAAGATTTGGGCAGGTTTCGTGAAACAGACAGTAATTATGTAAAGATGAGCATACCGGAGTCATTTCGGTGGCCCAGCCACCGTGACGTTTCTGCAGAGCCTGTATCTTGTCCTTGTTGTCAAGGATTCGAACTTTGTCTCCAACCTTTAACGCCGGCACCTGTGGCAAATACGGACATACTTAGAATACCAAGTTTAACTTAGTGTCTGTTGGTATCAAGATTATCATGCAAAGCTCGGAAATGCGTTGTGCGACCAGTGTAGCCCCAGATCAGCGTGCGCATCCGCGCAGTCTAACCAGGTACATTGTAGTGTACTGTTATACACTAGCTGCAAATCCCATAAGCCCCGTTTTCCCAGTGACATCCATATATACACTTCACCTTAATGACGACACCAGAGTAGAGTTGCCATTCCCTGTCACCGAACGTCACAACAACGTCACCATTATCCGCCACATTCTTTACGACGCCATGCTGTTCATTAAACTGAAATGATATAATATGTAGAAGTTCTTGTTCTCATATAATATATTTTGAAGGAGCTAAATACGAGGGAGCGTTAGCGACAGCAGCATACAGTTCCTTAAACAGTCAACATGTGAACAATAACATACTCAGAATTAGCCAGGTTTGTAATGCAGTCTCCCAACCGAGTATTGATTTTCCAATTACTGGCGAATCATTAGATCTTGTAATATGTGAACTAAGCGGAGTGCTATACTGGCCAGCGATTGGCTTAGGCAGTTAGGCGAATTATCAATAAATTGTAATGTAATGCACGTGCATCGCGGAATACTTATTATGCCTTGGTGTTCAAACAGTTACCTCGTGCCACGGCAAACGTTTACCCACGGCTGGATATGCTCTAACGTTATTGTTACATTTCCGTCGGAAATATCGTGTAATTTTAGCATATATGCTGTAAAGGCAGTACTTTCGGTACTTTGATAACCCGTTCCATTCAAACAGCTGATTTACGTATACATATTCCGAGGCCGCAGGTAACGAGCTTGTATTGGCCGAATACGGCCTGACTGATAGCATAATGTTGTATCTGTCATTTAACTGATAGGAATATTAAGGGTTACAACGAATTTAAAACTCATTGGTCGAACGGCGTCACATGACGTTGCTGAATGATTTCAGTGTAATTACTTAAAGGTACATGCCCACGCAGTAGGCACAAACTGTTCTTTATAGGAATTACATAAGTGTATAATTATGTCACTATTCCACCAGTTATACAAATTACGAGTGCCCGCTATACAAATATAATCATTTATTAATTATCAATTTACTGTTAGCGACGCGCGGCGGTAACAGTCTATTTTGATAATGTGCGGGGACGACGACTTTCACATCACGGCTTGCGGTGCGCATGCGCAGTATACTACGCGCGGCAGTAGGCTTCCCAATATGTAAACAAGAATATCAACATGTCGAAACGTCCTAGGACGGAAATTGTATGAAACAGCGTCGGCCAAAAAAAAGGAAAAAAGGCGAAATGTCTGAGGGACAGGCAGTACAGACAGAGAGAGTAGTTAATATTGGCGACCAGATCACCAATTGGAAAGAGTTACGTGGATATTTAGATTTGGACTCGAACAGAGATTTTTCTTCTCAATTTCCGATACTTCACTGCGCATGTCAAATATGTGATATGATTGACCGTGTCACATGACGCGTGTTGGTAAAAATAGCACGAGGTCGGAAAATACCCTTTCTGGTCGCGGCATATAAAATGCGATTTAACACCAATTATTAATTAATTAAAAATAACTCGTTAGTGGGTAGACAAATGGCTCATATAAGGCATGACAGAAAATGAAAAGTAGTAGTACAGTGTAACATGCTGCTTGGACATGTACCTTTAACATGATCAAGTCTCTTCAAAGAAAACTATGTTATATTTTACCACGGTTTGCTGAAAACGTTACCTGGTAACGACACTGACGTAAAACATACTCATTCGATAGCCTAAAACGTTAGCCGTTAGAGATAACACAATGCTAGTGTATTTTGATATCAAAATCCGGCTGGGCTCGTAAACGGTAGGAATTCCTCGGAGATTCTCGGAATTCCTACGCGTTTTCTAGCCATGCCTGATAACCTTTATATCAAACTACACTAGCACGGTATCCTCTATATAAACCATGAAGCAAGACAACTCCAATACAGTATAAATCTTACCTCTGTCAAACACATACTACAATCATCGTGTCCCTTCTCTTTCAGTTCTGGAAGTAGTATACAAACTTTGTCCCCCTTCTTAAACGTCTGACAGTCAACTTCCGTTACCTTGGAAGTCTGGAGTTCAGTCGCCATTGGGAGATTTACTGTATCTAAGAAATAAAACAATATGCACGAAGGAGGCTGTAGTAGGTTAGTAGGTTAGTGCCCTGAATAGGAAACACATATCTGGCAAGGTTTAGGAAACGGGATGGGCGAGGCTCTGCAGCGCCTATCCCGTTTCCGTGCCGCGCCAGATATTTCCCCATTTACGGCACTAATCTACTATTCTATTTATCCCGTCAACACTACAAATAGCTTTAAAATGCAAATAAATAACACCAGCCGCATCCTCAATATCGGAGAATCGTCTAGGCTGACAACCGCACATATTCATACGCAGTGATTAGGTTGTATTGACAGCATATCAATAGTATTTGATGGCACCGTGTTTCACGGTACATACGCACTGTGTTGACTGGCTACAACTATAACTATGTATTAATGCACACCCTGGTATCCTGGAAATGCAACCATGGCCATTTTGATTAGTATAATCGCTAACCATTACAATAGGTAAATGATATCTAGCTAAATACGCCGTGATAATAATATGCGACTGACACATGGGAAGGCAACAGGGTGACAATGATACCCGAGTACACTATTGCTGACAAAGCTGTTTATCAGGTAACGATCGTTGTATTGGTCCTATTAATACTGACTGATAACATACTGTCGTATCAGGTATTGACTTGATATGAATATGCGGGTTACACAACGAATTGAAAGCTGACGTTCCACGTTCTCTACAATGAAAAATATGTTATATGTTATGATGGTTTGCATAAAACGTTACCTGGTGAATAGAATACCAGCCTGGTGTATGTTGATATGAAGTGCATCAGGTTCCGCTCGGAAACGGTAGGAATTCCATTCCTACGCGCTACGATAGCCCTGCCTGATAAACTTGATATCAAAATACATTATACATGTATTCTCTATGTCAGCACTGACTATTAATGTATTAAGTGCCAACAGCTGGTCCGCATTCTACATTGCAAACATGAGTTATGGACTTACTAAGCGCCAGCTAAAAATCTGGATTATATTTTATTTTACCGACGACATCTGGACTACACGGCGCATGATTATGTTGATTTAGTGTAGTTCAGCGACCGTACCTGGGAGCCGTGTAACTAAATTGTGTACGACTAAAATGTTCGTAAGTACAATATTATGATAGTCTGTAAATTTCACATTAACAATGTTTTCTCAATACATGTAAATATACCAATTGAAATTTCCAGACGATCCTAAATTTGCATTTACGAACATTTTAGTTGTACGAAGTTTAGTGAAACGGCTCCCAGATTATTATTAACTTACTAAGCAGCAGCAGGTGGTCCCTGTAGTAGTCGGTCCCCGGCGCCGCCTCCACACAGATCATGTCCACCTTGCCGTTGTAGCCAAGCCGGTAGCTGTCCATATAGTTGTTTGACCAGCAGATTAGGACCCCGTTCCTTGAGCCTCTGCTGTTCGACCATTTTTGCAGCTGTACCACTGTACCAGTTTTGCTCTCCCCACCTGTACGAAATATAGTTATATTCCGTTGTGCCAGTTTAATGATATTGCCGAGACGAGCTATGTACTGGTATTCGGCAGTCTGTTTCTTATTATTGTGTATTAATTATACATGTATATGAACTGATCTAATTAATATCATGTGTTATACTTACTGTATGTTAGTGTTACACAGTGCATCCTCCACCGTAGTGGCACACTAAGTTAACATACATCAACTTTAACACATGATATTAATTAAATAAGTACATGTACATGTATAATTAATACAAAATAATAAGAAACACCTACGAGAATAATTGAACAACACAATGGGGTTTATGCTTTTCGTCACAGGAGTCTGTCCGTTTGTCGGCCAATAGTTTGATACTGTATATGAAGTACAATAGTAAAAATACCATCGAAAATATATTTAAAATAATTTCGAACAATACTATTGTCACCTACGTCCATTGACTAAATATACATATCCAGGTTACAACAAATGCAAAACTAGACGTACATGTTTTTATTTGATCGGTCGACGTCACATTGAAGACCATACAAGTAATGACGTCAGTCTAATGACTCAATGTAAAGAAGTCCGCGTTATACTGCATAATAAAACGGTACATGTTAAATATAGCACCATGCTAGCGTCTTCATGTATCATGTGTATCAGGTCTGCTCGCAAATGATAATAATTACATCTGATAAGACGTAGACTGATATATTGTATATACACAGCATACGCACCATCCTGATCACCATAGTTCCAGTCGGGGCCCCGTTTGACTGTCGCATCCTCGAACGTCCCCCAGGACCGCCGTCGGTCGCTTGATGACCTCTTGCCAACGCTTTCCCTAACGACACATAAAATAAATATTCTAGTTTGCGTAATAGTGTACACTAGTTTCTGTTAGTGTTTTTAATAATAGTTGTACATGCTTTAGGTATATGAAATAACTTATAGTGTTTAACAACTTGTGTGAGTGTGGTGCTGAATACATCTCAATTAACATGGATTAATGATGCAGTTCATACGGTTCACGCAGACCAAGTATGAGCAATACTAATATAAATATTGGGCTCTTCTTATGTCATTTTCTTAGTCTGGAAATTTATCCTACTTGCTTTGTTGGGTGACTTACGGTTTCCTATTAATGTTAGCTAGCGTTGAATTTATTTGGATGCCTGACCAACTCTTTGTTTAACTTGTTTTTTAAATAATTTACCGAGGGTGCTGCTACTGCAGATTCAGAGAGGCCATTGCAGGCCCCCACCATTCCGTGATTAGTTTAAGCATATTTTATTTGCATATTGTTTACAAGTTCATTGTCAATGTCAATGTTACTATATACAGAACTATGCAAATGGGATTGGATTGAAAGCAAGCTTATTTAAATACTCTCACTTACATGTGACTCGATAGCATAGGATGCCGAAACCAAGACATTCCTGCCATCAGTTTTAGAACAGTTTATATTCTGTGATAATTTATATTTTCTGGATTATAAGTTGTTCTGGTTTCAGCATCCTCTGTGATTGAACACATTCCTCCTAGTGTCTGTTCACGCTCTCGTTTTGTATAAGTTTAGATAATTTCTCCTGTTTGGTTGGTAAGGTACATTGAGAATAGTTGGTCTTTGTTAGATTTGCCATGTACGATTTTGTACACTAGTATCATGTCAGCCCATGTTCGTCTATACTCAAGTGTAGGTAACCCTATAACTTTAATCCTGTCAGAGTACTGAATGTGAGATTGGTTCCAGACTAACCTGGTTTCCCGTTTAAGGCGTTGTAAATTGTCAATGGCTTATATATATATATGGGCCACGCTCTGTGAAAACCAACAGGAATTCAACAGTATACCCGTATTCCTTTTCAGTATTGATGTTGAATCTTATGTAGTCGACGGTTTGAGTAACTAATGTCAATGCCAGAGGTATTGAGTTAGAATCTTCGTTTTTCATACATATTGTAGTGAAACTCAGGTTCCACTACAAAATTCTGTCATCCTGGTCGGACTGAGTGCCCCTGATCTGAGTTACAAAGCCCCAGAGTGCCTATCATGATACACATGTAATCCTGAAATACATTTGGATGGATTACTGCGCTTCTTATGCCACCCTGGAGACTTTCCAGGACCTTTAGCCAATGACTGTTCATTGACAGTTGCCGACTATTGGTCATTGTCGGGTACTTGTATCAAGGTCGTGACCCCTCGATTCACACTGCAGGTGACTGTTATTTCTTATCACATTTAAACTCAGCCTACACTCTTGTCTGACCATGATCGGCATAATCTTATTCACTATTCATTATAGTCCCTAGAAAGTACCCGCTCGCACAAGGAATAGTGGTATTCATAGCAGTATAACCAAGTTTATCGAGCGCGTTAGTGTAAATTCCCCAACTTCATGTAAACTTGCCTACCTTTAGCCGTGCGAGCAGCCCCCAGTAAATCCTTTCAACCACCAAATAATATGTCATTGCAAAGATCTGCACTGTCGCTATCTGCTCTTGTAGCGCCCGCACAGACCAAACTTGTCATTATTCTAGATGACACTTTTGTGTGCTGGATTTCTACTTGTTATTTTGCGTTCCAATATGGCCGACATTTTCCATTGCGTCTCTGATGTTCTGTGCTGTGATTGGTTGGAAGTATTTGCAGCGGGAAATTCGATTGGGGCTCGTACGGCTCTGCTCGCATCTCATCTATATAAAGGAGGCGAGCTGCGCAACTCATTAATTAACTTGTCAGTCGACTGACCCACTGATATTGTCAGTAACCGCTCGTGACCTATTGTCGACTCAGGTAACCAGTTAATTCCCGTCACGATGAGTAACTTAGTACTCTGTCACATAGTATTATTAGTTAAGTTCATTTGAGCCATCCTGACACGGGGCTCTTGCATTTAATAAATAAGTACGAGTTCAGACGCTTGTTGTTAATACAGATAAACAGTAATAACGCTACCGTGCCGCCAACCAGGACAGGGGTGTTGATTACAAATGGTGTCAGCAAGTGCGATGTTTATTACGCGAACATAAAATAACTCGCGCCTACAGTTATTATTTATTAATTTTGTAAATATTACTCAGCGGGGCGGTAAATTCAAATCCACCGACAAGAAACCGAAAATGCATGTAACAAGAAATTAGCAACAACGGTGTTGTACATAATATAATATAGTTTAAACAAGGAAATAGCCAGAACGATGTTATGGTATGGGGGAAATTTGGTGATGTAACAAGAAACTAGCAGCAAGTGCTGTACAAAAAATAAAACTGAACGCCTGATAGAACCAAATTATGTTCATTATACAATAATAAGTACACATAAAAGAGACAAAATAACAGTTAAAATACGTTTATTAAAATAGATTTAAACATTTAATCTCAACAATAAGCAAATATATAACAAAATGTCTAATTCCGACTCCGAAGGGGAGATTAATACGAGAGGCAATGAACGGGGCGATGGTAACGAGCAGGTTAAGGCATCCAGTGGGGAGGAGTTTGTGGAATTGGATACGGCATCCGAATCTGAAGTAGAAGATACAGCAGGTATCGACAGACGACATTTATCAGGGGCTCAGTCAGCACCTGGACCTGAAGACAGACCATCATGAGATTCCAGAGCTCCAGACCAGGGGACTACTAGTCGAGAAGAGACAGATGCTCGAAACTTGCGGACTGACAGTGGTACCAGATACTATAGTGCACCATCTGACAATGATGACATACCCTCCGTGTTTGTACAACGGCCCAGACGTCATCTCGAACCACGAGACCGCACCGATTATGGGGACATACCACAATACCGTCGACCCAGGGGTAATTTACGCAACAGTGACATTTCAGACCGCTCCAGATATAATCGCTATGGGACATACGACATAGGTTATGGTAATGATAGCCTCTTTCCAACTGGGAATACGGCACCCACCATGAAACCGCAAACGTACTCGGGCGACGATGACATTTATCGTCGGGCATTTATAAGTTTGTGCACGACTAGGTCAGTGGCGGCAAAGAGCCAAGGCGCTGACCCTGTTAGTCTGTATGCGGGGCAAGGCACATAGGTATCACAGCTGGAGAACAGAAAACGGAAGCAGGACGAGTCAATTGCGGAATTGGGCGACGACATTAGGAGGCTGACCCGGAAGGCGTATGTAAACCTGGGCACCGCCGCCCAAGATATGCTGGAGATGCAGCAGCTACTCAAATCAACAAGCTCCGACCTGCGATACCAGTGCCTGATCCATGGGTGCGATACGGTGGAAATGGCGGTGGTTGGGGTCCAGATGTATGAGGACCTCCACGGTGAACAAGGTCAGAAGGGAATGTCCAAGCCGGTTAGAATGGTTTATACGAAACCGTCACCTGCTCCTAAGGAACAAAGTAGCCAGTACCATCGCATTGAACATTCCTTGCATCAGATCGGCCACCGGTTTGACCGACTTGAGAGGAACCAGGTCGACAGTCAGCGACAATTCGGCACAATGCAACGGGGTGGACAAGGTCAAGGACCACAAGGGTTTCCACGGCAACCAGGACCACCAACCTGTTTTGGATGCCATGCTAGAGGACATTTTATCCGTGACTGTCCATGGAACCGAGATAATCAACAACAAAATGCCGAATCAAGGGGTTTTCGACAATACCTGCGGGGCGGCCAGATGGAATAGCTTCGGGAAACGGCAGACAGCTGGCTCAGTAGCCCGTGAGTCAGCTGACGTGCAAGTTGTGGGGCCAGCAGACAATAACATTTTCCTAAAAAACGGTCAGCTATCCACTTGTGATAATGGTTTATATACAAGTTGGGCGCTTGAAGGTATATCCACGAAATTTCTCACCGACAGTGGAGCAACGGCGTCCATAATCTCCTACAAACAGTACAACAGGATTGATCTGAACAAGCAGCCTCAGTTGAAGGAGATAACGCATAGAGTGAACGATGTAAATGGCGGCTCTCTGAAGGTTTACGGATACGCAGATATGAGCCTGAACCTCGGGAACACTCAGTATATACACACTATCATAGTTTGTGACATGAAGCCACAAGGAATACTTGGACAAGATTTTCTCATGAAACACATTACGAAAATTGACTATGAGAAAATAACCATGACAACCAAAACTGATGAAATCCAATGTTGGACCGGGGGTGAGACATGTAATGTATGCAGGTTATTGGCAATCGACACTGTAAAAATACCAGCATATACAGCACATTGGATGAAAGTCAGCATACCCAACGGAGAACATATGGCAGACACCGTACATGTTCAGTCACAATCGGAAAATCTGAGACAGGTACATATTTTAGACAGTGTGTACTCACTGACGGGTAAGACCATGGAAATAAATGTCCTCAACGTCAATGAAAAGGATGTAACTATCCATTCAAATACCACTATTGGACTCTGTGTGTGAGTCAGTATCTGACAGTGTAGAAAGCGCCGCGAGATGTGCTTAGGTGAACTGCTCACCAACCAAATTACAAGAGGTCCCAAATTACCTTACCAATCTACTGGAAAGAAGTTCAATCCACCTAAATCCATTGGAGAGAAAGCAGTTGGAACAATTGTTAATTAAATACAGCGATGTTTTCGCGAAGACAGATGATGATTTGGGGGTTACTAACATTGTTGAACACCATATAAACACTCAAGGGGCGTATCCGATCAAAGTGCCGTTTCGCAGGCAACCACTTGGAAAGCGCGAGATTGAGCGAGCGGAGGTGCAGAAAATGCTATCCAGGGGCATCATCGAATCCAACATCAGCCCATGGAGCTCTCGAAACGAAGTGACTTTCAAAGCCCAACAATGAAGCGTTCTTTCAACAATGCCTTTCTGGTATATAATCACAGGAAAAATTTGTACTTTCAGAAAATTATTACTTATTAATTATCTGTCTTTATCGATGAAATATGCGTCTTAGTGCGTTTCGTAACAGGCGAGTTTGGCGGTTTGTAATATTGTAGACCGCACGCGAGCGGCCAATATTGTCTGGCCACTCGCGAGATCGCCCTGGCACCTTATACGTCAGCGGCCAATTGTTTTGGGTCGTTCACGAGCCCGGCCAGTGTTTTCTGGCCGGTCTCGAGATCTTCACGTGAGCGGCCAAGTTTTAGTGGCCGCTCCGACCCAAAAGTGGCCGCTCCGACCCAAAAGTGGCCGTTGTGACCACAAAGTATTGGCCGCTGGCCGTTGTGACCGAACATTGGCCGTTGGCCGCTGCGACCACAAATTAGTGGCCGTTGGCCGCCGGCCAACCCATGGGTATAAAAGAACCCCGATTTTTTCTGTAGATTAATTCTGACTTTTGGCTTTTCACAAACAAAACCTCCACGCAAATTTCGTGAGAAAAATGTATCACATCAATTCCACAGTAAGATCATTATAACATCATCCTCGTAGCAAGTACATTTACATATAGTCATACATAAGTCTTCAGAATCGCTTTGGACATTATTTACGGCAACATATATTACACCGTCTTATCCTGTTATATAATTATTAATACACATTCACCGCAGTGCTAGGCGCGCGGTACTAACAAATTATAATGTGTTCGTATGTCACCGAAGTGTGACCGTGATATTATGTTAGCGCCACGCATTACCTAGGTTCGAGCGTCTGACAATTTCGAGATAAGTTTGGCAGAATCAGTTTCCATTCTTCATGCCATTTTATTGTGTAACTAAAACATGACTGTAAATATATAATGCATTTGAACCATCTTCATCTCTTTCACTAAAACAAGATAATATTGGTTACTCTTAGTGAACACGCATGTGAAACAATTGTGTTGTCCATGTATCTGCCATTCACCGTCAGTTACCAGCTTATTAAATTGTTATAATTCAAGCGTCTACTTGTGAATTCCCAGTGTTCCTACTGAGTGGTGTCTCATCCCAAATCCAGTCCATAGAGAACCACAAGGATTGCAGTCCGAGTCATAACGCACAGGTTGCCGGCTTGTAGTTTAATGGCTGTACGTCTCACTACATGATACTACCAGGCAATCAGACCAAAGTAAAGCAATCAGACAAACTCAGCCCTCAGCGCGTGCCGTGGTGACTGAGTAGTCCACAGTCCAAGAGCCAAGGAGGCACTTTGAACAGCTGGAACAAAATCATACAGCGGCTCTGCCCAATCAAAAGAGGATCATAACAGTATAGGGTACACGCCCCATAGCCGGCGCGTAACAATATCCGTACGGATATGGTATGAATATACAGTGGGGTCATCGTGCGGTTAAAATATACCGATGCACCGGTTCATTTCGCATGTAAACATCCGGTTTTCATTTCGACTACCTGCCACAATTTTAAGTTTTTCAGTCTTACGATACAGAATCAATTTAAAACTGATGATTGTGAAGTATCACAGTACATCTTATACATGTGTGTTCAATACAGTAATTCATCAGTAATTCATCATTGTATTCCGCACCACCGCCGGGGACAAAAAACAATGATCCCCCACACACCAGCCATCTATATTTGGTGTCCTAACAGTTCCTGCCTATTTCCCACAGTGGGAACAATGTGTATCACCACCACCACCACTTTTTGTCTATGACTACACTACACCCCCGACCCCCAATTCTGTCTGTAACGCAGGATGACTTGCATGACTTCAGCTACAGGCAGAATACTAGTCATGCCGGTGGCCGACTGATCAAGTGCTAAACTAGTCATGGTGCGATGGCCGACTGATCATGTGCTATACTAGTCCCGGTGCGATGGTCGACTGATCAAGGGCTAAACTATTCCTGGTGCGATGGTCGACTTATCAAGTTCTAAGCTGGTCCTGGTGCGATGGCCGACTTTTTAAGTGCTAAATTAGTCCTGGTGAGATGGCTGACTGATCAAGTGCTAAACTAGTCATGGTGCGATGGCCGACTCATCAAATCACATGCCATAATAACTAGATGGCCATGGCCTGCATGTCGTGCCCGCCGAGGCATTTGATAGTACAAAAACAATTTATATTGCAACAAAGCTTTAGCCCGCTGACGTAAAAACATGCCGTACCCGCCGAAGCTTTCATAGTATACCCGAAAACTGTAACCCAAAAAACACTTTAACCAATAACTTTATCCTGAATGCACGCCAATGTGCCGAATATATCGCTCTGTCTGTAAGCGGGCCCAAACAAATCTTTAAGGGAAATTTCAAAGTAATTTGACCTTGACATTGGGCATATATAAATAATAATGAAAACCTGGGGGACAAATACACAGTATGTGAAGTTTCGAGTCAATTGGTGAACCAGTTTCAGAGACATAGTGTTCTTAAAGGTACATGCCCACTCAATAGGCACAAAATGTTGTTTATATCAGAGACATCATCTGAGACATTTTCGGGCAAAATAAACATTAATTTACCATTAATACACATATTTATTGGCATTATTATACAATTTATATCAGACGTAAATTTCCACACTGCTATCAGGGGCGATTACCGTGTTTCCTTAGAATGTTACCAGACATTACTATTTATTTTTTGATGTGCACATGCTTTATAATCTGTCGAAAACATTATTTGTTCAGGGGACACATTTAATTAGTATAAGTAATTCAAAAATATTATGCCCCATTTGCCTATGAAAATAGCCTGATACCACCGCGTGTCACTATCATCATGATCAGTGAAATAAACATTACTAAATGAGTATATCCATATAACGGGCACTCGTAAAGCTTAGAACTGGTGGAACAATGACAACATTATACACTTATTTAATTCCTACAAATAACATTAATCGTTGTGCCTACTGAGTGGGTATGTACCTTTAATTAACATAAATTAAAACATATCATGCCTCATTTTAATATGAAAATAGCTTGATACCACCGCTAGTCATTATCAGTAAAAAATAAATATTACTAAATTATTATATATGGATAGTGGGCACACGTAACATTTAGAACTGGTGGAATAATGACACAATTATGCACGTATTTAATTCCTATAAATAACAGTTTGTGCCTACTGAGTGGGAATGTACCTTTAAATACTTTAACGTTAAATCAAAAAAACTTTAACTTACTCCTAAGAAAAACAAATCCAACCCTGTCATATCCTCCAATATTGTATACATTATTTGGCCACGGAAACTCCGTTTACATCAAGTGACCAACAGGTTCAGTGTTTTCTTTTAAATGCGACAACTATGCTGAAAACTGGTGTTAAAGGTACCCCATAATGTTCCTCCAGTGAAACTGGGTAGTAATGAATCAAGATTTGCAAACAAACGGTGTCTGTGACCTCAAAACACCCGCACTATTTTTCTATACCGGACTACTTTTGCATACACCCTGGGCGATTTCGCACCATTTGGTGTCTTCTAATCTATACCATATATTAACGGTGTTGCCCTAGCTGCCTTCATATTTGGTCCGCCACTTATATTTGGTCCGCCTCGGCAGTTTTTTTTCATAATATTCAGAAATGCGTAATATTACTAATCTATCTTTGTGTTTCATGAAACATATTTAAAGAAACTGTGATATTTTCTGTAAATGACGTCGATATATATCCACAAAACGAGAATCAAAATCCAATTAAATAATGAAAAACTTGGGATAGTTTACGAGATTCGATATGCCTAGCTAGAGTTTAATCTCTCACCCGGTGTTGCTACAGGACACTACTAGCAACAATAAACCGGCGCCAATAAATAAAACAATAGCACAAAGTATCCGTGTTCAAATCCAAAATTTTATTCCATCTATTTAATTCAAAATGACTAGAAAGTCAGCGGTATTGGTGATCTGTTTTTATTCTTTACCCATTATGGTGCGCAAATATAAATCGGCGGGTTATTGCGAGACAGACAGTGAAACCTTGAGCTTGACAATTTCTTGGACAACAACAAATGTCGTCACTGCCGTTCCGAATATCAAGAACAAATTAATAGACACCACCATGCTCACAATATATTTATTTTCATATACAATCAAATTATAATGTGTGGTCTACGGTATCATATGGCAAAACTAAGCACCAATTTATCGTTTTGTTTCCTTTTCCGTCGGTATCAAATTACGTTTTTCTATTCTGTTAACATTATTTCGACGCGATCCTATAGTCGACATGACAATTTCTGAGATCAACACAACTTTTCATAATGTCTTTCAATTTCAAGCTGCAAGGAGACTGTGAATTGCATATTAACCATAATAACATGTTGAACATATTGATAATAATTTTGAATGAAAAGCATATTTTAATTTTCGAAACCTGATCATAAAAAATAAATTAAAAATTTATTTTGGAATTATATTTCTATTACTGCAAACGTTCTGCTCTGATTGTTGATTTATATTGGCCCAAATCAAATTTTGTGAGGATGATATTTATTCCGGTGGTAGCCATTTCTTTAAAACAAAACGGTTAACTTGTGTCACAGAGTGAGAAAGTTGCATACCGGCCCGGAATCGAACCGGGGACCTCTTGATGACCGTACCATGCCCATGGCTCTACCAAGCAAGCTAACAAGGCACATATCATACACACTTCATCCCCATAATCAGTTGCGTACTGTGACATTCTTCTCCGCCAAATTGAAATTCGTCCTCAAATTCCATGTATAATTTTGTCTCCGAATTCCATATGTTTGGGTACAATTTGAGTTTCAGTATTTATCAGGCACGGTCCTTCGTTATGCAACAATTGTCACTGGGGAGAAATATGTTCAACCTGAATTCCATATTTGTGAAACATTTCTTCATCAGTCACGACTCCACGTTGGGATTAATTGCGGCAAGTAACTGCAGAATACTCAATTACCGTCCGTACCCAGAGTTACGGTGTTGCAGAGTACCGAATCGGATCTCATTCGCGCTTTAGCTGTTATTTGTGACATATTTTTCTGTACTTATTCCACAGAAATGAATGTAAGTATAATACTGACATTTCTTTCAATTGAAAAATACAGAAAATATGTCGCAATTAACAGTTGAAATGCAAATCAGATGTGATTTGCTACTTTGCAGGGGAAGCCTACCGAGAGCACAATAACTCTTGGTACGGACGATACGGGAGTATTCTGCAGAGTTACTTCCCGCAACTACGTTGGGCGCTAAATGTCACAGGGTGAGAAAGATGCGCGCCAGCCCGGAATCGAACCGGGGATCTCTGGTTTACCACACCATCGCTCTACCTACTGAGCAAACCGGGCACAGATACACACTTATTCACCATAGTGATCACTTCATTCAACCAAAAATTCACAAGCTAGAAGCTATGCCAAATTATTACAATCGACATCACAGATTATGCTCTTGGCGACATTAGCTGACACAAATGTGTCCATCAATTTGATCAAATAAACAACGGAATCTGACCGATAACACTACGACGGAGCATTTAAACATAATTATATTGGTACTTGGAATCAAAATGGTGAATAATAAGATCAATATGTGAGGCGCTGACAGAACCTTTAACATTTGTTATCACGATAGCAGCTACAGGGTTTGTTGGACGCATTTATTGAGAGAAACAAGAGATTACAACCCGCATTGGATAATATACTAAGTGACATTTGGTTCTAACATACACCAATAAAGAGGATTAAATTTGCGACAATGTTGGATTCTGGATATTGTGGACAGGTGACAGAAATCGGAGCTGGATAAGAACCGACAGACGTGATTCTGAATATGCGTGCTTGGTCTGTGGTTATTATTCCAGATCATGTCATGCATGTTTTAATTTCACGTCATGTCAAAGCAGCACTATTGAACATAATGAATAACTTTAATATTCTACAACTGGTGTGGTGAGAATTAAAGTTCATTCAGCGTCTGATGTCTAACTGATGAACTAAGGTAAGTTACTTGTATATGCTGGGGCATGCCACTATTGTTTTAGTAGAGCCGGCTTGCTGAACACTCACAATGACGTCCAGGTGTGCAGATGTCCGTCCATATTATTTTTAAAATTTTAGAAAAGTAGAATCCAGCCCTGAAAGGGCTCGTCATGCGGGCCGTCGCTAACTCGTTAACTTGTTAACAAGAATGACAACTTTTGCCTCACTAATTTGTATGCCGCACCACGATAGTGGAGGGGGCATTTAGTGTTTCCCTTGTCTGTTCATCCGTCCGTCACCAACCTAGTAACTCGTAAAAGTTTTAAACCGTAATATCTACATACCTGAAACTTGGTACATGTATGTTTTATTCGACCCAATGGTCATGGATTATCTCCCCCTTTTCAAGTTAGAATTTTCCAATTTTGGTTTGTAGCTCGTAAAACTTGTAAACCCTAATAGCTACACACCTGCAACTTGGTATGTAGCTTCCTTATGATGAGTACATTTGCAAAGTTTATTTTGATTCGACCCCCGAGTCATGGATTATCTCCCCCTTTTTGACTTAGAATTTGAATATTTTGCCTTGTAATTCGCAAAACTTTTGTAATAGCTACAGCATTAAAATTTGATATGTAGCTTTCTTAATATGATGAGTACATGCGGAAAGTTTAATTCGATTTTTGATTCGAACCCCGTGTCATGGATTATCTCCCCCTTTTGGACACTGGCATTTTGCCTTGTTTACTATCAAAGCGATATGTGGGGTATCCGTGTTCTATGAACACATTTTCTAGTTTAGTTATCTCCCTTTTCGCGCACTGATTTGTCCGGAGCATAACGCGAACACCCTTCGCAATATTTTTATGAAACTTAACACATGTATAGGTCTCACGGGACAGTGCGGAGCTAGCGTTAAAGGTACATGCCCACTCAGTAGGCACAACATGTTCTTCATTACGCAAACATTGTATTAGCGAGCGTACCTCACTATATCCCCAGTAACCTGTAAACAGGGAGTATGATGAGGTACCCGCGCAATAGGTAATGCGGTCAAATATGTCACGATGCAGTGACTATTTTCGATAACTTATGTTGTAAGCGATTGTAATATGTATTTTTAATATATATATTATTAAAATGTATCATATCGGTACCCCTTTAAGTAATATTTGTATATTTTAAATGTATTGATGTTCTCATGAAGCGCATGAATATAAGTATTAATTAATCCAGCTTATACTGAGGCAAATCACACAGCCTTAGCACATAGTGCTGGAGTATAAACCATAGTATCGTATATTATTCACATGTATATCACTATTAAACATTAATTACAATATGTATGCATATTATTAAAACAGTAGATGCTACCGCTGTTTCGCTATATGTGATATTTATAACAAAATAGTTTTTGTATTCGTCCACGTACGGATTTCTGTCACACAAAGCGCCATTTTCAGTTCATACTTTGACCCGTGCATATGAACCGGACTAAGTTTAAACAACGCTTGATTCCGTCCAATTCAAATTTCTCTGCAGAATGTACAGACTGACTACATAAGTAATGCTGCTAAATAAGTGTTAACGGCTGGAACATGGTCGTCACTAAAAGGAGGAAACCACAGTCGTATTATTGAAAAATAAGATGTACCTGATACCTCATGGGGGCGCCATTAATCCAGTGCAAACAATAGACCGTGTGGTCCCATTCCCTGAGTAGCCCCATCTTAGTGAAACGGTGTGCTAATCATGATATTATGTTCCCCAATAATAGAAACGGTTTGAATGTATCGGTAAAAACTACGAAAGTCATACAAAAATAGCGATGTATATTTAACATTGGATACGCGTAAACGATATTACTCTCTCTCATCGGATCGTCAGTTGTCGTCTATAGCGATTAAACGTACTGATCTGGTCTTAATTTATTGTCAACTTTCAACGCAATTTACAGAATATACGGCTAATTTTGGAAATAAATAACGGCAAATTACGATGACGTCTGCTCTGAAATATCTGTCAACTTGCGGACGTAATTTATGGAAATCGATTATATTTTAAGGCTACATCTGTGACTAATTACGAATTTATGTATGGTCTTTGGCTACACCCGACACATTACACAGATCTAGTTGTAAATACACGTCACTTTGTGTGAAAAAAAAATGGATAATGCGCAGTCGTGTGTGACGAGTTGTTGATCTGATGACACCACACAGCTGTTAATGTTGACTGACCCGTAGGCAATGTTTTGAAATTGACGTGTCGTTTTGATGTGTGCCGCAACACCTCACTGTCGGAGACAACATGACAATTAACGATATACTCTCGATCATACACAGATCTATTAGACGGCTGGTTATTTAAAAAAAAAAGTAGTTCAGTACAGCTTCGCCGATATTGTTTTAGAAAATCAGTAATAATTTCCGTAAATGGTGTTGAAAAGTCGACAAAAATTATATCACCGTATTTAGTTGTGCCGATATTGTTTTAAAAAATCAGTTGTTTTTTTCCGTAAATGGTGTTGAAAACTGACACAAAATATATAGCCGCATTTCTCCGATATTCGTTTAGAAAATCACCAATATTTTCTGCAAATGGTGTTGACACAAATTTCAGCGCTCACGCGGAATTCAAATAAAAAAAAAAATAATTTAATAAATAGACGCAGAATTCTACTGTGTTTGCAGCCAGTGAATTCTGGTCGTGGTAGCCACATGCGCAGTTCCAACAGTGTTGTGATCAGATGGAGGACACTAATTATTTCAAATTCATAAAAAAATGTTTGCTGTCCGAAAATTAATTAATTGTGGCAGCCAAAAAAATAGATTTTGGGACAGTAAACAATTATATGGTATTGACAGTACCTCAAACTTAAAAAAAAACATATTTATATATATTTTTATTAAAATCATAAAATTGTTAATATATTAAAATCACAAAAATAATATATATGGAGAAAAAATATATATACCAAGTCGATTTTCTTTTCCCGACCGTTTCGGGAATCGGTAATTAAATCATAGAAGTCAACGACCTTAACCTCGCGACTATTGCGCCATTTACGACGATTACATTGATACAGAAGTGTTATCAGTATTACGCAACCATTTGAACGTAAGAATTATTAAATTATTTTGCAACTCCATCTACAACGATACCGTTACAGAGATACGCTATTGAAACAACATGTATTAGTACCCATAACATATCGAAGTAATGTATCATTATGTATCACAGGAGATAGATTAAAACTATATATACTAGTAAACAGAACAATCCGCTTGGCTCGTATGAAAATAGTTCGCGTGATATTGATTATCTCCCTTGCCGAAAGTATTTCACAGATTTATTAATTCCAAATAAGACGTGTTTCCGTAATGTATGTCACAGACATCCTCGGAGACATTTTCTGGCCAGATAAACCATCATGTACATTACCCACGTATTGTTTAGCATTATTATACATTGCATATCAGAAGATAATTTCCACATTGATATCAGGGACGATAACCGTGTTTCCTTAAAATGTTAACGGACATTACCATTTATTCTCTGTATTTATGTTTTGATGTGCAATGGTCATACTTTATAATCTGTCGAAATAAATTAGTATAAATAATTATAAAATATTATGCCCTTTTTGCAAATGAAAATACCCTTATACCACCGCTCGTCACTATCAGTAAAATAAATATTAGCACATGATTATGTCTGGATAGCGGGCACTCGTAATGTGTCGGACTACTGATCCAAGGGTCGTGGGTTGGAGCCTGGCTAGCAGCGTGCGTTGTGTCCTTGAGCAAGACACTTTATACACACTGCTCCAGTTCACCCAGTTGTAAGCGGGTACCGATAATTCGTAGTTGCACTGTAATTACGAATTACCGGCTTCTCGCAAAAATCTCTACCTCTGTTCTTTCTCCCATTCGTGGCAGACGGCATGCAAGGTCCTAGAGCCAGTGCCGCCGTTAAATATAAGCTAAAAAAAAATGAAATAAAAAAAAAACACTCGTAATGTTTATAACTATTGGAATAGTGAAAATTATACACTTATTTAATTCCCATAAAGAGCATTTGTAGCCTACTGAGTGGGCATGTACCTTTAAAAAGGGGTTGGATAATTCTTGTCGCGTCCGCTTGCGGAATGTGCGATATTGTCTGCGGATTGACGTCCATCCGTAGTTTTTTTGCCCAGCCTGCTTGCGGAAAGCGAGACATAGTGATCACAATGACTCCGTGCATCAGTCCGTGTGTCAGTCCGTCGGAAATAGGTGTATGTTTTTAAATACCATATACTAAGTCACATTGACTTGAAACATAAAATGCTTATTAGTCATCATCCATATATTCATTATGTGTCCCACTCATGCGGCCCCTGTGTCCCAAGGTCAAGGTCAAATGATTTTGAAATTTGTGTTAAAGCTTGTGCATACCTTATATCTCCACAACACTTAGTATGTAAATTACCTGTAGGTGATTGGGCTTGGAATATGACAGTAATATACACCAAAACAATCATTATAGTGTGTTTTTCTTTTTTTTCATTGATATTGGCTTCCTGATGGACAATTAAGAAGTTCGGGAAAGTGGCGCGATATCGCGACGCTGTTCCAGAATTTGACAAAATTAGGCGTAAGTGTATTGTTTTCGAATATCGGTACAGTACCAATACACTAGGACTCAGAAAACATTGTTTTTCCTTTCGTCCTGTGTCATAAAACAAATTTCTTGATTGACCGTTCCAAGCCAGTACCCTTTTGTCTGTCGACCATTCCAGAGTGGCATACATGTTGGTATAGTTTCAGAGATGAGTATTTATAAGTAGAATGGTTAACTATAACACTATTTAGGGTAATGTTATGTGATTTTATGTAGATTTGTGCTTTTAATTCATCATCTATTAAAATTCTCCATACTTCTGTAGTAGCTCAATTTAAGGCAGAATGTGGACAGTCACATTGTGGAGTTACATAGCTGCTGTGCGACAACTATTTGATATATTTGCTCCAAACTTAGTACTGTATCCAGGAATGGAATCAAGTTTTGAATAGTGAATATTGTAGAATGATTTGTAGTGGGACTGGTACATTGATAGGTTAGAAGACACCAAATGGTGCGGAATCGCCCAGGGTGTATGCAAAAGTAGTCCGGTATAAACAAATAGTGCGGGTGTTTTGAGGTCACAGACACTGTTTGCTTGCAAATCATGATCCATTACTACCTATTTTCATTTGAGGAACATTTTGGGGTGCCTTTGACACCAGTTTTCAGCATATTTGTCGCATTTAAAAGAAAACACTGAACCTGTTGGTCACTTGATGTAAATGGAGTTTCCCTGGCCAAAAAATGTACAGAATATTGGAGGATAGGACAATGTTGGATTTTTCTTTCTTAGGAGTAAGTGAACCTATTGTTTAGTTCATGCAGAACCAGTACAGACTGGCTGCGTGTCATGTACAAGTGGATACCACAGCATCCATACGAATAGTGAAAGTAGGAGAGACTGGCCTTATTGGATGGCATTCGGTTAAATTATATAGTAAAACTATTTGGTGGTGTCTAACCTATACATTTACGGTATTCTGGTATATTTATCCCGTACACAAATCTGGTATGTGTGTACGATACAAACGTACCAGAATTATACACATGTATAAATATCGTATACACGTACGATTTGAATAGTATATCTATACGATATTTGTTGGTATGTACGGTACAAACATACCGTACGTTTATATTATATGCATATCGTATAGAAAACATATCGTATTGGTATAGTATACGTATAGTATTGGTATAGTACGTATAGTTGAACTGCCGAAAAGCGCTACTGTATGTGTCAATGTCTGGAAAATGTGGCATTGTGACATACATGATTGTATAACTGTTACAACATGTACCGATAAAAATACCGGCAGTAAGCATAATAGTACTGATGAGTGTATATCCACAGTTGGAAGACTCGGACTAGGACCTGATAAATGGCTCATTAGTAAACCGTTACCAATTTCCGTACAATAGACACTATAGCGTTTTCAAGGTAGGAAAGAGCTTTGGAAAATGTAGTAGTTTCGGACTCGCTCAAACACCACACATTTCGATTTTGCTGCTATATTATGTCCCTGGGAATCCATAAATGTCTTAGGTCTTCAAATATATTCACTTCCATCATCTGCTTTAAGATTTTCGTTAGTTATGGGCAAATTAGCTACCACGATCAAGGCGATTATTGTGTGTACGAAAGAATGTCACACATTTTTGTGGGCCGTGGACGCATAAATTACGTGTAAAATCTGGCTGAAATCCCATTAAAATCTCAACATATTGACGTGAATCACTGAAATAAACATCAGTAAATCCGATGTTACAATTTGTGACTAATAAGTGTCATTCACTAACCTTGAATGATCTAAAACGTGCATTTATTTTCATATGTGTTCCAACATTTCGAGATAACCTTCCGTGAACTTTGCTTTCGGACTTCCTTCGTTAAATTCGCAGAATAATCAATAATGACGTCACGGGAAAACCTAAACTGGAGCATTGCTAATACTACAGCCAATCAGGTGGCGATGTGTGTGTGGGGTTCTTTCGGAAATAACTATTTCTCTGTAACGTTGGTAGCTAAAACGTGTGTCACTAACAATATACTAAACACATATTTTTAAAGTGAATATATTTGGGAATCTAAGGCATTTATTATTTGCCAAAGGCGTAAGTCAACAGAAAATTTGAAACGTGTGGTGTTTGAGCGAGCCCGAAACAAAGCCTGTCTGGGGCCTTTTCCAATGCTCTTGCGCCTATCTTGAAAGGCTATACCGTATATTGTAAGAAAATGTGTGGGTGTTTTAACGTTTTTTAAATGAGCCATTTTTTTGGGTCACAGGTCCGAGTCTTCCACCTGTGTGTATATATACATGTATAAAATCCTCTCTCGTCGGGATTAATTAATTTGAAAACGAAATTTAGTTGTGTTGTGTTTCATAAAAAGTAAATTCAGCGCCTTTGTAACAAAGAAATGAGTGGCCAATCAAGTCATGCTAAAAAGCACGGTGGTGTACACACATGTAGTTTGAATTCATATCTGTACACTATAATCCAGTCAGTAAATTTACACACTAAATTTGTCCCGATCACAATATGTATTTCGTTGGAATGACGCTGCATGAACTTGACACTGCGAAATGTGTTTGAAGCGGCTCGTTTGAATTTAGTACCGTTGAATCTGCAAATCTGGAAAGTGTGTATTTGCTTTATATTATTACACGCCTCCGACTAGAAAGGGCCTTTGACAATATATCTATTTAAAGTCGTACTTCTGAAATTTGTAAATGTTGGAGACCTGTGCATCTGCACAGCCTGATCAGGGTCTACAATATACTAGTAAACTATTTGCTATACATTCGCATAACCGTATTTACAAGTCGTAATTTTAAAGAATATTTAACATTGTCATCAAACGACAATTCAATGTGATATTTCTGAAGGTCGCTAAAATTCGTGACAAGGTACATGATATTATGTAAGTTGTAGCAGATACAAAAACAAATCAGTAGACTAGTAGGCCTACGTCTCTCTGGTGGCTACAAATATGTTCGCAGTAAATATTCCTTTGACACAATAGCAACACACTAAATACTAAAACATGTTTCGCCCAGTGTCAACATGATGCGATATGTCAGGAGCCGCGTAATTAGCACAACCATAATGTTTATGTAATACGATTATTATTTTTCTGACAATTTCCAAATTGTATTTTATGTTGATTTTCGAAATATCGACAGGTGAACCAGTAAATCAAACGAATCAAGGCCTATGTCCAGTTATACTCGTGGCCAATGTTATCCAGAATATAGTGGAGGGTCACTTTGAAGAGAAGAGGCTTAAAAACTATTTCTGTTCAACCCAAGAGAGCAAAAGCAACGAATATGCTAGATTGATACATCATACATTCCTGAACATGAATCCAGTGTCGGTCAATCAAATGAGGTGGGACAACGTCACGTTTTGGGTCATTAAGTGCAAAGAGGTCAAACGAGTTCAAAAACATATTGTATATCACCAGATGGACATGTACGTGCATATCATGCTTGAACTATCAGATAAAGTTGCTTAAATTGTTGAATATTCTTCCTTAGGACATATATGAAACGATTCGGTGCTATGGTGGTTCAAATCGATGTCCATTATGCGATTTTCAAGATGGCCGCCAGGTATCAACATTTTGTGTTCAATATATTCCGACTTGATTATTATATGGCGTTCGGCGCTTGCCTTGTGCGTTTACATACATATAAGTACGTTTAGATAACTTATACAAATAATTCACCACTGACAAATTCATATAAATACAAGATGGCCGCCAAATATTCACCCAGACGTGCGGTAAATGTATGTGGAAAAACAAAAATAAATAGTACATTTTCCTGATAATTCAGTTTGACTTTTTTTTCTCGGTATTATTGTATGTGTTATTTTACAAAATGAATGAGTCCATGTAATATACTTATTTTTTTACCATGTTGGGATATTCAAGATGGCCGCTAAGCATAGCTTAAGCTCTTAGCGCTGTTGGTCGACAAAATAGTAAGGAAATGGAACACAATTGGAAATCATATTTGTAATATTTTAAAAATGCGAAGCTTGTGTTCCAAGCTGTACCGAATGATCTTTCGCCACAAACAAAGGTAAATCAAAGATGGCCACCAACATGGATACAAATATGACACGTCTATATTAAGTGGGGTAGACGTAGCATATGCTACACCATAAAATCAATGTTTTAGTGTGAATGGTAATTTAACTATGGGGTTAATTCTTGCCGGGGAGCGCGATATCCGTGGCTTGACCCTTATTCACATGTTTAGCTTTCTTGCAGGCGAGAGACGAAACCGGCTAATCCCGCTATAAGAGTAATACGATCAGTGCTAATCCTACTACGTCTATGGGGAGTGTGTTTTTTTTTTTGGGGGGGGGGGGTGGCGGGGCTAAGTTACTATAGTGTGATGAAGATCTGACAGTAGATCCGGTTTGCCTAATGTCAGGGCTGGCTAGTAATTGTATGCACATATTAAGTTACCCGCCCCCATCCATGCAGATGAAATGAGCTGTTGTTAGTCCATTTAAAGCCATTAAACATTAAACCGTTTGGAAATCTATCATTTTATTTTATTAACATGACCATGAACATCAATGTTTCATTTTGATATTGCAACAGGTCCGTAACCAGGGGGTCGATGCGGTCGGATGACCCCCTCCCCCACCTCCCTCGTACTGCCTTGATGTCCAAAGTTTGACACACTGAAATAAGAATTATTGTCAATACTTAGTCGTTTTAAAATATTGTTGCAAGCAGTCGTATTATATGCCCCTGACCCCCAAGCTGCCGCTGGCAATCAAGCCAATCGAAAAGACTCCTGCTTCATAAAGTCTGGTTACCATGGATACCGGTAAATCCCATGCCGATATTGTGCCATTTTCCATTATAACGAAACATAATGTCTATATACAGGGTGATTAAAAAAACTTCAAATGAGCATCTTAAGCCATACTCAAATTATATACGTTTACTCTATATATCAAAATAACAAACAATTATTCACCTTTTCAGTCAATACACAAATCCTCGGAATCAATTATGTTTTTCTTGTTTAAATGACATGTTCTATATGTCCGCCCTTCTGTCGGATAACCAGTCCAAGCCTTTTCTGAAGTGGCCGATGACCGCATTGCGAGTCTCCGAGCTTATCTTCTTCGTCTCTCGCACAATGGCTGTCTTCAACTCCTTTAGATTTGTTTGTCTGGGAGAATATACTCTCTCATTAAGGTGACCCCAGAGAAAGAAGTCCAATGGGCTGAGGTCTGATGAGCGTGGGGGCCATTCAATAAGTGTTTTGAGCGATATTACTTTATTGCCAAACGAATTGTCAATCCAACTGATCGCGTCAGACGCGGTATATGGTGCAGCGCCGTCTTGCTGAAGCCATCCATCAGATGTATCGTATCCTCTTCTGGTCAATTCTGGAACAAATTTTCCTTTCAGAATATGAAGGTACCTGTCTGTTGACACAGTTTGGGTTTCGCCTTGCTCTTCGACGAAATAAGGTCCAATAACGCCCTTGCTGCTCAGTGCGGCCTATGCGGTTACCTTCGCGCTGTGAAGTGACTTCTCCTCGTAAATGTCTGGTTTATTTGCACTCCAAAAACGTTGATTCTGTGTGTTGACTGCGGCATCAATGTAGAAGTGTGCTTCATCGGAGAACCAAGTATTGTAAATGATTTCTGGATTTTCAATAGCCCAGTTAGCAAATTCCATTCTCCTGTCAATGTCTTCTTCCTTTAAGTGCTGCATGACTGTCGTACTTCAATATTCTTTGGGTGTTTGTGAGATCCCTCAATACATTCCTGATTGACTTTCTCGGTGTCTCTTCTATTACTTTCCTCACGTTTTCAATGTTTTAATTTGAACGTCCATTTCTTTCTCTACCACTGTTTCCCTTCCATCCATATCCCGTGAACACTTCCCGATTCTTTAAATATCTTGATTATTCTATATATCTGCTTCCGTGACAAGTATTCTCTGTCTGGATACTTCTTCTTCATCATCTTTCTGACAATATTAGGTGAGTTTCCGCATTCATTCTGCTGTGAAATCCATTTTCAAATGTTGATGACATCATATACTAAACTTGATGACGTCATACACATGAATTGATGACGTCATCAGTTTTTGTTTATAATATTAGCAACATGGTGTTGAGTTGCATTAATTAATAAGCTATATTTTGATTCTTTATCACTCTTAGAAAGCAAAATATGATTATCTGAAGTGGGGACAAGTTATTTGAATCACCCTGTACAATGTATAAACAAAGATAATCAATGTATTAATGAGGTACACGAAAGTGTAGGGACAGCGATTGACATATCAAAGGGGATTTTGACGAATTGTGAACTTGACTAGCTACGTAACAACTACCATTATTCACTTCCTATATAAGGAAATCAGCGTTGTTTTTACAGCAAAGAAGTGTGCTTAGCTTTTTGGATATGAAACAAAAACCACGCCATTGCATCTGAGTTATATAAATATTATGATAATGTCCACCGATATAGGAATATCCATTTTACTGCGTTGCATACGTTATATCCTCACCATTTACACTTGAAAAGTCTTTATCGACACATTTATTATTGTAACAAAGTCGTAATAGTAACGACAAGAGTATGAACATTGAATACCAATAACCAACCTGGAAACACTGTACATGGACAGTGCGAGTGTGATTGTCGGTGTTGCAAGAGACACAATCAATCACTGGGAATGATATAACATATACATATCGTATATATGTAGAGTCATTGGTGTGAGCATGGTAATCGCAACTCCGTTTATATAGTATTACGACATATGATCTTGTTAATGCCCAAAATGAAATAACGTTTGGATGACGTATCATTTAAATAGTCATATGCCGGTAGATTTGTACTACGACATGTAAGTACATGTAGCCATAAGTTAATAACCAGTATGTGTGAGCCATATTCATACTACTCTCTATATCTAAGAATGCAATACATGGTCTCATCCAGGCCATTACATCTCAGCTCATAAACGGCATATGCTGTATTTATTAACAATACAGTCGCGTTTGGATGACCTATTACATGAAGAAGTGATATACAGATAGGCATGGCCTATGGAAATAGTATTTGTGAGTCACGTATGTATGAATATTAAACTAGCATGTGATCGAAATCAATATATTGTGAGTTCATGATGGAACATTATGTTGAGGTCATTCATGAGATTGTTTGGTATACAGCAATAATATAAGTTATATAAATGTATTAAGCGGTCATAATTCAGTCTATCTTGAATATGTATGTATATGTATCACAGTTATGAAGGGCGCTTTTTATGGGGGAGACATTATAAGAGACCAAGCAGAGACACTTATTTTCACATGCAAGTATTTGGGTAGTTGAAATTGCGATTCATGTATAAATAATGTACATAAATCAACCAAACAATCACTCTTCAGTACAAAACCGCAATTCCCGTCACTGGATTTTCAACTAACCGGGTTTGAGCATTCGTTACAGCATATTATGTTTTGTATATGTGACACGCATATACGTTGTTAATATTGATGTCAGTGCAGGAGACGGGACTTTTGTTGATGAGAATATATGTTAATTGAGAATATATTTCTATTTATCAGCGATGTTTATATAGTTTTGCTGAAATAGAATATGCTGATATCCCTTATACAGACGTATGGTTATATGGGACAATTATTATATATTTCAGTGTAATTTAAATGTATGCATATGGGTATATCCACTTGTGAATGTATGGATATTCACAGAAACAGTAATACATACAGTTTGATAACAGTTGTATTTTTCATGAATAGTTTTATCTTTGTTAAAATCAAGTCCAAGGTGATTGAAATGACATGGTACTTAGCCGCATACCAGCATATAGCAGTTCGATATCCGACATACATAGTGTATACATATATGGCAGTATAGTGCAATTTACAACCTATATGATAACGTAAGACTCAATAAAATACAACAAACAAAACAAACAGTACATATATTTTAATATTCTGACTCTACAACGAGTGTAACCGAATTCGAGCATCACCAAGTATATTATCAGCGATTTACTAGTCTGAACACATGTGAATCTGTCCTATAAAGAAATTTAAAAGTAAATGAAAAGAAATGCGCAATTGCCAGTACCACACTATATTGAAATAGCCTAAGTGAGGCGACTATTTTGAATAAACAAAATTACAAATGACTTCAAAAGCAAGTGTGTCCAAGTTACTGATTTAACCGCCTAAAATAATGCAGTAGTATACGTAAGTAAAGCACAAGTAAACATTATATTCAATAACTTTCGTTTTTTTTTGGGAATCTCAGATGAAAATCAAACTAATATGTTCATATCTAGCTTTGTACCAAGTGTAGATACTGCTGCCTGATCTTGATGAATATTTGGCGTCCATCTTGGATTCATATGAATTTTATAGCCATCTATGTTTACAATTAATGCGTGGTATTCAAAGGTTTGTTTGCGTCCGTCCGATCAAGATCCAAGTGCCTATTTGTTTTTATTCATCAAATAAGAACACATTTCAGGCTAAATATTGATGCTTGGCGGCCATCTTGAATATGTTTATACTCTCAACTATAGAGACATACGAGCAAACCGAATTGCTTTGTATATGTCCCATAAAACAATAATCCCCAATTGAACATACTTTATCGGACTTTTCGGTAATATTATGCAAGTACATATTGTATTATCAAAATAGAATGAGTTTTGCACTCATTTGACCCATGTGCACTTAATGACACCAAAAATGACCTTTTCCTACCTGATTTGATTGACCGATACCGGATTCGAGTTCATGATGATATAATGCATCGATTTAAAGTAGTCGTTGCTTTTGCTCTCTCGGGTTGAACAAAATTAATTTGTGTGTGCTTGTCCCCTACTAATACGTGTCCCAGTTAATGAGCCAACTGTTTACATTAAACGTCGGCGGGCATTGCAATCCAATATCCGCACTTCCACGTAATCTCAACAGGACCATTTAGCACAATTAGTAAAGAACACACGCATGCGCCCTGTGTTTGATCCTCAATTGGTAAGTACATGTATAGCTGATGGTGGTCGCTAGACAGGATACGTTTGTTTTCTTTGAGTATTCCGGTTTCAACCCAAATAAAGAAACATACATTTGCCTCCATCTGCGCCGACTACAATGTTCTCGCGTTTGTTTGTAATTTTTATATAAACATATACATACAGTTTATAAATAGTAGCATTATGATCATATATTACTGATTTTGTGATGTGTTATCTATAATATGGTATCGTATCTATCGTATGGTTGACAGATCATTTAGTGTCAAATGTCAGGTCTCAAGTCGTCCATATAATATATGAGCCGCGTCGCGAGAAAACCTGTCTTCGGGAGTCAGACGACGTCACAAAATATGACGCCATGAACTTAGCTGACGTAATTTCCGCTGAGAATTGCATGTTGCACTCCCGAAACAAACACAAGGCAGTGTAACAAGCTGATATTGCGGTAACAAGTGCCTGCACAAATGTTAGAGCGGGGTCGGGTCTGACCGACCGTCGGCACTAACCGGCCCCCATCAGTAAACACGTTTAAACCTAAGTTGATATCTATATTGCGCATTTCCTTGTAAGTTTTAAATTTGCGACAAACAATGCAGAGAGTATTGTCAATACGAATTAAATCGTTTTCTATAGAACAACATCTGTAGACGAAGACTTGCATAATAAATATTATGCAATTTGTACGTTACACATTGTTGTATGTATGAATGCAGATTTATCCGAACATTGGAACACCGATATTGTAAGCTAAGGCTTGTCACATTCAAATGAAGGTTAGCGTGACATAGACAGCAAACATACAGGTGGCCGAGTACAGCCGACATGAAAAAATACCTATTCGGCTGTATTCGGCCGACAAACCCTACCCATATTTTCTTTTAATTTGAATAAGCGTGATGTTAGATCAACCGTTTTCCGGAGAAAAACAGTATTTGCCGATTCGTCTTAGACACAGTACATTCAATTACATTATCTGTACATTCTATGTGGAGGAATATAGTTTTATTTTGTCTGTCCGTCCGTTTCGTCCGTCCGTATGTGTAACTATGCATAGTGTGTCTCACCCACTTTAGATAGTGGAAATGGAAACATTGCGGTTTCCCGCGGTATCCGCACTTCAGCGATTCAAAATTGCTTCTGTAGTTGATGAGATATTTGGAAAATGTAATAGAACGTGGGTTTAATTGGCAGGTGCCTTTGAAGTATATTATCCATCCCTGACCGTGCAGACTTCCCTTGAAGGTGATCTCCCACTAGGCGAATGAGATAGCGAGTTGGAGTAGAAACTACATGTAAGCGATGTAGGCTTTTGCTCTCAAGCTAGTAGAGTGACTGAACTGTATGTACATAGTGAGTAACGCATGGAAATAAGAGTACCTGTCATCAGACATGGACACTGCCTTTCAGTGCAACACTTTTTAATATCTACTTTTTGAAGAAAAAAATGGGCATACATGTATTGTTTTCGCCACGGGTGTCCGTACGTCCGTCCGTTCGGGCCAACATCCGGGTGTTTGAGAGCTTAGGGGCGGGGTTAGGAACAAAAGATTCCTTTGTAATATTCCGTAAGCTCATAAACTCTATTGTTGTTTAGGGGCTTTTTCATTGTTCTTCAAACAATGGAAATACCCCATAAACCCAAAATGTTGGAACGTCCGTCCGTCCGTCCGTCCGTCCGTCCGTCCGTCACGTTTCAGGTAAGAAGTAACACTTTTCAACAGTAATAAGACTTGAAACTTGATCTGTGCCTTCCTTATAATGTGTGTAGATGCGCAAAGTGAATTTTGATTTTTGATTCGACCTCCCGGTATCTCACCATTTCCCACTTAGCATATGGGAAAAGTGTGTATATTGCAAAGGCGCACCATCGACTGTGCACTAATGTTAATGTAAGTTAAAGGTATATGCCCACTCAGTAGGCACAAACTATTATTTACAGTATTTAAATAAGTGTATAATTGTGTCACCATTCCACCAGTTCGAAAAAAATTAGGAGTGCCCGCTATACAGATATAATCATTTGGTAATATTTATTTTACTCATATTGACTCGCGGTCAGATTAGGCTATTTTCATATGCAAATGAGGCATGACATTTTTTAATTATTTATACGAATTAAATTCGTCACCTGAAAAAAATAATATTTCGCTAGATTATAAAGTATGATCACTACACATCAACACACAAATACAGAGAATAAATAGCAATGTCCGTTAACATTTTAAGTAAACACTATTATCGCCCCTGATATCAGTGTGTACATTTACGTCTGATATAAATTGCATAGTAATGCCAATCAGTATGTGGGGTTTTATGGTGAATGAATGTTTATTTTGACTGCAAATTTTATATCTACACAATGTATAAAGCTATAAAGAACAGTGTGTGCCTACTGAGTGGGCATGTACCTTTAATGTTGAACGTATTGTCCTCCCCATTTACAGGTGTATTCCCATCTGTTCTTGCTGAACTGTCGTATAGCCCCAATGAACCAACCAGTTAATCAATACAGAAATGACATACCTGGACAGTAAATATTTCTGTCCGTTGCATAACAGGACGTCAACAAGAAGAAATCGGCATACCGAATCCGCCGTACACGCACACGTTTATACTTGCAAGTACAAGAACTTGCCAGTTTGTCTTTGTCGCTTTTCACTTCCATGTATCATGAATCAAGCTCACCCGTCTATACATTCATTATTCAATGCCAAACATGCTTCTAGTTTGTCAACTTGCAAACTGTTGTAAATGTTGGCATATACTCTATGTGTACCGGTAAATATGTAGATATTGTAACGTCGTTTTGACGTCGTTTGACGTCGCTTTTACGTGACGTCTCATTTGCTCAAACGACCTGAAGAGTGGTGTTGTATAAAATATAATATCTTAATGAATTTTTCAGACATCATGATCAAATAAAAAGCATTCAATTCATCATACAAATACCAGTGTCATAGTAACAAAATGTCAATTTGACCAAATATTTCCCGAAGACAGATTTTCTCGCGACGCAGCTCATATTATATAAAAATAATTTGCAACATGCCCATTTGTATAAAAATATTCTACAAAATTACTACGTGTTTCCTTGAGGGAATCTGGAAAAACAAAAACGGAAAATTATCTTAACCACTATGAAAACAACTGTACAATTCTGCCACACCAACATTAAACTATTTGTGAGCCACAATTAGTAAAGCATACGGTAATAAATAGTACAACTTATTGCAATCACGCGACGATTTTAAGTGCCAAAATTCGACTTGACGTTGGTTATAAGCGTACCTTTTCAACGTCATTTTCAGACTTTTACGACGTTGTCATTAAGGCTGGTTTTCACAGAGCGCGGCCCATATGTATTCCCTGTGATTCCAGAAACATTTATTTTCCCTACTATTTCCCATGACTACAGCAATTGGGTGTCTCATTTGTAAGCATTAGATACTGGATTTACGGACTGTTGTCACCTCTCATGCCTGTTGGTTCTTTAACATGCTGGTGTAATAACATATCTCGTACTGTATCTAGATAGATGGTTGCGGGGAGATTTTCATTAGTATTTGCGTTGTCTTACCCAAGCCATTTCTTTGAGATTGAAATCTCCCATGATTAGCATGTGGGAGAAGTCTTTTGTGACTATGTTGTTTAATGTTGTTGTCAGTTTGTAAATATCTTCACTTCGAGTGCTTGGACTCATGCATACACAACCAAAGAAATTATTTACATGTGACCGACTTTGCAAGTTCCACAGCATTAATACTAATCTTTATGTAATCCACAATTGCTTTAATGCTGGCCGTTTATGTTATAAACGTGTTGCTCCTTCTGTCATTCCATTCTCTATTAAAAATGTCAATCTTAATCCCATCGTCGTTCATTACTCGCATTACTTAAATCTTAAATCTCAATCCTATCTGCAATGCTGACCAGCATTACACAAACATTGTATTAGCAAGCGTACCTCACTATACCCCCAGTTACCTATGTAAACAGGAGATATGGTGAGGTACCCGCGCAATAGGTAATGCGGTCAAATAGGTCACGATGCAGTGACTATTTTCGATCAATAACTTATGTTGTAAGCGATTGTAACGTGTATTTTCAATATTTATATTATTAAAATGTATCATATCGGTACCTCTTTAAGTAATATTTGTATATTTTAAATGTATTGATGTTCTCATGAAGCGCATGAATATAAGTATTAATTAATCCAGCTTATATTGAGGCAAATCACATAGCCTTAAACCATAGTGCTGGAGTATAAACCATAGTATCGTATATTATTCATAAGTATATCACTATTAAACATTGATCATGTTGATTACAATATGTATGCATATTATTAAAACAGTAGATGCTACCGCTGTTTCGCTATATGTGCTATTTATAACAAATTAGTTTGTATTCATCCGCGTACGGATTTCTGTCACACAAAGCGCCATTTTCAGTTCATATTTTGACCTGTGCATATGAACCGGACTAAATTTAAACAACTCTCGATTCCGTCCAATTCAAAATTCTCTGCAGAATGTTCAGACTAACTACATAAGTAATGCTGCTAAATAAGTGTTAACGGCTGGAACATGGTCATCACTAAAAAGAAGAAACCATGGTCGTATTATTGAAAACTAAGATTTACCTGTGACCTCATGGGCGCCGCCATTAATCCAGTGTAAACAATAGACCGTATGATCCCATTCCCTGAGTAGCCCCAGCTTAGTGAAACGGTGTGCTAATCATGATATTATGTTCCCCAATAATAGAAACGGTTTGAATTTCTCGGTAAAAACTACGAAAGTCATAAAATAATAACGATGTATATTTAACATTGGATACGCGTAAACGATATTACTCTCCCTCTCATCGGATCGTCAGTTGTCGTCTCTAGCGATTTAATGTACTGATCTGGTCTTAATTTATTGTCAACTTTCAACGCCATTTACAGAATATACTGCTAATTTTGGAAATAAATAACGGCAAATTACGATGACGTCTGCTCTGAAATATCTTTCAACTTGCGGACGTAATTTAAAGAAATCGATTATATTTTAAGGCTACATATGTGACTAATTACGAATTTATGTATGGTCTTTGGCTACACCCGACACATTACACAGATCTAGTTGTAAATACACGTCGCTTTGTGTGGGAAAAACAATCGATAATGCGTAGTTGTGTGTGACGAGGTGTTGATCTGATGACACCACACAGCTGTGACCCTTAGGCAATGTTTTGAAATTGACGTGTCGTTTTGATGTGTGCCGCAACACCTCACTGTCGGAGACAACATGACAATTAACGATATACTCTCGATTATACACAGATCTATTAGACGGCTGGTTATTAAAAAAAAAAAGAGTAGTTCAGTACACCTTCGCAGATATTGTTTTTAGAAAATCAGTAATATTTTCCGTAAATGGTGTTGAAAAGTTGACAAAAATTCTATCACCGTATTTAGTTTTGCCGATATTGTTTTAAACAATCAGTAATTTTTTCCACAAATGGTGTTGAAAATTGACACAAAAGATATAGCCGCATTTCTCCGATATTCGTTTAGAAAATCACCAATATTTTCTGTAAATGGTGTTGACACAAAATTCAGCGCTCACGCGGAATTCAAATAAAATAAAATAGAATAATTTAATAAATATACGCCGAAGGCTACTGTGTTTGCGGCCAGTGAATTCTGGTCGTGGTAGCCACATGCGCAGTTCGAACAGTGTTGTGATCACATGGAGTAATTGTGACAGCCAAAAAAAAAAAATTTTGGGACATTAAAAAATCGCGGACAAAATAATTGTCCCCTTTACTCTATTGTCGATTGTGGACAATGTTTTTGAGATAAGTGCGTAATTTCATTTTTAATGCAAACATGTACTACTGGTAAGCAATTGTATCAAAACAATCAAACGTAGCAACGTCTAGTATGTCAGATTAATACGTCAAAACGTCACAGGGGTCAACATCGAAGTCCGCATAATCTGTAAGTTTCTGTTATTATCCAAAATGTAATCGGATGGCGACGTTAGTTTTCAGATATAATACAACATATATTTCGTTGCTGACGTTTAGAATTGTAGTGAAAGACGCAACGTCATAAAATTAGTGCATGACGTGAGCGTCATTTTGGTAATTATTTTGTTACGGTGTTTGTTGACAACGTCCGAATCATCCAAATATTGTTTGCAATAGTATGAGTAACCTTGATAGCCAGAGTAACCACGGTAACCATCCACCTCAGCGAAACGTTTCGGAACTTCTAACATGGTAGCGTCATTTTCTGACAATTTCTCACAACCTTAACGTCGTAAACATTATGCTACTTTCGTGTTTGAAATTGTGTGTTTTTATCCATCCGGGGAATGTGCTTTGAACGTTTACTGCACGCGGTTGTGCAAGTTAAAGCTTATTTAGGGTCACGTGATCTAATTGTCAATTTTAAATTTTACACATCCTGTGACATTCATAATATAGTCGGGTAATTTATTCCATTCACGAATTGTTGGTGGTAAGAATGAATTACACAACATAAATCATCCGGCCACAACCATTTTTATTTTATAAAAAGCTTAGGTTCAAGTATACATTATTGAATTCCAAGAAAAATGTGTTGTATTCACATGATGCAAGTACATGTATATACTTAGATACATGCACAACACACTTTTCTTGGAATTACATGTATGTAGTTTGATCAAATAAACTGGTGTGGCTAGTTGATTTATGTCATGTACATCACTTTAAGTATTGGATACATCATCTGATACAGAGTGCTTTTACTTACCCGGACATTCCCGGTGTGTCGTAACGAAAGAATGGATGTTGTATGCTGTGCTTATCTTTGAAGTAACATAGAGAGCAAAGGTCAAATCCCGTGCAGTTAGCGCAGCGCCACCTGGTTCCCAGAAAATTCGATCGGCCGCAGCCATGCGCGTTACATTTGATGCCGTTGTGCCTTACACCTATAACCATAAACATGATAAGCATTTGAAGCTGTCAGTGTCGGGAACGGGCTGAATTCCATGATGGAGTTAGCCCCTTTCTTTAACTGAAACCTTCCAGTATTCAGTCAGCAATATAATTTGCTTTCAATGTTTTATTGGCAAGTGGCGAAAACGGTTTTAAGAAAACAAAGCTTTATTGGATGAAATTTACGGAGCCCCACAGGGGACATGGATTTCTTTTTATTAATTCGTTCCCTCGAAATAACTGTTCATTCCCACGATATAATAAATTGTTATTCCGTTGGAACGAATTGTTAAATTGAGGGAATTTATTTTTATTTCGTGAGGAACGAATTGTTATTTCGTGGGAACGAATTGTTATTTCGTGGGGCTCCGTAGAAATTGACCTATTTATAATTCTCTGTGACAGTGCCGCATGCTGGCAACGAATACCTTGATATATGTGTTCAGCAGTTTAGCTTCAGATCAGTCTCAGTATCCACTGAGTATAGAATACGCTGTTCGTCATTGAGTCACTTAAGTAGGCTTCCTCCTAGTTGCGAACGGTAATTCTTACAATCTACTCCCGTAATATCCGTAGCATACGGACAGTACGGGAGTAGATTGCAAGAGTTACCGTTCGCAACTAGCTTCCTCCCGTCAGCAAAACGATTGGTTTGTACTGCAACTTACAGTGAAAGTGGACCAATACCAACAATGAGGGATCATAGCTATAAATGACAGACGATAATACGTTGCTGGAGGTCAATTGGTGAGTCCAAAAATAGGTAGACCAGTAGCCTATTTCACCAACATTGCAAAGTATTCTTTCCTAGGAAAGTATTCTTGCAAAGTATACTTTCCTAGCAAAGTATACTTTGAGGGAGAACTTTTCTATTTAAGTATAAATTTATTAATTTTAATTATACTGAATTTATTTCATTATCACAGCCATTTTGGCTGTGATAATCTAATACATTCAGTATAATAATGTTGCATAGTTTTAATCGTCAAATATATGCGGCCATTAGTTCTGTATGAAATACTGAATTTCAGAAAAATAAATGATTACTCCCTCAAAGTATACTTTGCTAGATAAGTATACTGTAATGTTGATGAAATCGGCTACAGGTCTATTATCATACCATAGCCTTGTGTTCGTGTTTAATACATACATGATGGAGTGCACGTGCATGCATGTAACTATAAACGATTTTAACGTAGTGTTGATGTCTAAATTAGCCGCCGACATGAACATGAAGAGTAAGTCCAGATACCAGATCACTCTATGCTTACATGGATTACGTCCATTCCCTCCGGTACAATTTGTGAAAGTGACACAGTCCCGAGCACACCCCATTCACCACCCAAAACATATTTCGATTTATCCCATGGTATTGACAACTTTCTGTCGGATCCTGAGACATTAACTCGTGTGCGAACAACCATAAATAAACTAGAACATGACCTACAAGGAGAATCAAATGTGACACAGACTTACACCTCGCTCCTCGATATGTTATCTGCCAAAATGGAATTTCACTTTCCCAAACGTCAGACAAATACCAAACGTGATCGTCACGGTAAAAATACAAAATCCATGTACAAATCCTACTGGTCAGATGTACTCCAAAGACAATGGGATATTGTTTGTGCTAAAGAAACTGACTGGCTACGAGCAACTCCTACACAAAAACGGTAATTACGAGAATATTTTAACTCTGAGCGCAATGTGTTTGATATTCGTCTGAGAATATATATAACGAGTACATCTGTCATTATTTACCTAAGTGCAGGCTACATAATGATTAATGAACAGATTGAGTGTAAGCCCCGATCCGACTCATACACGTATTTAGTTTAAAAATCGATTAGAAAATAGCATGCATTCATATAAGCTCTGCATCCGCGCAGTCTGATCATTGTACACACATATAGCAACTGACATATTATTAGTGTTATTTGTGTGAATAACTTTGTTATTCCATTGACAATAGTGTAATTCACGCTCATAAGGATGGTAATGCTGAACTGGCCTATATAGCTGTCAGACTGTTTTATTGCCTAATGTGCGCAACGTTAAATTATAAGACTCTAATAAAAAATGCTTCTCTTAAATGTGCAGTATGGCAAACATGTTCTGCTGATTTGTAATTTCAGCCAATACTTTGTCTTATTTGATTATCTTTGACATAATTGCAACTTGCAATACTTAATATAATTTCATCTTTATTTGATATGGTTAGAAATAATTAACGTAATTCCTTTTTTACATACACGGGACTTATACATCTTGGTCACAGACTACGTTAGTTTACAAAATTACTTACGTTGGTTGTAAGTATTTGTATCGTTGCATGTTTTGTCTTGATTTCACGGCAATATTACCGAGATTTCCACCGATTATCGAAACTAGTATTGGTGAAAGTATCACAAATTATGAAATTGTCAAGAAATGGAAATGTGTTGTGTTATTTACAGGGAATTAAGCAGAATCATCGCGAATTATTTACTGCAAACTAAACTTTCTTGAAGTTTATTTGTACAAACACATGACAAAAGAAGAATATTTAATTCCACATATTTGCAATGTCATTTTCGGAAGACATATTTAACTTTGGAAATCATTTTCACGTGGTTATAAATGTCATTTTTAATAAAAATAAACATGTTCGGGAAGAGAGATACATGTTTACCTGACATGTTAATTCGAATATCAAAGTGGCCAATGGTGGACTAGCCACACTCCATGTACATGGATTATCGATTTACATATCGATAAAATTGCATACATCACGTGACACCTGTAGATTTCCGAGAGATTGCGGAAAAAGCCGATATCAAGGAAATTGCCGACTGACCATCACGTATTGGCCAGCTGAAATTGACCACTGTGGATTTTGTCCAGGTAAGGTGGCCGCGAAAGTTGGATCTGACAGCCCTATCACTTTAGATGAGATTGAAACGAGCGCATTGAAGCTAAGGTAAAATGAGCTCCTGGATTAGACAATGTTCCAGCGTCCGTGCTACGTAACACTACATGTATAACAGCCCTACACAAAATCATACGGCACTGCTTTGAAACCAAGTGATTGGGTTCGTGGCCTCATTAAAAACCCATCCCAAACCAGATTCCAAAGACCCGAGGAACCCATTATGTTACCACGGTATTACACTAATTTCAATACCCTGCAAACTATACGCAGATGTGCTTATTGCAAGAGTGAGTAAGTGGCTGGAAAAACTAAGTGGCTGGAAAAACACAACATATTGGTCGATGAACACAATGACTTCAGGCGCAAACGTTCGTGCAATGAGCACATTTACGCACTGCACGCATTGATAAATAAACGTAAACTCCAGAAACGCTCTACATTCGTGTATTTCGTCGATGCTAAGAAGGCGTTTGACCGTGTCCAGCATGACTGTCTATGGTATAAACTATTACCGATCGGGATTGACGGCAAAACTTTGAATGCCATTCAATCGCTCTACGACAACGTGAAGTGTGCCGTTAAAGTTAATAATTACATTACACAATCTGTCGACGTCGGTATTGGATTAAAACAGGGATATAAGCTTTCCTCGACTCTATTTTCGATCTACGTCAACAATATGGCTGAAAAACTGGAATCGCTGAACTGCGGCGTCGATATTGACGGTCACCATCTCTGTGTGGTGCTTTACGCCGACTATATCGCGATTATTACTCCGAATGAAGAGTCCTTATAAACTATGTTGAACGAAGTTAGTGATTAGTGCCACAAATGGAGAACCACACAAAGACTGAAGTTATTCATTTCCGTCCAATATCTATTGGTCAAACAGTGTCTATTTTCATGTGCGGAGACTTGACAATTGGTGTTGCACAGACATATAAATATCTAGGTCAGTGGTTTCATGAACATTAATTTAGACATGAAATTTGGAACGTCAGAGTTGGCAAAATCAGCTGGCCGAGCCCTGTCTGCTATTTACACAAAGTACCTTTATCTCGGGGGCATGAACTACAAAACGTTTACAAAACTCTATGAGTCCCTGGTATAACCAGTATTGTACTATGGGAGTTGTATCTGGGGCTTATCCGACTTTAGTAAAATCAAGTCCAAAATAAAGCGTGTATAATTCTTTAGGCATTGGCAACAATGCTGCCAATACGGCCTCACAAGGAGACATGGGCTGGTCCAGTTGCTTTTTCAAGCAAGGAATAGAAGTACGTCTGCAGTACTGTAAACTGAAACAAATGAGTGGAATTAGAACTGTGAAAATGGTGTTTAACTGGTCGTCCTCTAACGGTAAATGTTGGGAACGGCTGGTTAAAACCTATTTTGACATTTTTGGATTAGGGAACATTATTGACAATGATATACTATGTGTAAAGGCCATTATAAAGCAGGTGAAAGTGAAATTGTTGACACGAGACAATGAAAAATGGCTTCAAATCTGTTCAATGACCGCAAAAATGCGATTGGCCGCAAACTATGTACACGTACATATAGGCAATATAAAACTGAGCTACGCACGAAAAACTATGTTAAATTTAACATGCCTCGTTACCAACGCAGCATTCTGGCTAAATTTAGAAGTGCTAGTTTGCCACTTTTCATAGAAACTTACTCTGCGTTCCGGAATTACAACCTTATCAACCAGAGTGGACCTTTATCAGACTACGCCGACGCGCAGTCTGATCAGGATACTCGATGTTTGGCCGATTTACTTACACACTTTTACGAAATATGCAGAAGGCCAGTGCACAGGCAATGTTGAATATCCCCCACCCACTTGAATTCATGTAGTATAACAGAAGGCCAGACACTAAAGCCTGAATCGAGATTTCATTTCAGTGTCCCACTCACTTCCGGTTGAGCTAAAATTTACAACGGACGATTTGATTGGTTGAAATTTTTTATCAACCAATCAAATCGTTTGTTACAAACGCTTTTCTATAAACCGGAAGTAGCCTAGACAGGCAAAAGAAATCTGCATTAAAACAAATTAAAAGCATTATTTTGTATGTTTTAACACATCTGGGTTGTAATTGAAGGTGCCATTCTGTTTATTATAAGTTTACTCCAAATAGATATGCCAGAAATTGCACCAATATTGATTAATATTAGACAGAATACAGATTAGTATTTCATCACACTTGTTAGTGTCTCCCCTTGACTCTATACAGATTGAATACAATGGAATTATTTTAGTAGCCCTGTGGGCCAGTGCAGTGCAGATTCAAGTGTGATCATGCAAACACGTGAACGGATCTGAATCTGCACCGCCAATCACTCAGATATAACAGCTATGTGGCCACTACCGGAACGCAGGCATTTTCAATTTACTGGAAAAATCCATTAATACTTTTATTTATGTTATGTGTAACTATTAAACAAACTTATACAATACGTAACCATTGGTTTTAGGTCACTTTGCATATGTTTTAAGCGTTATAAAACGCATTTGCTTTCATTGTTTTACTCATAGGTCGATATCGGCCGGGGTTTCTTATGTTGTATTGTGAGTTATTTTATTGTTGAATATATTGCAAATAAGAAATATGATACGTTAATAAAATAAATACATACATACATACAGTGCAATATGTATGGAAATGTCCTGATAATTATGTCATCACATGCGGCTGTGACTGGAGAAATGAGGCTTATGGGTGTTGCGACCAGTGTACACCCAGATCAGCATGTGAATTCTGCACAGTCTCATCAGGATCTGCATAATTCGCCATGATATCAATGAAACACATGTCATCTTCTAACAAGCGGAGCTCTTGTTTGCTTAATACCTCTATGGTGTCTCATAGGTCGATATCGGCCGGGCTTCTTATGTTGTATTGTGAGTTATTTTATTGTTGAATATATTGCAAATAAGAAATGTGACACGTTAATAAAATAAATATATACATACATGTACATACATATAATACTGTATATTGTTGCTCAAAAATCGACATGTAGTATGACTCAGTGGTATCGAAGTGGGTGAATATCCATACTTTTACATAACTTTTGTTCATTCTATCTACTCGAGAGTTCGAACCTCACAAAACGCATTACTTTTTTCGATATTATTGAGTTCTTTTTATAACTGGTTGCTGGAGACGGAAATAGGTGAAACGGCGAAGATTATCACGAGTGCTGTATGAACTCAATGTGACATGATCGGTGAAAACATACTCCAAGATTCGAGATGTAGACACATGTGAAGGTGCATTTTGTTATTAGTTTTCTTCAAAGTGAGACTAACGTTTTACACGTAATCCATAGTATGTTTAGTTAAAGTAATTTGAGAGAGCACCACATACAAAAGCAACATATACTGAGCAACAGTAGAAACGTCCCACCATATTCAGGGAAAGATTGCTGGAAATCTATAAGGATGGTGGTACTAAAACCTGTACAGACAATGAAGTTTAATCACTTGTGAATCCATATCAGTTGACAAAATTGTGTTGCGATCAAAATATTTCAAGTGACATCACGGCGAATTCGGGAGGGGTCAAAATCAAAAATCTGATTTTTATTTTTTTTTAAAAAAGGGCTTGATGATTTCTCTCTAAAAAAACTTCCACTGTATTCTGTATGATTAATATCGTGTGTGGCCACCATTTGCATGAATACACGCCATAATTCTACGGCGCATGGACGTGACGTAACGCAGAATTAATGGGTTAGGCAGATTCCTCCATTCTTGTTGTAAAGCCCGTGTCAGATCTGGAATGTTGTCAATTTGATGGTTAGCCCTCGCCTTACAACCCACCTCATCCCAGATGTGCTCGATTGGGTTGATATCAGGGGACACCGCAGGCCATGGAAGGACGTCGACGTTGTTACGAGCCAGGTATTGAGTTGTGATTCTGGCTGTGTGCGGGCGGCATTGTATTGCTGCAATGTTATACCAGGGCCGAATGAAAGGCATTGCATGAGGAGTTACACCTCAGCAATGTAGCGCTGTGCATTGAGATTGCCCTGTATGACCACGAGCTCAGTTTTACGGTTCCCCATGATCTCACCCCACACCATTACACTCCGTCCACCGAACCTGTCCCTCTCAATCACAGAGCAATCGGCGAATCTCTCGTTTTTGCGTCTGTATACGCGTAGCCTACCATCTGCATGGCTGAGTGTGAACCGAGATTCGTCAGTAAAGAGAACTCAGTTCCATTCAGACCGCCGCCAATTCAAATGACGTCGCGACCACAATAACCTAGCACCACGGTGACGTCGCGTCATTATTTGAACAGTATATGGGCGTCGTGCTCTGATTGACAGCGCGTTGCATCACAAGAGCATACGGATGGTCTGCGCTGACACACCGTATCTCCTAGCCGTTACGGTGGCTGGCAAACGACGCTGACGTAGGTGAGTTAACGTGATGAAGCCGTCAGTCCTGGCGGTGGTCGCACGGGGGTGACCGGGGCGGGGACGATCGTCAACAGTCCCAGTCTGTTGATACCGGAGCTTATGTATGGTCTTCCGACAGCAGCCGAACCTGCGGGCCACGGCACAGGCCGTGATTCCCGCGTCCAGCATTCCAATTGCCTGATTACTTTCAACTGTAGACAAGCGTGGCATGATGTAACAATGAAAAAGAAAAACGTTTTTCAATTTTCGGATTAGCCTGTGTCGCAAGTATCGTACGACGTTGATTGAATTAATTTAGCGAGTACAGGTATAGCGCGCACGTGCAATAAGTGGAAATAAACGTTCCGGTTGGTGACCGTTTTGAACCTCGTGTATTTGGTGGAAACTTAACACGGGTGTATTCACACGTACATTCACAGAATGTGTAACATAAACATATCCAGAGATATATCGGTTCAAAAGGTTTGACGTTTCTAGTGTTGCTGAGTATATAATAAAATATAAACAAATAATATATATTTATATATATATGTATGAAAAACGAAGATTCGAACTCAATACCTGTGGTATTGACATTAGTTACTCTAACCCTCGACTACATAAGACTCAAAATCAATATTGAAAAGGAATACGGGTATGCTGTTGAATTCCGATAAAGTGGCAAGTGCAAAGGTCACAGGAGATTCCATATTGAACCATAATAGGTAAAGTAGGTGTGTTAGAAATGCAAAACTGATATTAGCATGACGATGTAGCATGCATGTCACCAATGTGGGCCCGAAATGTATTCAAGTAACGTTCAGGTATATTTTGAATGAAGTTGTCACTTTTGTTGTTGCGTATTTCCTGAAAAAGAAAATAGTGAGCACAGGCACTCGAATCGTATATGTGTTACACCAACATACGTCAAGTGGTCATTGGAAATACATGCATGAGCAAGTCAATATTAATCTATAACGATGCACTCGTGTTTCATTATCTAATTTTAGAACATACAAGCAGTTTATACATACGTGCACCTATATCAACATGTGACCAATACTTACAGTTCGTATCTGATGCATATAGCGTAGTGGTAACAGTTATTATTTTATTTAATTTATTAACGTTGAGGGCTGTGGGTTCGAAACGATCACTGTGTTATATTTTTCTGTTGAATTGTGTCCCTCACTTTATACTCCCAGAGAGATATCTGCCGTCTTTTAATATACTTTTATTTTATTAACATTATTTAATGTAACTTACATAAACATATTTTTGTATTGGTTCAAAAACTGATAAAGACGTATTTTGCATAATGTCATTTGAATCGTCATTAGTTACATCCATATGTCTGTCTGGACAAAATGTATAAGCACGCAACGAAATTAATGTTTTCCCCGCTCTGGGGCGGCGGACATAAAATGTGTGGGGTGTATTTACAGTCAAACATTTCCAGGGGCCGATAACTAGGATGCCGTGCACCCCGAGGATGTGTATATTTGACGCCCCCAAGAGTCCCCCATCCCGTACTGTCGTTTCTATGACATACCTACTGGGGACGATTTTAGAATATGTCTACATCGTTAGTTTCACTTGTTTGGTAGTGAAATATTTATTCAGTAAATGAATTGTGAACACCGTATGCCCTGATCTGACTGAGTGATGTGTATCCTGATCTGTGACGCTGTAAACCCAGTGCACACGTCACACGTACCCTTTTGTCCAACTCTATCTAAGACATTTTCGTAAAAGTGAGAACAATTTCATCTGTTATATGAATACAAAACATATCCGAGGCTCGAACTCACACAAAAAGGAACGCAGGTCGAAAGCATTTACCGAGCGTGCGTTCTACCACCTGAGCTGTGTGGACAATACTGCAAATGATTGCGGACGACTGGGCAATCAGAATGAATCAACTATCGAAACTTTTTCCGTTTACAAATATGGCATGTATTGTGGTTTTCAATCGCCTGTTTATGGCTGCAAATAGCTACATCCCTAGAAATATATAATATACATAGTCCGCTGACCCCGTGACGTCACGTGCCCTTGCCAATTCATCGGAAAGTGGCAAGGGCAAAGGTCACAGAAGATTCCATATTGGACCATAATAGGTAAAGTAGGTGTGTAAAAAGTGCATTACTGACATTATCACGACGAGGTAGGAGGTATGTGACCACTATGGACCCGAACTATATTTAAACAACATTCAGGCATATTCTGAATCAATTTGTCACTTTTGTTGTTACGCATTTGCTAAAAAAAAAATAGTGAGCACAGGCATTGGAATCGTATGTGTATCACACCAACATACGTCAAGCACTCCATGGGAAATGCATGCATGCTCAAGTTCATATTAATCGATAACGATGCACCTGTGATTTCATCATCTAAGTTAAGAACATTCACGCGTTGTTATACATATGTGCACCTATATCGTCCTGTGACCAAGACATACATTTCGTATCTGATGCATGTAGCGTAGTGGTTTCAGTTATATGTTTGAATTAATATATCGTTGAGTGTTGTGGGTTGTCAGTTCGACACCACCATTTGTTTTATCTTTTGTATTGGACCCATTTGTTTTATCTTTTTTTATTGGACCCCCCCCCGCCACTTCATACTCCCACATACATGTATCTGCCGTTGTTAATACGTTGTTGTTTTAATATTATTTAATGTAGCTTATAGAAACTATTTTCACATACCTTCGAAAATTAATATATACATGTACGTATATTGCATAATGTTATTTGAATCGTCTTAGTTACATCCAAATGTCTGTCTGAACGACACGTATACGCGCAACTAATATCTTCCTCGCTCTGGGGACGGTGGACATACGACGTGTGGGGTGGGTTTAGCCAGCCAAACATTTCCAACTGCCGAAAATTAGGAGGCCAACAACACCCAGGATGTGTATACTCGACGCACCGAAGAGCTGGGCCACCCCACCCCTCCCCACCACCCTCGTAATGTTGCTTCTATAAAATACATACAGGCGACACATTTACAATATGTCTAAATCCCGTTTTGTTTCACGCTGATAGATATATACGATTTTTAGTAAATTATTGTTGAACACCGTACGCCCCGATCTGACTGCTTGATCTGTGACGCATTGACCCAGTGCACACGGCACAAGGACTCGTTGTCAATCTCTATGAAATACATATAGCATGTGGAAAAACGTTGAATCAGTTATGAAAACAAAAATTCAGAGGCTCGAACTCGCACAAAAGCAAAACAGTTATAATGCATTTACCGAGCGCGCTACCATCTGAGCTGTAGAGACAGTAATGGCTCTCAATGAGCACTCAAAATGAATCAACTATCGATATGTTGTACATTTACAAATATGGCATTTATTGTTCTTTACAATCACCTATTTCAACAGTCAACAAATTATCTCGCAAGCTATCAGGAGCATATATTTTCAAGCTCAAAATTGCTCTAGATAAGGCGTCGATGTAACCATCTAAAATAACTGCAAACTGGCTACATCCCTAAAAAGCTAAAATAGATATAGTCCGCTAATCCCGTGACGTCACATGCCCTTGCCACTTAATCGGAAACCAACAGTATTCTGTGTTTTGTTTATGACCGGTTTGTTTGTAAACAAGTAACAAGTTCGTCTGCGGACTATAGTTATCTCCCATTGAATTTATTTATATAAATCCGTTCCTAATTATATAGTTTAGAGCCTTATAGTTTGTAAGCGAATGCAGCAGAACATATCTTGTTGTGTTAAGGAACGATTCTAGTGTCAAGTTTTGACTAGTGTTGATTCAGATCTACATGTATGTGCGTAATCTGATCCAGGACTATAATATTGGCCGGATTCATATGTTCACACATATTAATGTTATTGCAACCAGTGTAGATGCAGTGTGATATGCGTCTACTCTGTTCGCAATATCAATGGTTGAACATGTAATCGGTGTTCAGTAAGAAATAAATTAAAATACCACATAGGACCGGATCTCTATAAACATATTTGCAAATGAAAATAACTACTGTCTGTTTTGCATAAAATATTGATTTTATTGCGAAAAAAAAGATTTTCCTATGGGAATTTAACATGAGGAGTCAATTTCCAAAATTTTTCGTTTTTTGATCCTGAAGGATTAAAAAAATGAAAATTTTTGGAAATTGATTCCGAAACCTCGCGAGGTAGCTTGAAAATGATGGAAATAAGAAAACAAAACTAAAAAAATTTAAAAAAAAAATCAATATTTGATGGAATTTCATTAAATAATTTGTTTGGGGAGGGTGACTTTTGTGTTATGGATAACAAAGTACATACTTTTAAATATTTTTTAGATTGAATGTGCTTAATAGCCAAAAGTTCGTTGGCAGCAAAACGTGGAAAAGACAGTAGCTATGATCTGATGATCCCCCATTGTTGTAAGTGACGTAAGGTGTCAGTGCCAGCCGGGCCCATGTTTACCTGCCGGAGAGCTATCAAAAACCCTCAGATCGCATTTATCGCCTTTCCCGGTTATACACGTGGTCTTTTCGCCCATGTCCCACTGTACCTCCACGCTGTGGTCGGGGTTGACCTTTATCACCGTGCCCACGTGACCTTCGCCGCCATCAGAGTCACCGAGACTCCAGTCCCGGCCTCGCACAACTCGGATACCTTCTATTGTCATCGCCCGATACTGTTAGTTCTTGTGTGGCCTAGTAGAACATTAGATACAATTCTAAAGTATCAATTATTTGCAAGATTAGCGCAGGCGGAGGTGTGCACTCCGCATCACCATAATTATACGGAACGCCAAATCTACATAACTGAAACAATTATTACTAGCTTTAAAATTGGAGCTAGCATCAAATACTTAGATCTAGCATTATATTTTAGAGCTAGCATTAATTATTTGAGTTGATGTCGATTGGGCGTTCCTGGAACATTAAAGGTCCATGCCTACTCACTTCCTGGAACGTCGAATCTACATCAACTCAAATAATTATTGCTAGCATTAAATAGTTAGAGCATGACATATTTAGAGCTAGCTCCAAATTATTTAGAGAGCTTTTCAATACATATTTCATGCTAGCTCTAATTATTTAGAGCTGGCATTGTTTTCTTTTTCAGTTTATGTAGATTTGGCGTTCCATATAATTAGACTTTTGAGCGCAATTTAAATCTACATAAACTCAAATAATTATTTCTAACTCTAAATTACATTTGAGAGCTAGCATTAATTATTTGAGTTGATGTCGATTGGGCGTTCCTGGAACATTAAAGGTACATGCCTATTCTGTTCCTTGAACGCCGAATCTACATCAACTCAAATAATTATTGCTAGCATTAAACGGTTACAGCATGACATATTTAGAGCTACATGTACATGTAGCTCCAAATGATTTAGAGAGCTCTTCAAATGATATGGAGCTGGCTCTGAATGTTTCATGCCAGCTGTTTAGAGCTAGCATTAATAGTTTAAGTTTATATAGATTTGGCGTTTCATAATAATTAGACTGCTGAGCGCATCAGCAGACAGCAAGTCAGACCGGTGTCAAAAATACCGATTATGCCATACGCAGCCCGTTAGGGTGACACAGGGGTGGCGAAATAAGTGTCACATACATGTATCAAGGTGAATTATGTAAAACAATGACGCATAACCCAATATAAAACTAAGCTATATACATAATTCTCTTGATATATAGTCAGCTATTATGCATTCTCATATATCCATCTAACACCGTACAGTTTGAGTTGTAACAGTCGTCGAAGTGTTATCCATAATTTCGAGTCAGGTTTTGTGCTTGAAAATGACATATACATACATAAGCAGCACTATCTTATAAGCATCACGTTACCTCAAGTCTGTCTTCAATAACATCGGACTATTTTACATGTATCATGGGTGCTGAAAGGACATTGAAAACACATGGAATTGTCCTGGAATTAAGCAAGCCCCAGTAGGAACGGACCAGTCGGTCAATGTGGCTGTGACTGGAGAAATGGGGCGTATTCGTTTTGCGATTAGTGTAGATTCAGATCAGTCTGATCAGCATCTGTACTGTTCTTCATTCCATAACTGTAACACCGTGTACGTTTCTGACAAGCATTGTGATCGTTATCAGGCTATAGACAAAGGGCCATTTGACCAGGAACTACGCTGGTCACACAATTAATGTAATACGTCCCATTTCTCTAGTCATGGCCACAAATTAAATCATTAGTGAACAAGCTACTTGTACCAAGGAAATCATTACCCGAATATGACAAAGTTTGATGAACTGATTGATGACGTTGAATGCAGTGAATACAAGCATAGCTATTAGTCTGGTGCCCGTTTCACTAAACTTCGTACGACTAAGATGTTCGTAAGCGCAAATTTAGGATCGTCTGAAAAGTTAAATTGATGGATTTACATTTATTGAGCATCATAGGCTAGCAGCCTATGCTCGATAAATATAAATCCAATAATTGTTTGCAAGTTTACAGTCATCGTGTTAATGTGAATACTTTTGCACGAACATTTTAGTCGTACGATGTTTAGTGAAACGGGCCCCAGTATTCTAGTCTGGTGTAAGATTTGCTGGTATATGCTGACAGGGACGGTGTCGTATAGCAGATGTAGCAGGGTTGCTAACAGAAACAAAAGTGCTACCCCGCTCCATACCTCTCGCGAGGGTAGCAATTTAACCCCATCTCTTTAAGGTAACACATGGAAGAGTGATTTTTGCAACCGGTTATCCGGCGTGTTTGATATATTGGCGATATAAAACTGTCAAAACTGTATCAATATATTATTAATAAAGAACATTGGTTATTTTACTAGTCAATGTGTTTTCTGAAATTTACCTGTACAGGTATATCTTGTAAATTTGAAAGCCTTATTTCGCTATGTTGAATGTTGAACAACAACAAGAGAGAATATGGCTTCCATGGGAAATGATTTTACTGTCTATTATTTTTGGCAATTTACTTGTTCTACATCAAATATTATTCGTTTAAATGTATGAAATATACAGTTTACTAAAGGTTGACCTACATACATGTACAACATGTTTGGGTATGCACTTCGGTTGCTCACATTTTTTGAATGGGTCAAATTGTAGCTGTATATACCATATCGAGGCGAATTATTGTAGCTAGGTTGCTAAATGTTATGCACATATTAGAGCACTTGTCTCAGATAGTATGTCTAGAAAGTGATGAAACAAATTTGGGAAAAAGAGTTGAATTTTGGATATGTGTTGTATTTATCCCGTCAACATAGTGCGTATGTGCCGTGAAACATGGTGCCGTGAAACATTTTTGATATCCAGTCAATACAATTTTTGCATTTTACAGCCATTTCAAGGTGTTGACCGGATAAATAGAATATTCGTTGTATTTCCGAACCAAATAGTACGGAGCCCTGCAGGGGACATGGCTTTTTTTTATTAATTCTTTCCTACGAAATAACAATTCGTTCCCTCAATTTAACAATTCGTTATTAACAAATTGTTATTATACAATAGTCATGTACTTGTGCATGCATATCAGAGCCTGCTCATATACCACTAATGGTCTGAGAACGTTCTGTTCAGTACATTTATAACGAAAATGCCGTGTCAAATTAACTTCCCTGCGGCGTATCACAGTTAATGATAGCATGTACTTGGATATAGCGCATGCTTTTAGGACTGTGATCAAGTAAACTGGTTCAAGAGAAGATATATATATATATATATGTGTGTCATTTACTGTGCATGTAGCGAAACACTATATACATGTATTGGACATTTGAGATATCATCGGACACTCAGCCATTTTAACCCTTTGAACCCGAATCCCGTTATAGCGGTGCATGCAAACAGTGCAGATCCAGATGAGCCGGCTCATAACGAGCCATTACTCAGGATCTGCACTTTTTGAAAGCATACGACACGTGTAACTCGCAGGAGATGACGTAAATTGTATGTTCGTAACATTGCACCCAAACCACCAGATATACCGAAATAATCCATAAAACACCGAGATATGAACCGTTCATCAAGAAACTGTGGATGAGGCGGCTTGTGACGAGCCGTTTCATCAGGAGCTGCACCTTTTGCAAGTAATTTTCAAATTCATGAGAGAAAGAAACATCCCCTTTACGTAAATGGGTAAGTGTGAAAATCATGTTGTGACGGTTGAATTGGTTGCAAAATAGACATATTAACTTCCATTCCAGTTGCTTAGGTGTGAAAGGGTTAAGGTTTATTTTTGAAGGCTCTGTTAGTTTGAAGGATTTGCGATTACCACTGTACATGTACGCGTGCCTCTTTAAAAGCAACATTATGATCTTACATGATTACATGTTGGTCTACCGAGGTTTTTAGGTGGGTCTACTAGTTCTCTTATGTAAAACGTAAGGAGCGCCGCATGGGACATGGATTTTTTTTTATTAACTTAAGTCGTTCCCTCGAAATAATAATTCGTTCCCTCAATTTAACAATTCGTTCGCTCCTACGAAATGGCAATTCGTTCCTTATATAACAATTCGTTCCCTCGAATTAGCAATTCGCTCCCACGAAATGACAATTCGTTCCCTCAATTTAACAATTCGTTCCCTCAAATTAATAATTCGTTCCCACGATACATGCATAACAATTCGTTCCCTCGAATTAGCAATTCGCTCCCACGAAATGACAATTCGTTCCCTCAATTTAACAATTCGTTCCCTCGAATTAACAATTCGTTCCCACGATATAACATTTCGAGGGAACGAATTGTTAATTCGTGAAAGAGAATAATTCTACGTCCCCCGCGAGGCTCCGTAAAAACGCATATCGAAACACGCTTGTTTATTATTACGTATGCTGTTAAAAATGCTACAATTACGTTTATTAATAATATCTCAATAAATTTTGCATATTTTACAACCAGCACATTACATGTATGTCAACTGAAACTAATGAAATATTATACATATTTCCGCTTTTTTCTAATACTTCAATAAACGAAACGGAAAGTATTCCCAATTTTAAACAGCACTTTATGTATTCCGCATTCCACGTTTGTATGGACATTTGCTAAAACAGTGCTATTTCGTGGAAAGCCAACAGCAAGCCGTCTTATAAACGGGACACAGCAGATGATTGACAAACAAACCGAAGATGTTGAACGTCTTGTAATACAAACTATCAGAATATTTCCATGTAAGTGCGTGTCACTCTGCCGCTGACTGGGTGTAAATTTCCACTTTCGTGTAGCTATATGTTACAAGCAGCCTGTTGATAATACTTCGCCATTACTTCCTTGTTAAGGCTACAAGCGGGTACACATGGATACATGTATATGTCACCCGTGTGTATGCACCAATGGTATCTTGATAAAACTAATATATACACATGATGCTTTATCCGTTTATAGTACACTATATCTATGATAATAGGACACACTTGCGATAACGTCGATGTGTAAGAAAACATGGCATGTCATATTTACAAAACAGCTATAAAGAAAACTGTCCAAAATTAGATAAGCCAGGTGAATTATCATGATTCAACCATTGTCGTTTATATTAAATGCATGCTGAAAGCACGTAACTATATAATGCTGACACATAGACATATAGTGTGAGAGTATCTTCCATTCGGTGTATTGTCCCATTGATCCCTTCACAATATATGATAGAAATATCCGGTCCCCTAATCAAGGTAGTGTATTCAGAATGTTCAGTTTCAGTTATGTTATTCTTACATTTCTACTTATATTTACCATTTACTATAGTTGCCAACTAAAAGTCTTGCAATATACTAGATGGACTGTTACGGACGGTACGGGAGTACAGTGGAACCTGTCTAAACCGGACACCAATAAACTATATGTGATCTCATTTTGAGAGATTCTTTGGTAACGTATCTCTGATAATAATGCATGTTCATGATTGCAAAATACATAAATATGTCCTAGAATGGTCATATGTCTGATTTACAGTGGAACATACCTCCCAGGGTTTAGAGAGGTTTCACTGTATATTGCGAGAGTTACTGCCCGGGAGTATATTTCATATTGCGAAAGTTACTGCACGGGAGTATATTACAATGATCACTGTACGGGAATACTGTTCGCAACTACATTACTACTGATAGAAAACATCGGCAAAGACCAGATTTTTGGATTCCCATCGCTAGCCTTTATTCACAGGTTTGACTGTATATTCCTAATTTTGAGTTCTAGACCTGCCTTTTTGCGAACGGTAACTCTTGCAATCTACAAATCTAATCCCACGATATAGCTACGGACTGTACGGGGGTAGATTCCAAGAGTTACCTTTCACAACTAAGTCAGATCTCCAAATTTATAAATATATTCAGCACTTTTATTTTTAGTCCTGTTATTCTTACAGTATACAATATTCTCTTAACCCTTTACTGTTGTTGCGAACAGTAACTCTTGCGATATACTCCCGTATCACTGCAATAGTGTTACTGTACGAGAGTATATTGCAAGAGTTACTGTTCGCAACTAAATTATTTTTAATATTGACAGGAAACATCGGCAAAGTCCCAACCGGATCTACCCCGCTCAGCCCACACCTGCGGTCCGCGGACTTGAGCCTGTCCTGCGGTATAAGCTGGGAAAACCCGGCGGAGGAGGATCAGCACGTGCGACAAGCGGAATAGCTTAGTACGGTGTTCCGTTAAGGCCATCGTAATATCGCTATCGGGTCGATACTACGATAGTACGATAGTACGATACAACGATGACGATAGTACGATGCTACGATGACGATAGTACGATACTACGATACTACGATACTACGATGACGATACTACAATTCCACGATGGCGTTAGTACGATACCACGATGAAGATAACGCGATATCACGATAGTACGATGACAATACTACGATATAGTATCGTACTATCAACATCGTAGTATCGTACTATCGTCATCGTATTGTCGTGATCTCGTAGTATCGACCCGATAGCGATATTGCGATGGCCTTAACGAAACACTGTTTATCATAGTATCGTACTATCGTCATCGTGCTATCGTACTATCGTCATCGTAGTATCGTACTATCGTCATCGTAGTATCGCCTTCCAGATGGGCATGCGCATTCGCATCAAAACAATGGATGACGAGGTAATTTCGCCGGTATTTTGATACATATAATCATCATTAGATTGATTTAATTTCATTTAATAGGTATTTAAGATAGATATTTGAAAAATTAATCTTGTTAATTCTTGTTTGCGCTATTAACAAGGTGTGTGATCACGTGGTTTCCGAACCCGATTTTCCGACGTGACGTAATCTGTGACGTAATTTTTATAGTCGATTTTCATTAACAAACGGACGGATTTTGATGATATGTAGCGCACGAAAGACGATGGCATATGTGTTGTATGGGTGCTCTGAAAGTTCTTTACAATAACTTATAAATGTCACAAAGAGTCTACTGTAAACACATCTACAAACATGACGTCATGCCGTTCGGAAACCCCACCTTAATTAAGGCGTACCGCCATTTTCGCGAAGGCGATAGTTATATACTATGATAGTACGATACTACGATGACGATAGTATGGTACCACGATGACGATAGTGCGATACTACGATGACGATAGTACGATATAATATTGTAGTATCGTCATCGTACTATCGTGGTATCGTACTATCGTCATCGTGATATCGTACTATCGTCATCGTGCTATCGTACTATCGTCATCGTATTATCGTACTATCGTAGTATCGACCCGATAGCGGTGTTACGATGGCCTTAACGGAACACAGTAGCTTAGCGCACAGGTGCTGGGCTTCAGACGGGGAACATACTTCAGCGAGCCATCCGCCTACCTGCCCAATTGGAAGACCGACTACTTGGGCAGCCAGAGCAACTACGACAAGTTGTTGAGGATCAAGCTGGCACGGGACCTGGATAATGTGTTCACGTGTCACCACTGCGTGGGGTCGGACTTGGCCGCGGGGGTAGTCAGTGGAGGGCTCGTGGGGTAGTGTCAACATTTTTCGCACATTGTATTTGAAATAAATACACTAATTTTATATTATTCACTTCTTGAAATTATCTATATTGTGTGTACACATGTTTTCGCTAACTCATCGCCTTAGTAGATTTAGCATCACTGATTGAGACAAGACATGTGATGGACGATCTTTCGTGAAAAATATTTACAGAATCTGTGATTCTGTTCCTATTTGCTGTGAACATTTCGTCAACTTTCGACATCATTTACGGAAAATATCGTATTGTTTGTAATTATTTTTCCTGAGATATGGCGCATATTGTTAGGTACACAATCACATGGTTTGTCTTAGTTGTCTAACATGCCGATACATAGAAAATACTAGGCTAGTGTCTTGATATCACATTTATCAGGCAAAGCTAGGAAACGCATAGGAATTCCGAGGTTTAAGGAATTCCTATCGTTTCAGAGCCGAGCCTTGGTAAAGACTCGGTAACATGGGAAGACCCGTTGCTAGGCAGCCATTCCATTTACGTCACATATCTGTGGAAGCTAGGCCTGCTATATACAAATATATTATTCCAGCCATCTTCTATTTTAGCTTAACGAAAGCAAGGTGTATGATCAAGTGGTTTCCGAACCCGATTTTCCGACATGACGTAATCTGTGACGTCATTTTTTACAGTAGATTTTCGTTAAAATCTTCCTAACAAGCGGACTGATTTGCATGATATGTAGCTCACCAAATACGATGGCATATGTGTTTTATGGGTGCTCTGAAAGTTCTTTACAATAACTTATAAATTTCACGAAGAATCGAGTACCGTTTATTTCTTACATTCACGTGCTCTAGTTTGTATTTACAATGACGGTAACCGATTCTTCGTCAAAGCGACACAATTATGAGATTAAAGCCGCCTATACAATAAAGGGCAACGTGTACCGCATTTGCTGCGGTATATTTCATAGTTATTAAAGGAGATGTACTGTAAACACATCTAAAAAACATGACGTCATGCCGTTCGGAAACTACGTGATGCCCCACCTTGGAAATTTCATAGTCAGGCGGCCTCACAACTATTATCATTATATGCTGAGATAGCATTTAGCCGTCGTATGACATCATGACCTACCGTTACTATGGCGTTACGGTGTCTTGAAGACGATGAAGTAATCAGACGTTCGATATGCAAACGATTCCAAAGCATTATACAAGACAGTGATCTACCTATACCAAGTTAATTGACTATTTATGCACTTGTAATTTAGCTACACCCGACAATGGTATATGTGTATGTTTTCTATTTACAGGTACATACTCAGTAGGCACAACATGTTCTGTATATCAGGTACATCATCTGAGACATTTTCTGGAAAAATAAACATGAATTCACCATTACCCCACTTACTGATTGGCATCAATATACATTTTATATCCGGCGTAAATTTCCACAGTGATACCAGGGGCGATAACCGTGTTTCCTTAAAATGTTAACGGACATTACTATTAATTTTGCTCTCTGTATTTATTTGTTGACGTGCAATGATCATACTTTATAATGTACCGAAAATATTATTTAATCACATTTAATTAGTATAAATAATCAAAAAATATCATGCCTTATTTGCATATGAAAATAGCCTGATACCACCGCTAGTCACTATCAGTAAAATAAATATTACTAAATGATTACATCTGTATAGCGGGCACTCGTAATTTTTAGAAATGGTGGAATAGTGACACAATTATACACTTATTACTTCCTATAAAGAACATTGTGTGCCTATTGCGTGGGTATGTACCTTTAATATGCTAAGTTGAAAGTAACTATTATTCCTGCATGGCTGTCTTCAATCTCGTTTGTACGGAGTCCCCAGGGGACGTAGAATGTTTTTTTTATTAATTCGTTCCTACGAAATAACAATTCGTTCCCTCAAATTTAACAATTCGTTCCCACGAATTAACAACGGGAACGAATTGGTAATTCTTGGGAACAAATTGGTAGATCATTGGAAAGAATTGTTAATTCGAGGGAACGAATTGTTAAATTGAGGGAACGAATTGTTATTACGTGGGAACGAATGAATACAAAAATCCATGTCCCCTGTGGGGAACGAATTGTTATATCGTGGGAAAGAATTGTTAATTCTAGGGAACGAATTGTTAAGTTGAGGGAAGGAATTGTAATTTCGTGGGAACGAATTCTTATATCGTGGGAACGAAATGTTAATTTGAGGGATCGATTTATCATTTTGTGGGAACGAATTATTATATCTTGGGAACGTATTGTTAATTCGAGGGAACGAATTGTAATTTCGTGGGAACGAATTGTTATATCGTGGGAACGAATTGTTAATTCGAGGGAACGAATTGTTAAATTAAGGGAACGAATTATTATTTCGTGGGAACGAATTAATAAAAACAATCCATGTCCCCTGCGAGGCTCCGTACGTTTGCCCTGGTAACGTAATATGTACTTGGTACCATAATGTAAAGGGTGATAATTCGATAAACTTCCTGCAACGTGGAAAGCAAACTTAATCCATTTTAACGTTCCGATTTTAATGTGTGATATTCGTTGGGAAAAAACGTTCGCGGAGATTGAAAAAGGCATTTAGAATATGACGTCACAGTGTTTGTTTGCTTGTTTTGTTTGTTTATTGGTGTTTAACGGCATACCAACAGCTAATGTAATGAAAGGCTGGGCCAACGGGTTCGATCCCGTACCCGTATTTAACCTGCTGCATTATGGGGGTGGGGGTGGTCCCAAAATCAAAACGGAATATTTACATCGAGAACAAATATATTTATATTCTATTTCGCTTCTGTAGGTATCTAGAGTCCAGCTATTAGCGAGTACGCGTTCCTGCCCACAACTATCATGACTATACTGGCTGTTCTCAGATAAACCAATTAGGAAAAGTCACTCGAGAAAAGCATGAGAACCAAAAACTGTTACAGTGCAACAGTCGACGACAATCGGCCGACATCGACGGCTTTCGGAATCATCTGGGACCCGTTTCACTAAACATTGTACAGCTGAAATGTTCGTAAACAATTATTGGATTTACATTTATTTACTCCATCAGCTGAAATTTCTAGCCGATCCTATTTACTTACGAACATTTTAGTTTATTGCAACGGGCCCCTAGTCGGCCTTCAAGGCGGGACCAAACATCCCGTCTCGATCGCTCGCTCAGTGGGTGTGGTCGGTCAATCATCCACGATCCGTCAACGAGAATGCAAATTTCAACTGAGCCTGCATATTTACCAACGGATTCGTCGAAACGCAATAGATAGTGCCGCTGGTATACATGCATCTATTTTCCATACCAAAGGCAATCTATATCACGACTATCGCTTGTCGACATAGACAACTCATTACACCGTTTGAGTCTAAACACATATCCGTTGTTAAAACTTCATGTTCATTTGACACAACTGGGTCGGAGGGCACACTAGAATGAACATTTCTCGTGTACTCGCCCGTGTAGCGTTTGACCTTGGAATGACCACATACACACATGTTACGCCTGATTAGCCAATAGCTAATGGACTCTTCCTCGACTATTCCATCAACCTAATTGGCATGCCTTATACATGGATTCCTGAGAACACCATTGTCTCACCATTGTAGTAAATACATTCAGCCTTGAAAATAGAATAACCTGACCTGATGCCAGGTCTATACCATACCAAAGTCATTGGCCCCTTTGGCCTAAAAGTAATATGATTAGGAATAATCGTGTTAATTACTCATAAAAGGTGTATACTAGTAATCATATTTAACAATCAAGAATGGCAAAAAATATACCTGAGGGCCAAACCTGGTGTCCGCTCGGTATTCCGGTAAGGATGAATCCCGATCGTTAATGTAGTAGGTCACAGATAGAAACACTCAGCTTCAATAATAATTTCTTGATGTGATATATGAATATAACATATGTAAATATTGTCACGTTACTGTATACTATATGGTACATGTACATTGAGTTGCCATCTCCGCCATCTTTGTATGTACAAGACATCGTACAGTTTCACCACTTCGTGCGTTTGACACATACAGCAAATAATATGACAGTAAACCGAATAAAATTTGGTGCAATACATAATAGACAGATAGGCAAACTATAAGTATTGTGCCAGTAAGCTTTACAACCAATGAGATATCTGAGCATTTCTGCCATCAATCTCAAAATAAATGTTGATTTGTAACTTTTCAATCTGATGCACAGCCTATGTTAGTGTGCACGTTGCCCATAGGTACAGACATATTTACTCGCATAGTAGGTGAATAGACACCAGGGACAATACACTCAGGTAACTGCTTACATGTCACTGGATGTCCGAAGGTATACAATTCCATGGCGTGTCTCATATAGCATTGCTTGAAATACCGGATGGCAACCTACACCTCCGAAAATATTTCCTCTAACAGTTTGCTCTTTTTGCACGAGCAATGCGTGCCTCAAACAAATGGCGGTTAAAATGTTTGCTCCCACGACATAACAATTCTTTCCCTATAATTAACAATTCGTTCCCACCATATAGCAATTCGTTCCTACGAAGTAACAATTCGTTCCCGGGGAACGAATTATTATTTCGCAGTAACAAATTGATAAAAAACATTTTACGTTACCACCCACCGCAGACCGGGACACCACAGCCAGTGACAACCGGAGGCTCCGCACCGCAACCGCCACCCGCAGCGACGAGGAGCCAGGCAAGCCATTCCCAAGCCACCCACAAGGCCGCCACTGGCAACCCCAGGCAGCTCATTTCTCCACAGATCCCAATGCGCAGATAGCATGACACTGCACAGTATTCAACACAGAGTAGACGACCCGATGTCGGGTCCACAGAGGCCTAGGCCACCTCCCACTGAATGGGTGGTAGACACGAGCGAGGCCTTGTCCCCGAGGAGGGGGGGACTAAATTATTTTTGTTGGTTCTGTTTTTCTCTTTGTTGGTGTCGTAGGCGTCTGGCTACGCCGCTAGGACCGCATCTGGTTTGTGTTTGAGTGAGCTGTATGCATGAAAGTCACAGATGCCCTTATCTGGATTGTGTATGTATATGTTCTGGGTGCGTGCCTATCTAAGTGTGTATGTCAGGGTTATGTCCAATGTCATATTGATTTTGCTCATCTACTGCCCTAAGGGCGAAACAGATGGTCCCCATAGGGCCAATTTCTGTTGATTGACTATATGGACAATATGATGAGACCACTATGCCCGGCTCGACAACTAACTGCACAGAAACAGCAGCTCGCAGGATATCGTTAAAATAATCTAGGGTTTGCTATTTGTTTGACGCCAGCCGTCCGCATCAAAGGCATTGGCGTTCAGTCCGACCGGGCACCATATTAACTGTTTGAGTTTGATGGGTCTGTATGATTAATGATTGTAATAGTTGATTGTTTGAGTTGATTGCCTCGTGATCAATGATAACCGCCAGGTACTACCATTATGGAAGAAATGGTATAGGTGCAGTTATATTATACTTATTTGATTGCACCGCATATCGTGACATTATGTTACTTTCCTTGTTGCAAGTCAACTCGCTATTGTAATGAGACCAGTGGCACAAATGAGCAGACATAAGGTGATAAGTGTTGTAGCATTGGATGCAGGCAGCAGCCAGCTGTCACCATTAATCTAATATTAATATTAGTATTATTAGGTGCGAGCATCGAGCAGGCAGACGAGCAGCATAGTATGCAACAGTCCTCTCGTTGCCGGAGAAACATGTATCCCCGACACAAGTGATGTTGCTCGTCATTCGACTATTCACTCTAGAATGAGTAACGCCTCCCGGCCGAGTGTACGGACGTCTATTGACATGTTTACAAATTATATTAAATTGGCAAATCCTGAAAATATTTACAGCGGTTTTCAGATATTGGATGGAGACAATGGGGCCTAGTGTCACGGACGTAACTTAGCTAGGCCACTCCATCGGTTTTTTTTAATGTGTTTCTATCCACGATACCGGCGTATAACTGTTTGCCTGAGTTGAATTTAAAGTAAAAGTATTATATCATTTATTTTTGCAGCTTTTAATTTTGGTGGAGCAACGGTTTCATCTTTATATTTTATTCCAGTACCCTGTCGCCTGAATGTATTTTAGTACAGCTATATGTATTTCATTTTCACATTCTCTAGGGGGGAATATTAAATTGTATGGAGATGATATAACATTATATTTTAAGCAGACAGCGGCTAAATCTTCTCTTGCTAATTAATGCGCTGGGCAGAAGAAGAAATAATGGTCCAGTTCTTCTATTTCTTCTTCGTCGCACTGACTACAATTCAAATCTACATCAATATCACTGCCTTGTGGATGAAGATTTGCCTTTATACCGTTTCTACCTAGTCTGAGTCGTGTTATTATTTTATATGAAATTCTATCCTTGCTGTATTGTTTAAATTCATTTGGTATGGTAGGCACCATGACTTGAAATGTGTGCCCGCCATAGTAATGCTTATGAATGTTATCCCATCGTTTTCGCCATTTTGATTTTATTTTTTGTTTAATGACTGAATATAATTCTCTGTGAGTAGGCAGAGTATTATCTTATGTTCCTATCAAATGAGCTGTGCTTGCTGCACGGTAGGCTTCTTCGTTGCCAGGTATTCCAACATGTGAGGATTCCCATTCTATATTAATATGTTTCCCTTGTTCCATATGTTTACTTATACTAATTTTAATGGCATGGACCTTGTCAGGTCTCGTTTTAGATTGGGGGCCAGTTTGTATTGTTCTACGTGACCTAGTTCCGGGATCACACACGCAGCTGAGGTGATACCGAGTTCTGGGTTTTTGCTACCGTCCGTATAGATGTGTATGCTGTCTTTCTAATTATGTTGTAAATATTCCATTGCGAGTTTGAGGCTAAGGGCTGGATTCTTAGTTTTATCTTTTATAGTTTCTGTGAGATCAGATCCAGCTGTAATTTCAAATAGATAATTCGTGATATGCGTTTTGAATGGCTGCATCTCAGATTCACCCAAATCATATTCTTCTGTTAAGGTTAGTACATTCATTGCATAACACGTTTTTATATTGGCTTTTTTGTTGGTATAATTATTGACTGTATTGGTTGCGTCTCGTTTTAGTTTAATCATATTGTATTTGTATGCTGGTTTGAGTTGTATTAGTTCGTTGATTGTTAGGTGCGCGCCATGGGGTTGTGTTCGGGCCCAGTATTTGAGTAATGTTTGTTCCGTTCTTAAATCTAGTGGTAGCACTGCTGTTTCTACTTCGATTACTGCGGCTCTTGTTGTTTTATAGGCACCCGTGGCAAGCCTTAGCGCTGCTCTTTGAATTAATTCTAACTTATCCAGATGAGCAGCCGCAGCATCTTTGTATAGCATGCATCCATAGTCCATCTTCGACAGGATTAATGCTTTATATAGTTGTAGGGGGAATGATTTGTCTGCACCATACTATGTACCTGAGATTAGTTTCATTAGATTTAGATCCTTCCTACAACGTTTAATTAGATCTGATATGTGAGGTCGCGAGGTAAGTCTATCTATCGTCCAAGTACATACCTAGGAACTTTGCTCATTTTTTGTATGGTATTGCCTGATTGTTAACAACTACTGTCTGTTTCACGTTAACCTGCCCAAATTGTACACCTATTTAAACACCCTAAAAATATTAGTTTTGGCATAAAATCATTTTTCAGCAAGATTTAGCAATGAGCCATCTTTTTATTTTTTGAAATTCGGTCCAATAATTAAATCAAGAATTGAATGCAGGGTTGCAATGTTAAAATGTCACGTGCGGTCAGATTTTCAACATTTTTCTTGCATCTAACTGCTTGTCGGATTTCATCATTAAAAAAAACACACTAACCTTGTATTTACGAGAGAAAATCTTGCCAGGTTGAAAAATAAAGGAATCGAGCCTTCATTTCTCGGTGTTCGTACAAGAATTCCAGAAGAAAATGCCGAGAAATTGGTAAAAATACAACATGATGTCATCATCATCTGCTACAGCTTTCGTATCTATTGACAACGCCAAGTTGAGGTTGGCACGCTGTTCCTACCATGCAAAATGAATTGCACATATCCTCACACATCGACACCGGTGTAAATCTACCTTCTCTAATGGTATGACTTGGGAACACCATATATACGTCATTTCCGGCGGAAGTATACAGTCACTTCCTGTGAGCCAGTTTCTTTGCCGGACGAATTTCCGGCGGACAACTTGGTTTACTAAATGCTGATTGGTTGGTGAAGGTCACGAGTTTAATCGAATCAAGTTCGTTAGCATTCACAATTTACAATACATTAGGACGTATTAGCAATAGTATCAGATCGACTTGGAACCTTATGGATGAATGATATTCGCTAAATATATGAAGATTAAATGATTAATTGATATATTTTAATGTAAATTGTTTAAGTTATATGCCAGAAAATGATGTTAATAAACAAATGTATTAAGAATTTGTGTTCAGTTCGCAATAATAGTTGTTGTTTTTGTTTACCGGAAGTGATTATTGCAATAGTAGTTTCTTGTTTTATTGTCAACAACTAAAATTCGGTGAAATGAATTTATAAGGCAAAAGCCCATCCATGACTGTTTATTCGAAATAACTTTGTTATTAGACGGATTTTCTTGAAATAAAAAGTAGGCTCATTTCTAAAAAATAGTCTTACATTGTTTTATATAAAAGAATAAGCAGTTTGTGGTGTTTTTATAGCAATAAATCTTGGGCAGCATTTCGTGGAACAGACAATAGTTCTTTAATTTTGTATGGTTGATCTCCTTTATATGCATACCGTTGCCCCGTGGTTTTATAGAGTAAGTGTCCTCCTCTATGAAAGATGGCTGCCTCAGTTTTTAGTGGGGATATTTTAACCCCCCACTTATTTTTCCATGTTGTGATTTTATCTAATGTTGTCTGTACAGCCCCAAGTCTATATTGAGATCGGTATGTACATGCCAGATCGATCTATCATTTGCAAATCGCGATAGGTCATTTTTGATAGTTGTAATCGAGTTGTTCTCATTGAGTTCGTTATACAATGTATCTATCATGATGTCAAACAGCGTTGGACTAACTACGTTGCCCTGGGGGCTACCGTTATCTACATTTTGAAATTCGGAGTGTTCTGTTCCTATTCGTACTCTAATATTTGCTGCCCGTCAGCAAGTTGTCAAGCCACAACAACATTCTGTTATGTATGCCCTTCCCGATGAGTTGTTCTATTGCACCTTTTGTCCACATTAAGTCAAAGGTTTTTTCTAAATCTAGGAATACTGCAACGACCATTTTCTTTTCCATCATGGCTGTTTTAATAATTGTGTCTAGTCGTGCAAGTTGATCTAATGTATATCTGTTATTTCGGAATCCTGATTGGGTCGGACTCAGTTTCTGATTTGTTTCTAAGTGATGTTTTAATCTGTCAGCTACCATCGTTTCCATTATGTTACATATTGCTGGTGTTAGAGAGATGTGTATGTATGAGGGCGGAAGTGTTGGGTCCTTCTTTGGTTTCAATATAGGGATGATGGTAGCTTCTTTCCATGTATCAGGTAGTGTACCATTTACCCAAGACTTATTTATCACCAGAAGCAGTTGTACCATATATTCTTTGGAGAGATGCTTTAATATTGCATAGTGTATCTTGTCTGCTCCTGGTGCAGAGTTTTTCTTATTTTTAAGGGCATATTTTAGTTCTGACATAAGGAAGTACCGATTGAGGCAGTCAACCTCATTAGATTCTCGCCATAGCGTGTTAGTATCTATTTTTGTTTGAATTTCAGGGATTATCTTAACCTTAACTGTTTTGAATTCGGGATTAAGGTTATTGTCACTTGACATAGTTGTATAATGTATGTGACCACCTCTGCTTTTTATGTGTTGTCGTACACAAGGCTATTGTTATGTAATAGTGGAGGCATTGGTTTTATAGCTTTTCCTCTGATTCTATTAAATTGGTCCCATCATTCTTTGCTCGTTTTGTCGTTATTTATTTCTGATATAAATGTCTCCCAACCACAACTTTTGGCGTCATTACTTACTTCAGTCGCGAGGGACTTAGCTTTAAAATATTCCCCTCGCCTAATTTGTTTATGTGTTGTATGATATTGATATGCTTGTTTCCATCTACGCAGACAGTTCTCCCTGTTGTAATGGCATTTTTGCAAGCTGGTGTCCACCAGGGATTGGTTGGGCGATTATGAGCTTTACCACGTGTCTGTGGTATAATCTCCGTACTTATGTTATAGAGGGTGCTCACAAATTCATCGTGGTATTGTTTTGTATCTATATTTGTATCTGCGTGTAGTCTATTAGTGCATAGTTGTTGGAATAGATCCCAGTTAGCATAACTTAACTTCCATTTAGGAATGGTGGTTGGAGTACTTCTATGGTATTGGGTAGAAACTTTAGTAATTATCGGTTAGTGGTCACTTCCTAGTGTAGAGTCATGGACGGACCAGCAGGTCAAGGAAGCTAAAGCAGGTGTTGCTAATGTTATGTCGGGTTTTGTTCCAATACCTTTACTTGACGAAATGTGTGACGTATCGTAAATTACAGCTCCGTTGTTAAGTACTACATAATCAGTGATATCTAGAAATTGTATTATTTCATCACCTACTTTGTTTGTCTTAGAAAGGTAATACACGTCCCATAGTGGGTTGTGCCCGTTGAAGTCACCCAATATTAGAGATGTATTGCTTAATTGTGTGATAATTTTGTTGAGGTTGTTTAGTTTGGGTTCGTGATTATGGTTACCAGGGCCAATGTACACATTTAATATATTAATGTTTCCTTTATTGCTGAGTACCTTAATACCACACTAGAGGTTATTTAGTTTTTCTTTAAGGTGATTTGTTTTAATGTCTACACATGATATTCCATTTTTAGCGTATATTCCTACCCCACTGCCATGGAAAGAATTGGTTGCGTAGGATACGAGGTTGTATCCAGTGAGTGTTGAAGGCTTTGACATTTCTTGCAGGCATATTACATCAGGTGACATTACGTTATTTTCTAGAACATTGATAAGCTCTCCTTTTGTTTTTACAAAACCCCGACAGTTCCATTGAAAGACAGTCAGGGTCATTCCATTGTTTTTGTTTCTACCCATATTTGTTTATTCTATATATATTTTGCTTAGGATGAGCTTTTTGGTGCATATGCCTGACTCCTTTTCTGTGAATTTAGGACTTTATTACCATTAAATGATGTGTAAGTAGACTGTGTTTCTTTCTCCACTAACGGCGGCACTGATTTTATTACGTTTTTACATGTCTTCTGCTTGTTAGTTAATTTATTCTGTTTTTTCATGCCTGTATTTACTTTTGAACCAACTTCGGCTAGATTATCTTTTATGGGTTTTGTATTATATTTCCGTATTGCTGTTACAGATTTACGCGTATGCTAATGTTCTATTGTTGTACGTTTTGCTGCTGGACTGTTATTGGGTGTTGATATGGCTACATTATTGCTTGACGTTTGTTTGTTTATTGGTGTGTCCTCATTATAATTTGTTTCTTGTAGTGTCGTGATGTCTGCACTAATGGTCGAACTATTGGAAATAATACCTGTTAGTGTTTGAATGGGATGAGACTCTATAGATTCGGTTGATGTTACGATTATTAGTTTATTTGGGTCTGAGTCGTCCATACTGCTATCAAACATTAGGGGCTCGGGTGTTAGTGTTGCTTTATTTTCCCCAGTTCCGAGGTAGAGGGCTTAATACTTTGTCCGCTAGAGGTCGATTGTTCTCTGGCTTTCATTTTGTATCGTGTCTCTATTATCTTATCCCCATTTGTCAGTTTACCTAAAACGTTTAGTAAAGAAGTTTCCATTTGGGACCTGCCCATCTGTGACGTGTGCATTTTTTCAGTGGGTGGTTAGTTCTAAAAGCTGTTGTTTAGAAACGTATCCTTGCATATTTTCTTCTTTGGGGTTTTTTTGTTTTATGTTTTCCTTTTGTGGAGCTGGATTCTTTGGAGGCAGTTTTATAGATTCTTGTTTTGCATGTGTGTTGTTGGTGACTACTCGATTAGGCAGTGTTTTAGTTGCAAGGTTCATTATTTGTTATTTTAGTGCGTTGCGTGCCAGTTGCCCAGTGTTGTTCTTTTTTTCGAGATTTGATTTGTATTTAAGTAGCATCGGGCAGTAGAGATCACTTGACCGATGTCCACAAGCCTGTACGCCAGCTACGTAACAGTTATTGCAGAAATCATTGTCCCTGGTGTGTTTGCTCGTGCGGTCTTTGTAATAATGGTTGTAAGCGCAGATGGGGCATATTATTGTGTTGTTTCTGCATGCTTTTTGTATGTGACCAAATTGCTGACACTTATTGCAGTGAATCAGTCTTTGGATTGTTATGCCGATGTCAATGGGATTGCCTTCGTTAATGTAGGATGCTGGTGTAATTTGATAGGGCAGGGATGTGCGGAAGTGAATTAGTAGAGTAGATTTGTTTTTTCCTATTTGATGTGCCGAGGTGATATTGTTCTCATTGGCGTTTACTGCCAACATTAAGTCTTCCTTACTCAGACCTATAAAGTCGGAATGATTAGCGATTCAGATTGAGGTTTGTGGCTGGTTTTGTTGTTGTTTGCGTTGTGTATTGTTAGTTGATTGCGTTTGTGTTTTGAGTTATTTAAACTCTACGTTGCGCATACTAGCGGGTGCAGTGAATGACTTTGCCCCGTCAATCCACTTTTTCTGTGTACTGACTTTTATGATGTCTGCATTTGATCCATTATATTTAATCTGGGGAGTGATGATGAAGCAATTAACAAGTTTAAATATATTTTAATTAATTAATGTTCTGCCTAGCTACCTATTTATCTATCTGTCTATCTATATAACTATCTGATTGTACTAAGGCGTAGCAATTACAATGAATCTTTCTAGTATTACCTGGTTTGAGAGACTGGCCGACGTCAATAATTGATGCCAATATTTCGTTTTATAAACGTTTTATAGATAACGGGTGTATATTTAGTGTGGCCGCTACACTAGGTGAGAGTATTCATTTTAATTGCTACTGCTAATCGAGGTTAGGGTTCATGACTATGACTTATTTTTGATGTTCTGGGTGGTTTTGTGGTGAAGTTTCAAATTGCAGAGTTTTTGTGCTATGCCACTATACTAAGTTTGGCAAATGTTAAAAGTTATTATTTTAATATACTTTTACTCTATCGTTCTATACTACTATACTATATTTGCTACTGGTATAATCAGAAATCTTTTTACCTCGGTTCTCGTTATCTTCGGTTTTCAAAAGTCTTCGAAAATATCTTGTTTTGTCGCGTTTGCACCAATGTCCGCAAAAAAGTGCAAATATCTGTGCGTGCGCGTGTTTTATGTCGAATGTAGATAAGCAGTATCGGCTTTTATATTAGCAATTGGTAGCAATATGTTGTGATGGTTGAGGAAACCCCCAATATCAAATCACACAAGTGATGTGCCGGGTACAGGCAGTGACGGCTATAGATTACTTCAATGCAAGTGTAAATATTGGTGGAATTTTCAGACAAAGGAGAGGTGAGAATAATGGCACAGACTAACCTTAGATATTCAGCGAAGCTAGTCGATGTTGTCTATGATTGCCTACTTCAGTGTTCAGGTGATATATACTTACAGAGTTGTGTTTTATCTGCTTTATTTGGTGATTTTCAGAAAAGTAAAACGGCTTTTTGTTGTTGTTATTTCTGAATCAGTATATTATGTATTTCTTATATTTACACGGTGGGAAATGGCTCGAAGACCTTCCATACCCGGCTTATTTATCAATTTATTCATTCGGCTCATATTTAAGGGTTTTTTTTTTTTAGGGGTGGGAATTGCCTCGAACACCTTCCATACCCGGTAATTTATTACTCGATTATCAGTTTATGTATATAGTTGAATTAATTAGCCAATGGCGATTTAATTTGATTACAAAGAAATCTAATAGTATGCAATGAATATTATTGTAGTGACATTTATTTTCGCCACATGCTATTCACACAATGTACAAAATCTGGAAAACAGACGCGGATTACCTGTTGTTTGGATAAATGTGTGTGTTTGATACAGCTCTTATGTAAATCTGTACATCAAGGGAAATAACTACTGTCTGTTTCACGAAAGCAGCCCAAATATTACGACCATATAAACAATTCAAAAACAATATAGTTTTTCCGATAATATTAAATTAAAGGAAAATTTAGAAATGAGCCTTCTTTTTATTTCGTGAAATTTGGTCAAATATTGATTTTATAGTGAAAAAACAATTTCCCCCATGTTAAATCCCCAAAGACATCTTCACTCAGGAATTTTTAGAATTTCAGAAATACTGGACAGATTTTTAAAATTTAACTTTTGTTTTCTTTGTTATATCATTTCCAAGCTATCTAGCTAGGTTTCGGAGTGTATTTCCAATTTGTTTTTGCTTTGACTCCTCCTACAACTCGTCTACCTCTTTTTCCCCCATGTTAAATTCCCATAGAGAAAGCAATGTTTCGTAATAAAATCAATATTTGACCAAATTTCACGAAATCATAAGTCTCATTCTTAAATTTTGATAAAATTTAACTTTATCAAAAACTATATTGTTTTTGCATTGTCTATATAGTTGTAACATTTGGGCAGGTTTCGTGATACAGACAGTAGTACACAATTTGATGGGATTGACACCGTAGACTGCTCATATCATACCAATCTCACGTTTCAGCAGGTCCATAAATTAAACTAAACAACATAATTTCTAGTCAGTACCGTAACAAGGACGAGGCAGACGAGGCGGTCGCCTCGTATCTCACTTTGCCGATACCTTTTATGCTAAGAATTAAACGGATACCTGTGGTGGTGGCTGTGATAATGCTTCCCTGATCCCCATATTGGGACATGGTTGTCTGGTTTTTACCTCTGGATACGGCCCTGCTAGTTATAACATTGGTTAGATTGTTGTCACGTGGTGCGTGCGTGCGTGCGTGCGTGCGTGCGCGCGCGCGCGCGCGCGAGCGAGCGAGCGGGCGAAACGTCTTTATTTATAGAAGAAGCTCAGTTGGCCTAGCCAATCTTCCCTGAGATCATCTATCTATCTACAAGTACACGTATATTTAACAAATACTAATGATACAAGTACATGTAAACATGAGTCACAATGTAACAATCGCAGGAGTATGATTTTCTTATATATATATACGCGTGCGTGCGTGCGTGCGTGCGTGCGTGCGTGCGTGTGCGTGCGAGCGAGCGAGCGAGCGAGCGAGCGGGCGAAACGTCTTTATTTATAGAAGAAGCTCAGTTGGCCTAGCCAATCTTCCCTGCGATCATCTATCTATCTACAAGTACACGTATATTTAACAAATACTAATGATACAAGTACATGTAAACATGAGTCACAATGTAACAATCGCATGAGTATGATTTTCTTATATATATATACACGTGCGTGCGTTCGTGCGTGCGTGCGTGCATGCGTGCGTGCGTGCGAGCGAGCGAGCGAGCGAGCGGGCGAAACGTCTTTATTTATAGAAGAAGCTCAGTTGGCCTAGCCAATCTTCCCTGCGATCATCTATCTATCTACAAGTACACGTATATTTAACAAATAATAATGATACAAGTACATGTAAACATGAGTCACAATGTAACAATCGCATGAGTATGATTTTCTTATATATATGATGAAACCGTACATGAGTATTAAATTAAGAGCTATTCATGTTGAGTACTTGTATGAACATGCACTATGCGAGCGAGCGAGCGAGGGGCGAAACGTCTTTATTTATAGAAGAAGCTCAGTTGGCCTAGCCAATCTTCCCTGAGATCATCTATCTATCTACAAGTACACGTATATTTAACAAATACTAATGATACAAGTACATGTAAACATGAGTCACAATGTAACAATCGCATGAGTATGATTTTCTTATATATATGATGAAACCGTACATGAATATTAAATTAAGAGCTATTCATGTTGAGTACTTGTATGAACATGCACTATGCGAGCGAGCGAGCGAGGGGCGAAACGTCTTTATTTATAGAAGAAGCTCAGTTGGCCTAGCCAATCTTCCCTGAGATCATCTATCTATCTACAAGTACACGTATATTTAACAAATACTAATGATACAAGTACATGTAAACATGAGTCACAATGTAACAATCGCATGAGTATGATTTTCTTATATATATGATGAAACCGTACATGAGTATTAAATTAAGAGCTATTCATGTTGAGTACTTGTATGAACATGCACTATGCGAGCGAGCGAGCGAGGGGCGAAACGTCTTTATTTATAGAAGAAGCTCAGTTGGCCTAGCCAATCTTCCCTGAGATCATCTATATATCTACAAGTACACGTATATTTAACAAATACTAATGATACAAGTACATGTAAACATGAGTCACAATGTAACAATCGCATGAGTATGATTTTGTTATATATATGATGAAACCGTACATATTAAACCGTACGTATTAAATTAAGAGCTATTCATGTTGAGTACTTGTATGAACATGCACTATGTATTTGCTCTTAAAATATTCTACGGACTTGGCAGTTTTAACATACAATGGTAGATAATTCCATATTTTGGCTCCAGAATAGACGATAGTAGACATGTATAGTTCAATATTAGGTTTTGGTAGACTATGTATTTGCTCTTAAAATCTTCCTCGGACTTGGCAGTTTTAATAATTTGAATTGCTTTTTGATGTTATACGATCTTCAATTTTCATCCAATTAAGTTCCTTAAAAATTTTGGCAGAGGGGTAGTCTATATATGTTTATCCAAAATAATTATTGCTGCTTTCATCTGTACTTTAAGAAGTTTAGAGAGTGACTCGATGCTGCAACTTCTCCAAACAGATGCACAGTAGTCAATATGTGGTAATATGTATGAATTAAAGAATAGTAGTATGCTAGGTTTCGGTAGGTATTTTTTTATTCTACACAAAAGATATAATAATGAATTACATTTGTTGACAATGTTTTCTACGTGGGTTTGCCATGATAAGGATTGGTCTATGTGAATTCCAAGTAGCTTTTTACAGGATGTTTGCTGAAGCTGCATATTACTAAAGATTATTGCTGGAAGGAGTTCTCTATTAGATTTAAGTTTGGGTTTTGTTGATAGGATCATTGACTTGGTTTTATCAATATTTACTGACATAGTATTGACTCGACACCAGGACACAACTTCAGCCAGGTCATAATTCAGGTTTGTTGCTACTGCATCTGGGACTAATTTTAGTGAATCATTATGGTCATTAAATATATCCACTAATTTCCAGGGTTGATTTTGCATACCGAGCAAAACAGATTCTTCATTAAAATGTTTAACTGACCTGTAAGTTATCACCTTGTGCACTGGACATTTCACAATATTGTTAGTAATTTTACGTGTACATATTATGGGGTAATTATCACTTATTGCCATATTTGGTACGGATGTATGAACAACATCATTATACTGATTTGTATATATATGATCGATTAATGTTTCAGATTTTTCATTTACTCTAGTAGGTACTGTAATGAGTTGCTCCAAATTATTTGAGTGTGTGATAGCGAGCCAAGTTCTTTTCGCACTGCTGTCAATTAAGAAATTAATGTTAAAATCACCTAACATTATCACCTCTTTCCCCTCAATACATATATTGTCTAATAGTAGTTCCATCTCATTGAACCATTTATTGTTAACAGATGGTGGCCTATGCATAGTGTCGGCTATGTCTTGTATTTCCTCAAACACAGACGTAGGTAGATCACCATCCGATAAATTGTTAGTACCCACATGCAAAACGACTGCTCTTGTGCGTCTAATGAAATTGTGGTCATCACTTGCCATTTTCACTAACGTGTTTTCGATAGTTAGTACTCGCCCTCCCGAGTAAGTATGTACTTTAATATCAAGGTTGTCAGCTGATAATTTCTTACAACTTAATATCCTTGTCATTTAATCTCCCGCAATGAAGGTCGTGTTGGCCCTGTCCATGTTTTTGCGAGATTTGTTGTAGGCAATAGTCGTCCACGGGCCACTTTCCTCAGTAGTAGAAGTATTTGAGTTGAGCAGAGGAGCAGAATTTACTGATAGTTTATGCTGTAACTGGTCTTTTATCAACTTCAGTTCCGTCATCACTGCATGTTTTAATTATTTAAGCTCTGTTCCGGCATTTTTCTCATTTGCTTTCATTAGCTCACCTACAAGTTTTGTTTTTTCATCCTGCACTGTTTTTATTTTATTTTTCAACATTTTGTTTTCTTCTTCCAATATCAGTAGTTTGATCAGATGTTCGGACACTAATAGTTGTTTTAAGAACTGATATTTCATTGACATATGCACTGGTAGCTCTCTCGACAGCTTCGTTGTTCATCACCATGGTCGTGGCACATTTCAATTGTTTCACATCATTTTCTAGTGATATACAATGTTGTCTTAGATCTTCTGTGCCACCTAGCAAACATGTCACTTGTTGTATCAATTCATCGTTGTTTGCAGTAGCTGTCTGTTCTGATTCTCAATTTCCTTGTGTTTGTTAAACAATTCTAGGTATTGCGCTAGTTGTTGCCGGACATCGACTTCAGTATAATTATGTCTTTCATCCATTGTTGTGACCGGTGCGTTGTATACTTGTTTTACACATGTTTGGTCAATGTCATTGTGGCTACTTGTACTTGTATTCAGCAGTGTGTGTGGGTTTGCTCTCTTAAGTATTGTTACATCATCATCACTGCAGTATGACAATTGGCTACAAGTGAGGTCAATCGCACATGCATTCGTCGAAGGAGAACGTTCGGATTGGTTTGTCTTCGGACTTAACATTTCTTTTCGTTTCAACGTAGCATTGTGTTCCTCCATTGTTAATGGTTGGGTCTTATATATTCTGGGAGTGGAGAAATTATGCTGCTTATCAGTACTGGTACATGGATCCGGGGATAATACACATTGTTCTGATAGTTTCACCGACAGATTGCCGTCGCTGGTTTCATCAAAACACGCCTCCATATACGAATCTGTGATACTTGTATCTATGTTTATTGAAGGCATTGCACTAACGTTTCTCCAAGTTTGATCATGCATCTGGGAAATAACATGACACATGGATTACGCTTCTGTTGCTGTTGTTGCTGTGCTTCATTATTGAGGGCATTTGATATATAATGCGACGAATTATCCATTACTTGTTCATCATCATCAGGCATTGCTTCTTTTAATTCTCTTTTAAGGATTCTTTTATAATCGCATTTGTTGAACTTCTTCAACTCATCAATGAATAATTTCGATATCGACTCTATATATTTGGACCGTAGTTTATTTTCTGATTCTGTGAACAGCTCTGCTGTTCCTGGTGAAAGTTTCGATAAATCCGCCATTATGGATACACATGTATAGCACTGGATAGTTGCAGATGAATGATAAATGTACGGGTCCGGAGTAGTTTATAGTATTGTAGTTATCATTGACAGGGGTTCATTATATGTCCAACGTTAGTAGAATAACTCTGTATCCGTATTAGCTAACGTAACGTAGTTAATATAGTTCAAACCGGAAGCTTGACGTTCACGACGTTACATGGCAATGATGTCAACATCTATTAGATGTCGGCTTAAAACGTTAATAACTTGACGTACTTTGTTTCTTTATCTTGGTATTTTCCGCCATCGTTTGAAATTTCCGTTTATACTGCTCTGGTAGTACCTCATGCGACTTTAACACTGTTGAATAATTTAGTTTTTCTGAAAAATGCCAGCAGTTGAACTTTGTTGGACTTGGTCAAAACCGGAACCGGAACCAGTCATTACAAATAGCTTTAAAATGCAAACAATACCCCAGCCGCATCTCCAAATCGTATTGACAGGATATCAAAAATGTTTTTTCCCATTCACGACACTAACCTACTGTTCTATTTATCCCGTCAACACCTACACATGGCTTTAAAGTGCAAAAAAAAAATAACCCCAGCCACCGCACATATTCATGCGCAGTAAGTAGGTCGTATTGGCAGGATATCAAGAATATTTCACGGCTCCGTGTTTCACGGCACATACGCACTGTGTTGACGGTATTAATGGCTATTGGTGTCTTGGAGCGTACACCACATACTTTGTTTTAATAGTATGTCGCAAATTGTGCAATTTAGCGTATTTTAAAATATGTTGTAGGCGTAAAAAGTCACACTTTTGTTGCAACATTTACGTATACAGCCAATACAAATTTCAATTTACATATTCATGAGTCTTAATTATCGTACTTCACCGATACTGATTACTGACAACACACGATACAATTTGCCGCAAACGCCGTCGTAAGCTAAGACGAATTCCAGCTCGAGTGCTTTACAAGGATGGTCAACATTTGTAGTCATTTAGTCGTATACTGTTTTATACATATGCAAAGTCAACTTCGGCAAAGTCTCATGCGAGATGAGGTGGAAAACTTCACGAACTGATTGTCTTAATGAAAATGAAGGGTTGACAATACAGTGTAACTAAAATGGGAAAAGTAGGCTACACCTTGAAGCTGTTGTGAGACGATTCTGACGATCAACTAACTTGCATATTACCTGATATTACATGACGGGTATGAGCTGGCTCTCTAATCATATGGGGTTCATTTCAATCATAAATGTGGCTGTGGCCGGGGAGATGAGGTTGATGGCATTGTTGTACATGCTAGTAGAGAACCATTATCACTATCTTATTCACGTTTTATGATACACACTGTTTGTATGAAGCAATATGGTGACAAACCAAACGAATGGCGAACAGTGCAAGCTCTGCTCAAACTGCGAGGATGCGTAAGTTGGTCTGGGCTTGCACTTGTCGCGTACGCCATAGGCACCTGTTTCACAGTCACATACACAAACATGATATGACTACGCATTGCGACATGTAATAGGTTATGTTTATGATTTGTCAGGTTCTATTGCGCTGTATGTGTTAATCAAACCTTATTATTCGTTCATGACACGTAACTGTAAACTAACTTAATGAATGGCGAACAGTGTAGATCCTTACCAGACTGTACAGATACACAGGTTCTATTGCGGTATATGTGATAATCAAAACTCATTATTAGTTCATGACACATTACTGGCACAGGCATAGGTAATAGTGATTGACAAGAATTGTGTGAATACCTCGTGCATTGACTGTCAGTGCAGACCCTGATCAGACTGTGCAGATGCACAGGTTTATATGGGTCTCCATCGCTCGTTGGGCACCATTTCTCCAATCACAAATACAAACAAGAGTTTTCAGACGACAACGAAGCTCGCCTGTTGGCAGCCTTCATTCAAACTTGGCACAGTTGCATAAAAAGCATGAATATTATATAACTTGTGGGGCGTGCGGTGGCCTTTTGACATTGGGGTCAGTGGTGCAAGGTGGGTCGTGGGTTTGCTATAACATAATATAGCATATTAAGATGAATGCATGTATGAACTATCAATGCGCTCCCTGAAAACAGATGTAAGACAAAATTTAACCCAACGTTAAGCTTAATAACGCACTAAGTTGGTGATTTTCTACAGCATGATCGCTATTCACATGATGAATGAATGTGCTAAGTTTGTGGCCTTGACCTTGGGGAAAGGGGTGGGGGTGGGTCGTAGATTTGCTGAAACACATGATAGAGGATCATCAGATGAATGCATGTATGAAATATCAAGGTGTTCCATGAAAGGAAACATATGTTATAAGACATTTACCCTAACGTTAAGTTTATGAATGTGCTATGTTTGTGGCATATTGATCTTGGGGAAAAGGGTGAGGTGGGGGTGGGTCATGGATTTGCTATAGCTTGATAGAGTATCATCGGATGAATGCATGTGTGAAATATCAAGGCGTTCCCTGTAAAGAAACAGAAGTAATCAACAGACATTTACTCGAACGTTAAGTTTATGATGTTGATATTAGGGAAAAGGGTGGAGGTCATGGATTTGCGGTAGCACAATAGAGGATCATCAGATGAATGCATGTATGAAATATCAAAGCTTTCCCAGTAAGGAAACAGAAGTTACACAACATTTTCCCCAACGTTAAGTTTATGAACATGCTCATTTTGTTGACATGGTGTCATGAATTTGCAATAGCACGATAGGGTATAATCAGATGAATGCATGTATGAATTAGTAAGGCGTTCCAAGAAAGGAAACATAAGTTACATAACATTTACCCCAACGTTAAGTTTATGAATGTGCTAAGTTTGTGACCTTGACCTTGGGGTAAGGGGTGGGTCATGGATTTGCTATAGTACAATCGAGTATCGTCAGATAAATGCATGTATGAAATATCAAGGCGCTCCATGAAAGGAAACAGATGTAATAAGACATTTATGAATGTGCTAAGTTTGTGACGTTGACCTTGGTGAAAGGGATGGGAGATGGGTCATGGATTTGGTACAGTACAATAGAGTATCATCAGATGAATGCATGTATGAAATATGAAGTGGGTCATGGATTTGCTACAGCATGATAGAGGGTCATCTGAGGAATGCATCTATGAAATATCAAAGCGTTCCATGAAAGAAAACATATAGTATAAGACATTTACCCCAACGTTAAGTGTATGAATGTGCTAAGTTTGTACCTTGACCTTGGGGTAAGGGATAGGCGATGGGTCATGGATTTGCTATAGCACGATAGAGTATCATCAGATGAATCCATGTATGAAATATGAAGGCCTTCCCTGTAAATAAACAGAAGTTACACAACATTTACCCCAACGTTAAGTTTATGAACATGCAAGTTTGTGACCTTGACCTTGGAGTAAGGGTTGGTCGTGGATCGTGTATTTCCTACGGCATGATAGAGGGTCATCAGATGAATGCATGTATGAAATATGAAGGCATTCCCTGTAAATAAACGGAAATTACACAACATTTACCCCAACGTTAAGTTTATGAACAAGTTTTTGACCTTGATCTTGGGGTAAGGGTTGGGTGGTGGGTCGTGGATTTGCTACAGCATGATAGAGAGTCATCTGAGGAATGCATGTATGAACTATCAATGTGTTATCATATTCCCGTAGTAGGATACACACTGTTTGTATAAAGCAAGATGGAGTCTGACTGAAATAATGGCGAACAGTACAAGCTCTGATCAAAACTTCATGGATGCGTAAGTTTGTCTGTGTCTGCACTGGCCGCATGTGCCATAGGCCCCATTTCTTTAGTCACATTCACAAACATGATAGAACTCCCTACGACTTGCGGCTACAATTTGACAGTATATCGCAGAGAAATAGGTGTGTATTGGGGGCACCTTTTGTACCGAAGGACCCCTACTAATCCGGAGGTGGAATCGATAATGGAGACGCACTAAAATTTGCTGATTAGGATTATAAGTTAAAACTATTGTTATGTTACTTATCTGGAGCTTATATTATTGTGAACAACAGACAATCCGAAATAACTATCGCCCCTGATTGGTCGGGTCAAAGATCAAATGGTCAGGCCACTTGAACAAACTATAATACTGGTCACGGTATTGTTCAAGTTCTCACACACTTTCGTTTTTCGCTTCCTTGTGTGAGAACTGTCAATACATATTCAACTGCTGTAATTGTGAATATCACAAACCATAGTGAACCCCTCCATATTGCTTGATATGTAAGAAATGCGGGTTCTCAGTTGGATGTACTAGTTTATCCTAATTACTTGACATACGGTTACGGAGGCGACACCAACTTGGGTCGTGTGCGATTTTACAGAACGGATGACAAGACCGTATAATACGTATATACTTACATTGTATCTAACATGGATATTGCGTACTTCACCATCATACCATCATCATGTATATTAAATTAATGAGGCTTTATGCTGGGCACACGTCCTTACAATAGTATGTGCTGACTAGTATAGAGATACCTCTACATGTAAGTGTGCATCATAACTCGGCACAGCCGGTACATAATGTATTCCTAATCTGTGTAGACCCGGCATAGCATGGATACAGATATGACATCCTTTACTTGCTGGATGAATACAAGATGGTCATTAACCCGATAGCTACCCTGGTTTGTGCCTCTGGTCGCAATGAGCTAGACCGGTTTTTCAGAATTGATTATCGATATTTTCATTGCACACATGGTACAGCCATTTGGGTAATGTGAATCCCTTCAGTATACTTTCAATCAAGTGTGACCTGATACCAGACACACAAAATTACGCGTTTCTGGTATCAGGTCACGCATATACGTAGCTAACGATGTTCAAGTTGTGTTATAAATTCACGTAGAGTTTATGTAACTGGGTTACCGACATATGACTGGTACGTGACTATGCACGTATGAAATTGTTTTGCGGCGACTGAATTGGTTGGAGAATTAACATATCAAAATGCATTCCAGTTACTTAGGGGTGAAAGGGCTAAATACATTTTCTTATTCAGTCACAACGACTACATGGTCTTCCATATTGTATATCCATATATATGTACTGATCATAATGTTATATCATGTGATGATATGACAAGCATGTATCATATGAATGCGGCATCTAAGGTGCAAATGTAAAGAATTACTTGGTTGGGTGCGACTTGGTTGTGTAATTGTCCTGCTGATAGGGGAACATTGTGTCGTTTTGAGCAGCATAGACACATCTTTAAGCGGTTTTATATGAGTCTACGCTGTCCTACATATGTCAATCGATCAGGATGCATGCCATTGAACTACAGTTTTAGCCATTCACGATTGTATGGAAATAGGTTATGACCGAGAACACTGTCCGTGGATTGGAAATCCATTTTGCTGCTTTTCTCATAATTCATCAGCATATACAAGCGCACGCACCTACATTCATTTGGTTTGTGCAACTCTCCCCTGGCTAGTGGATTATTGAGACGATTAATGCCAATTAAGATATATGTCGACTTGCGCACATGCACAGTCTTGTCAGGACCTTCACTGATCGCAAGTTCTGTACTAGTACAATGCTTATTCCTTAGTATTGTTGTTTGTACTAATCTCCGATGTATGGATACATTCAAGGATTCTTCAATTCTACACTCGCTTCCTCATTCAGCCGCGCGAAGTATATTGCATCGTAGGAGAGTTCGGGGTCCCTTGCGCTCACTGATCCGTCTCAGGTCTGCATTAAGTATTCAATATACGTGTAAGTACCATCCGCTTATTAAGGTCGAAACAAAGTTTATCACTATGATTTCGTCTATCACCCATCGTTCAACCGTATTGGGCGGATGCAACTACTGTGTCTGTTAGACCCAATGCCAACTTGGCACACATGTCTAAACATATACAGTATCGTCAATATATTGCATCCACTTTTGTTATAGAACTTTGTACTCGATTTTTTAATAATTGCGGTTCAGTGTTATTTATGATAGTATGGACAATATGGCGAATTATTATTCTTTCTGGTGATTTTCATCCAAATTCAGGTCCTATAGATATTGGCAATTCATTTGAATACTGATTCAGTTCAACTACTTCTCAATCATCCACACTCTCATTGAGTCCCAACATAATTCCAGAATCGGATCTGTCTCACCATCTGTCATTCGTACGAAGCAACGTTCAAAGTTTGTTAAAAGTGGATTTATTAAGGACTGAGCTTACGGACTTTGACTTACTAGCTATCACAGATACGTGACTTGGTGATGACAACAATACTGACAATATCCTTCTTAACAACGTTAAATCTCCTGAAAGGAAGGATCGACACGCTGATAGGCATGGCGACGTGATCATATATATTAGAAACACATTATTTCGTAAACGTAGACTCGATCTGGAACTCGCTGATATTCAATCTATCTGGGTTGAAATTGTGTCTAACAAAACGTATTTGTTATTTTGGCATCTTTTACAGACCCCAAGCGCTAACGTTATATATAGCAATATCATTGACGACTCAATTCACAAGAGCATTGATACCGGTTTCCAAGATATTATAATTGTTGGCGACTTTCATTATAGTACCTTAAACGTCCAATCGAACAGAAAGGTAACATCTATGTGTACACAATTTCCTTTAACGCAGTGTATATCCTCCATAACACAATTCACTGATAATTTGCAGTCCATTATCGACTTATAAATGTACTATTCGTATAAAATAAAGACTATAGTTATGAGCAGAGTAGGCGATCCATTTTTACTGCAAGAGACTCAGTTTCATTGTCTCATTTTCGGCCTTTTAAAATTATCCAAGCCTAAGATCAAGCCATTTGAAAGTAATAATTATATGAAAATATGAGAACGGTGATTATGATATGTTACGCAGGGATATCTCCAGAATAAACTTGGATGACTTAAAATCGCAAACTATTGATGAATATGAACATAATATTATTAATACAATTATTACACTTGCCGAGATCGATATTACTAATAAAGATATGCTCGTTGGACAGTACGATTTGCCTTGGATAACAACTAACATAAAGAGGACGATTGGAAAACGGAAACGGCTCTATCATAAGGCCAAATAAACTAATAATAACTCAAACTGGTTAAAATTTCGTAAACTTGGGAATGACGTCATTTTAGCGATAAGGACATCCAAGAAAGTTTATCCTGGCGGGATAAGTAATAAATTAAAATCAGGACAAGTCTTTTCAAAATATTGGTGGTCCATATTCAAACAGTTTATCAATAAAACTGAAAATAAAACAATTCCACCACTACAACATAATGGAACAATAATTGATGTTAGTAAAGAAAAGGCTTACATTCTAAATAATTATTTTCGTGACCAAACAGTTTTACCGGACCCTCCTTCACAACTACCTACTCTAACACCATATGCAGTGACTAATAACCTTGAATACATCACTATAAGTGAAATAGATATACAAAATATATTATCTAACGTACATCTAGGGAAAGCATCTGGCCCAGATGGTGTCAATAATCACATCATTAAATAATTAAAATCTGAACTAGTTGTCCCTTTAAAGGACCTATTTAATAAATATATACAATGTGGACACTTTCCAGACGAGTAGAAACAGGCCAACGTATATCCTCTATTTAAGGCTGGTGATCACTCTCTCGCTTCGAATTATCGCACCATATCCTTACTCAATACGATTAGTAAAGTTCTTGAAAGGTCAGTTTTTTTTAAATATTTGTACAATCACTTCAAAGACAACAATATATTAACACCTTTACAGTCAGGATTCATATCGGAAGATTCAACTGTAAACCATCTGACCTTCCTTTATAATACATTCTGTCGTGCGTTAATAAATAGAAAAGAAGTCCGGGTTGTATTTTGTGATATCAACGAAGCATTTAACCGTGTCTGGCATACCGATCTGCTTATGAAATTAAGAGCGGCATGTTTTACTAATAACGTACATGACTGTTTCACAAGATACACGCATGTACATTGACTATTGCTATAATCCCCTCCTGCGTATCTACAAGAGGATAAACATGCAGTTGCTATTGTACCACCAATATAAAATGGCTGTGAAAGGCATGGTGTACATATATAACATACTTGATCTATACAATGATTAAGATAATAGAAAAAAGATCATATGTGGTGAACACATAGAAAGTAAAACATGACACGTTTAATAGTGTATCGTTCTATGAGGTAAATGGTATCAGCTTGTGTGAATTAAATATAGCACATTATACCTATACATGGTAGAAATCTCATTTTAAAGTGTCTGAATATCAAGCATTTTCATGACACCACTAGCATATTACCACCAGGTCTTTGGTCATCAATATTGCTTTTCCGCCACCCCAATGTCGATGTCGTTCCGGCTACTTGTAGTAGCAGATACTTACCTGTTATCTTTGCGGCTATTGATCCTGTATTCGTCAATTTCCACTGCAATACAGCCACAAACATTGTTTGCTATTGGCATTTCCCATTGATGACAAATCTAAAACGATATACCCAATAGGAAACTGATTAATACTACTCTAGTTAGTATCAAACACGGTTAAAGTGATAACCTAATGGATACAATTCCACAGCCTAATACATAATTTGACATACTAATGGGGCTAAATTTGTATTTTTAGCGATTTTGGTGGTCATTTTGAATTACTTAGGACATCAATAAAAATGTAAAACACATTAAATTGAACATGCATTTATCTTTTATATGCATGTACATCACGATGAACAATTAACCATTCTTTGAATTTAGTTTGATAAATACGGTTGACATCGTTCATCGTGGTTTTATTCATGCTTGATGCAGTGACAGCCATCTAGATTGAGAGCTATCCTGCATGGTATGGTAAATTGTGATCTGTTTATTTTATTTACGATGCAGACATATCATTGATATGAATTCTTTGAAGGAATATAGTCCAAAATGTGCAATGTATGCGTTTGTGCTGCCTTACTACAATATTGATAAGTTTTCTTTCAACATTTTGGCGGCCAAAATTGGACTTTGATAATAATAAAAAATGTAACTAAAATCAATTTGCATTTATCTTAAGCATTAACATATAAACAAATTTACCTTGTGTCTGCGTTATAAATTAGATTTACCTGTCATTTAAATAGAGTATGTTTTTTTTGTCGAGCCCGCTTGCGGAAAGCGAGACATAGTGATCACAATGACGTCCGTCCGTCCGGGCACAGGAATGGGTACTTGTTGGGTACTTTTTGTACAAATGCTCTTCTGTGTATTGGACAAGCTTTTTATGGATCTTCTTGGGTAGGGTTAGGGAGAGTGTTTTGTTGGGTACTTGTTGTACAGTAAAAACCCAACAGAGATCCATTCGTGTGAACATGTGTGTCCGTCCGTCCATCCGAAATATTAAATACCTTATATCTCTGCAGTCCTAAGTCACATTGACTTGACATTTCATATACTTATTAGTCATCATGCATATATTCATGTTGTATCCCACTCATGCTGCTCCTGTGCCCCAAGGTCAAGGCCAAATGACTTAGAAGTTTGCGTTATTATAAAATCTGCGTTTTACGTACCTTACATATCCACAATTGTTACTCCAATTGACTTCAAACTTCCAATACTTCCTTTTCATTATCCATATTTTCATTCCATAGCCTGCCCAAGTGGTCCACATGCCCAAGGTCATTGTCAAATGACTTTGAAACTTGTCTTAAAATTGTTTCATACCTTATATCTCCACAACCCTTAATTCAAACGTCAAATAAATACACGCTGAGACCATCAAATGCCTCGACGGGCTCGACATGCGGGCCGCGGCCATCTGGTATTGCAATGGCAGCCGTTATGGATTTCACCTATTTTAGAGAGTTTCACCAATTTATATTTATTTTCCCTGACATGTAAATAAACCATTAACATGATTATGCTAAATTCAATTTAGAAACTACTTTTTTACATTTTTCTTTTAATTTTACAAAAAAACATTGTCAATTGTCAAAAGCGTGTTTTTTTTTACATATATCTTGGCGGCCATTTTCGATTCTGGCTTGCCTACAACGCGCAACAATATTACTATATGTTTGTTAGATTTATGTTATTCATCCACATATACTGACTGCATCTGATTTCGTGATTAGTTCCGATTTTATGACTTGTTTGTTGTTTGCTGCATTTCCATGGCGGCTATCCTGCACTTTTTTTCTTCATTGACTAATATCAAAGACTTGAAAACAGTTGAGAAGCTAAATGTTGCAAACTCGTCAAACCTTAGTGGATTTTGAGGCTTCTTTATATAGTAAATACATGGTTAGTGCCGTCGAATATAAAATATATTTGGTTGAGCCTTACACAACTTTATTGGGGCGAGCTTTAGCGAGCCCCTATAAAGTTGTCGGGGCCAAACCGAATATATTTTATATTCGACGGCACTAATCATGTATTTAATTCATACCGCATACCAAACTTAATCGTTTGAACTTGCGTGACGTCATGTGTTGACGTCATTCCCTCGCCATACGTCACAAATCTAGCGACGTCATTCAAAACAAGATGGCGGCGTCCACGCTAGGTAGATTCGGTATTGTATCTGATTAAATTTCCGATTTATTTACGATGAGCTTGAATATTGGCTGGTTTTAGACTACACAGTTGTCATAATAAGCATCACAATCGTAATGGACATACCCATGTCGCTAGTTACGTCGCATATACTGTAAAATGGAAAATATTCAACTGAACAGAGAGCGATTTCGATTTTAAAATTTATTCAACCCCCTTTATTATGCTACATGGAGCAATGGTTGCGGTATAAATGACTATACTGGGTTTAATGGCACACCGGGTACATGTAGGCATGATTGGACGTCACGTTATCATTTGGCGGGCTTTCCTGATTTGAAGTCATGTATTAATACAAACTTCATCTCAACATGCCGTCACCCGTTGACATAATTTTCGGAAAATTCTTTTTGCATTTGTTAATTCTAAAAATAATTCCTGCTCTTTTTCGTTAATGGAATAGTACGGAGCACTACAGATGACATATATATATATTTTTTATTAATTCGTTCCCATGAAATAACAATTCGTTCCCTCAATTTAACAATTAGTTCCCACGAATTAGCAATTCGTTCCCACGAATTAACAATTCGTTCCCTCAATTGGACAATTCGTTTCCACTAAATAACAATTCTTTCCCACGGGAACGAATTGTTAATTCGTGGAAACAATTTTTTATATCGTGGGAACGAATTGTTAATTCGAGCCACGGAGTTTACTTAGAATACAGTTTACCACCAGCTGGAGTCTGAATTTAAATGCCGTAAAACACAGGAAAGTGCATTTCCGGACATCTAGATTTCAAAATCTTTAGGGGGGGGGGCATGCACCCGGACCCCCCTAGCATACTCGTTGCACTCCGTGGAACGCGAAAATAGGACCCGATCCCACGTTAACAATTAACAATTTGTTAACACGAATTGTTAATTCGAGGGATGAACATTATGTTATTATATATACTGAGTATAACCATAGGGATTCTTATCTCTAATAGGGTGTATCTTCTCATGTCATAAATATATGGTGAAAAATATGTTCTCATACATACCCGCCGAACAGTAGGTGTGTTTTTAAAAAAATTATGCTTACTCCCCCCTTTGTGTTTGGAAAAATTAAAATTATGCCTACTCCCCCCTTCGTGTTTTGAAAAATTAAAATTACTCCCATTCTCATAAATATTCTCATAAAAATGGAGGAAAATCTGAGTAGTATATAAGAGTCATTAATTATAGCACCACCTGGTGGGAGGCACCACGTGTAGCCGGTGGCTTCCAGAGGGTGGTGGTATCATTTTGACTCTTATATACTACTAGTGTAAATAAAGTTGAGCCAGCTGTTGGACTAAATGGATTTGGCAACTGTCCAGATAGGTTGTTTTTACCAGTGTGTATAATAATGTAATTGTTTCGTTTTACATCAGTATTCGCTGACAGGATAAAGACTCGAAATCAGTTAACACAGGTACGATATATATATACTTTTATAGTTTTCATGACTAAACGATTGTGAAATATATTGTAACCATGCATTATAATAATGTAATAATGTAATTAAATGCACTTAAATGTACATGCCCACTCAGTATGCACAACTTGTTCTTTATAGGAATTAAACAAGTGTATAATTGTGTAACTATTCCACCAATTCTAAAAAGTACAAGTTCCCGCTATACAGATATAATGATTTAGTAATATGTATTTTACTGATAGTGACGCACGGTTGTATCATCATATTTTCATATGCAAATGAGGCATTATATTTTTTTAATTATTTATACTAATTAGATGCGTCACCTGAAACAAATTATATTTTAGACAGATTATAAAGTATGATCATTACACATCAAAAACTAAGTATAGAAAATAAATAGTAATTATGTCCGTTAACATTTTAAGGAAACACTGTTATCGCCCCTGATATCAGTGTGGAAATTTACACCTGATATAAAATGTATGATAATGCCAATCAATACATAGGGTAATGGTGAATGAATGTTTATATTTCCAGAAAATGTGTAAGATTATTTATGTGCTATAAATAAATTGTTGTGCCTACTGAGTGGGCATGTACCTTTAATCAATACCATAGTAACTGTTATGACTTCCATGTAATTATAGACACATATGCTATGATCGAATACATATCATGTTATTCCTTATATCCGCTGTTTTGATATCATTTTAATTCCATCCGTACGTCCGTTCATATGTCCATGTGACACGTTTCTTGTAAGTCATAAACCGTTTAGTTGTGAGTACATAACTCTAATTACATTTTATTACACTGATTTACATAAAGAGTTTTGACGGAGTAGTTATTCCAAATGTGCGTTTGAAGTGTTCTTTGCATACTCTCTGCTCCGTGGAGAGTGACCTAAGAACTTTTCTAATACACACTTTATTATGTAAGTTTATGGTAATATTTGTGTGTCATATTGTAAAACTGTCTCTCTATAAAAATATAGCGAAGTATGAACGTCAACACCCTGTAGGTGTTTTCTATATATTCGTGCGCGAAGAGTAAATGTTATTACGCAGAGTTTTATTGTGTAGCGTGGTGTAGCGATATAGTGCAACCTGTTGCATATAAAGCGGAAAACGTGTAGCTATAAACCGTTTAGAGAATGTAATACATGTACCTACATATCTGTGACTTGCTGCATGTATATTACTTCGATATGGTCTATCCAGGCGCAATGTGACTGTATTGTCTTCAATTACTGTCTGTTTCACGAAACCTGCCCAAATGCTGCGGCTATATAAATAATGCAAAAACAATATAGTTTTCGATAATATTAAAATATAACAACATTTAACATGTTTAAGAATGGGCCTACTTTTTATTTCGTGAAATTTGGTCCAATATTTATTTTATTGCGAAACAACAATTTCCACATGTTTAATCCCCACATACATTCAGACACAGCGTGAAGATGTCTATGGGGATTTAACATGGGGACATTTTTATAGTTTCAGAAACAGTGGACCGATTTTCGAAATGTAGCTTTTGTTTTCTTAGTTAGATCATTTCCAAGCTATGTAGCTATATTTCAGAATCAACTTCCAAAATATTATTTTTTTCGACTCCTCCTCAAGGTTCTCCACCTCTTTTTTCCCCGTGATCGATTCCCATAGAGAACTCATTGTTCGTAATAAAATCAATATTTGAACAAATGGCACGAAATAATAAGAAGGCGCATTCTTAAATTTTTATAAAGTTTAATATTATCGAAACAAATATTGTTTTGCATATTTAATATGGCCGTACAATTTGAGTAGATTTCTTGAAACAGACAGCAGACCCGTGTATGATGATATGCCTCCCCAGAAGGACGTATATATGGGTGTGACTGGATAAATATGACTTATGTGATCTGTGACCAGTGTAGCTCCTGATCAATGCTAGCACCCTACCTTAGCATCATGATCTATATTGCTTGTTAAAACCATGACAGGTGTTTCATTGGTAGTATCATGAACATTGTATATCATGATCAGTCTGTGCAGATCAAATCAAGGATCGTCAAATCAAATAAGAATCAAGGCGCGCCAAAAATGTAGCTGCACGATTAACGGAATACATGTAGCTGCACGATTAGTGGAATACATGTACATATAGCTGCACGATTAGTGGAATACATGTACATGTAGCTGCACGATTAGTGGAATACATGTACATGTAGCTGCACGATTAGCGGACTACATGTAACGCTAAGGACTTTATAGAATATGACCTTTTGTTTAAACCATATGAGCATCATCACGATCATACATGTGAATGAATATGTACATAAAGTATATCTGACCCTGTTCTCCTTAGTTTATATTATACAGATAATTAAGTTGCCAACTCCACCATGCTAGGCTGCACATGCTATCGGACAGTTTCACCACTTGGAGCGTTTGACACATACAGCAAATAATATGGCAGAACATTTAATACAATTTGGTGCAATACGTCCCAGATACATGTATTTATGACGTACAGTAATATATATATGATTTCAGTAGACTACACAAACATATACATATCTGAGCTTTCTATCATCACTCACAAAATATACGATGAAAATTGTTTCAATGTGTGAAATATCAAAATGATGCATACAGGGATCCTCCAGAATATCGGACAAAAATGGCAGTGTTTTTACAATAGTTTTCTTAAAATAGCAGCTACGGGCATACACGTTCACAGAACAATCCTCTGTTCTTGCTGTCTCAGCACATGTAAACTATTTAGCAAAATGTGCCATCTTTCTCATTTAAAATTGGGTCAGATCATCACTCGTAAGATTGCCCCAAAATTAACACCGACAATCAGTTATCCGGACAAACGTGTAATACTCTCAGTAACAGGTATTTTCATTTGTCCGATAAACTGATTGTCCGAATAACTATTATGACCCCTGTACGGTAATGTTAGATGCATCTTTGCCACAGGATAACTGCTTGCAAGTCACTGGACTCGATACAGTATGTATGACGATACAGATATATATGTACAGCATTGTGTATTGTTATTACTGTTACTCAGTCATCACACTACTATATGTTTCGTGACGAGAAATAAGTACAGACAAATACAATACGATTTCATTGCAATCGGAAGTTTCCCAGGGAGATTGATTTCCTTTGGAGCTTTCTCCACCAGCAAAAAGGGGACTACTGATGTTATTGTTTTCTATTTTGCTTTTATTTTTTGGTGAGGAGAATAGTGTAAGACAATTCACACATAAGAACACAATATTTAAAAAAAATGAAAAAAATAAATGCAAACAGCTTAATGAATAACTATTTATCATTACGGAGATATACACGAGATTATATGAGATTATAGAAACGGATGCATAGCCACTTAGAAATATGTGCTACAATTGGATTATAATATTAATGATAAATATATAACAAAGACAAACAACGGGTATATAATCAAAGTGCATGATCACGTGGCTATAACAACAACAGCAACAGTGGCTTAAAGTGTTGAAATCTTGCCCACTCCAAAGAAAGTCTTCACGATCTGTATGTGGTCGTCCAGGGAGTTCGGCACAAACTTATTTTGTTTTGGCGAAGAATCGATTTCCGTGTCTACCGACACGGACATCGATTATTCGCAAAAACGACAGAAGTTTGGGCCAAAGTACAGAGACCACCAAAATGCAGCTTAACAAGGCGCGTCTGATGCGCGATATTCCATCAACACCCGTTACGTAATAAGGACAATATAAAATAATACGTACTTTGAATCGGATGGATTCTGGAAGTTTCAGTACTTGTTGTTGTTGTTAGTATCACGTGCTCATACATTGTACACCTTGATAATGCATGGTAATTTCAGAAGTAAAATAGGCAATATGACCATTAGGACATTAGGATGCTATACCGAGGTATGTTGATGATTCAACCGTTACTACTAAATACCCTGCAGTGCTTGCGATACATATAATGCAAGTGTGATAGCTCATCCGGATCTATGCTGGTGGCCCAATACAACATAATTAATGTATTACCATTGGGATAATTATATAATAATAACATAAAATGGGAATGCACGTTTCCTGAAAGCATAAACCAAATTCGTTATACACATGCATTTAATGTGTCGACCGACGGATTGCAAAATAGATCCAACCACATTTGCAATGGGTATAGAACACTTATACTATTAAAGACTGACAGAAACATTAAACACACGCATAACACTTTGCGATAGCATACGCATAATTAATGGCCTTCAAACATATGCATATGGTATGGCATTTTGTTTAGTATTATAGTATTTATAAATAAAGATATTATTTGTTAAGACACTTTGCTACCACCGAAACGTCCGTAGCCCCTTTCTCTGGTGAAAATGTCTTCAAAAGAAACCATTTTCCCGGAAAAATCTTCCGTTGAGTGTAAATAATATTGTATGTATGATATGTTAATACAAAAATCAAATGTTGAAATACATACGGTATGGTTTTATGTTCCAATATATCTAACCATACCATATATATATATATATTAACGATATTTAATATTCATATCCATTTAATAAGAATCATATACAATTTACAAAATAAGATGCATTAGATGCTACTCGAGAGGATAGTTTCCCAAGATAAGGGTTTCTATTGGGAATTTTCCATTCGAAACAAAAGGAATACGGATGTTTTTTTGGTGGGTGTTTGGGAAGGGGAAAGTGTCTTATAGGTACATGCCCACTCAGTTGGTTGTACTGTATGGAGACAGATATATTTGTATATTCTGTCGATATGACATTTTATGGCAATCAGTCACCATTACCCCCACGTATTGAATGGCATTATTATATATTTTTATCAGACATTAATGTCCACACTGATATCAGGGGCGATAACCGTGTTTCCTTAAAATGCTAACGGATATTACTATTTATTATCTGCATTTATATTTTGATGTGCATTGATCATACTTCATAATCTATCGAAAATATTATTTTTCAGATGACGCATTTAATTAGTATTAAATATCATGCCCCATTTGCATATGAAAATAACCTGATACCACCGCTCGTCACTACCAGTAAAATAAATATTACGGCATTTCGGTGATGGGTGTTCAATAAGTGTTACGGACCTCGGACTTAAACTTTGTTCTTTCTTAGTTGAGGTTATTGATTATATGCTTCGTAGTGTGTTAGCAGTGTGTGATGTATGATGGTGCGTATGAACTGGAATGCGAGAGGGAAAGGTTATGGTGTTACGTGTCAACATGCATGTATACTGACGGAAATGGTGGCAGCGAAGAACGTTGTAATTCAAGATCTTGCTTTGGTATAGTTAGCACGCAGTTGATGACGTAATGAGATGATTTTGCCAGAATGTCGTTTATAACTGAGGGCAATTAATAGCACTGTGCTATACATCGTAAAGTTATACAAATGTCTTAAGGCTTTGATTTGATCATTGCAGGAGTTTCGAGTATTCACACATTGTAAGGATTCATTTTTAGTATCTTGCATTTGTGCAAGAGGTTTTATTATTGTGCTTCCTTTATGGCTGATAGAATGCCGACAAATGGTGTCTTAAGTACTGAAATGAAATCATGCATGTGTACGATCAAGATAGCGCATGGAAAGTATTCATTTGACGTATGACGTAACATCATGAACATTACATTCATGTATACGAGATGAATTTTGGGTGGACGTTTGTATAGAGGTGGGCCAGTCGTACGTAAAACTTATTCCGGAATTGGAATGGGCTTGGCCGATTGGTATTCAAATTGTTCTCTTGTGGGATAGGAAAACTATATGAAAGTAATGTTCAACAATGAGAGCCGGTGTCGTGGAATATTCTTATGACACCACTTATTTACCTTATAATGCTAACATTTGTTAAGGGTAGGTGTGGTATACCTAAAATGAGAAGTAGTGTAGAGAAGTCAATTGGAAGCAGGTTATTCTGCCTCCGATTGTGGGGATAGGCGTGATTATCTCTAGCATAGTGCTGAATTTTATAATATTTTATCTATTATGTTTAACTAAAATAAATGCAAATCCTGAATTTCATTATTCGCTTATGCAGTCCACATTGAGATATATTGATCGGTGGTAAGCAGTGTAGATATTGGTAAATGCATGGAGTTGCCGTTCTCTGCCATCTTTGTACGTACAAATCATCATACAGTTTCACCACTTCGTGCGTTTGACAGATACAGAAAATAATATGACAATAATCCAATTAAAATCTGGTGCAATACATAATAGACAGAAATGACAACGGCAAGCTATAAATATTATGTCAGCAAACTATACACAAGACGAGATAGCTGAGCATTTCTCCCATCAATCTCAAAATAATTTTGTATGTGTAAACATTTTTATCAGATGCACAGCCCTATGTTAGTGTACAAGTTGGCCATAGTTAAAGCCATATTTACTCGCATAGTAGGTGAGCAGACACCAGGGACAATACACTCAGGTAACTGCTTACATATCACTGGATTTGGTAGCTAATAACAGAGTACAGAAGTATGTATATACGGTATGTGTTGTGTGGTTCGCCAGGTAAAAGTGATACACTGTGCGATTTTCTGTGTATGAGGTTATCTATAATGGTGGTTCATGATGTTAAAAACACAGGCACAAACCAGTCAGAAAACAGACATATTTTACAGTTAGGCGTAATATAATGGATAGGAGTCCGTTCTCCTGCCTTTTCTACATGTGATTAGCTACATTATATCATAAGTTCTACGTAACATTTTAAGTTCTTTGTCAAACGGCAGAACAGGTGAAACTGGCTGATATCTGGAACACACAAAGATGGCCGACTTGGCCACTCCATGTGCCGCATAGGATACAGTAATGAGGCAGTATTCACATATATGTTATACATATATTCACATTTACGAAGCAATTACATTTTATTAACTTTTCGTAATATAGTACATGACAAATTTTAACTGATAATGACAAACATGGCTGAATTATCAGAAAGTGCATAAGATACTAGTGACGTTAGTTCAGTGTATTTCCAAGCACTACGGAAGTGACAATCAACGGGGATCTTGGTAGCGTTAATTGCCCACACTGAACATTATTCAGAAACGATTGTGACAACCAATCAGGATGAGAATGCCAGGAGAATTGAAGCAGCATACTATAGAAGAGGCGGATAGAGATCCGGTGCAGTCGTATTGACTCCGTCGAAAGATAGATTCGGGTGGTGTGAAACGCTCACACTGGATGTTTTCTGGTGTCATGGCGATAGTCGACGCCAACCACGGGGACAAACAGTACGTCGTACAGGTACTGCTGGGCATGACAGTGGAGACACACAGACATGAGGAGAGCGCTGTGTGACGTTCGAACGTATGAGTTATTGAAAAAGTCAATCCCGGGTAGGTAGGCATGTTTGCTGTGTTTAATATATACATGTAGTCGAGAAACTGAACACGTGATAATCCACTGAAGAAACCTGAATCATTAAGTAACACGTGCAATTCACGAAGCGAGATATGAAGTTCGGGGAACATTTGTATTCGATACGGCGATTATATGGATTAACTGATCCAGGCGACGGCGACCTTGAAACAATAAGGGCGATAACAACTAGGCTTGGGAACGATCGTGTCCTCAACAACCGGACTTTCGAAACAGCTGTGCTGATATGCTCACACATCGGCCTTACATCGTACAATTATATCAGGCCTCTCTCGACCTTGCAAAGCGTGGCGACAGCGGCCCTGTGTCGGCTTACACATCGGGCTAATGTCGGCCCGACAGCGTTCTGTACAGCGGTGTACAATCAGTAATACATGTCGGCCCTATATCACTTGACACGTCGGCCCAATATCGGGCTAATTTCTGCCAGACAGCCTACTTTGCAGCGGCTTACACATGTTACAAATTCGTTGGCCCTATATTAGCTCACAAATCAGGCTAATGTCTGCCTGACAATATACTTTACAGCGGCTTACAACGTCAAGCGGTAAAAAAACTCGTCACACCATAGAAACAAAAGTGTTACCGCGCTTCTTACCTTTCACGAGGTTAGCAATTTAACCCCATCACTTTAATGTAACGCTTGGAAGAGTGATTTTTGCAATCGGTTATCCGGCGTGTTTGATACGTTAGCGATATAAAACTGTCAAAGCTGTATCAATAAATTATTATAAAGAACGTACACATACAGAAATTGGTTATTTTACCGTGCTAATGTGTTTCTCTGACAGTTACATGTATATCATGCACATTTGAAAGCTTTATTTCGTTATGTTGAATGTTCAACAACAACTAGAGAAAACATATCTTCCATGGTAGAATGATTTCCCGGTTCTATTATTTTTGGCAATTTATTAGTTCTACATCAAAGCTTATTTGCTTAATGGTATAAAATATACAGTTTACTAAATTTTGACATAGCATCAACAGGTTTGCGTATGCATTTCGGTTGCTCATACTTTTTGAATGGGTCAAATTGTAGCCGTATATAACATATCGGAGGCGAATTAGTGTAGCTAGTTACACCATGCATCAGCTTGCACATCAGTCCAAACAAATTGAAACACAAAAATACACGGCACCAATAATAAACAGCATTTACCAGTTTACAGCACAATGTCTGATTTCTTATTTACAACATCATGCAACTATATATATTTATTTGTCTAAATAAACTCTGCACAAAACCAAATGCACATTTTCCGCTTTATAGGAATATGAAATGTAATTAGAGTTATTTACTCAGAACTAGCCAAAGATTTATGATTGGGCACGGCCGGCATCGAGACACGGACTAACGACGCTGGCCGCTGGTCGGCTAGGGAGCTCAACTCATATCCCTCACACCCACCCTCAAACGAGAAAACTTTAATAATGATATATTACTTTATACTCTATTTCAAGAGCCTGATGTGACCTAGCATATGCATATGAATATGAAATTTTCATCCACGAAAACCCATTATCTTTAATGGGTTATCTTTAAACCGTTATCTTTAAGCTTTCTCAAAAAAAGTACCTCTTAAGTCTTTCACTAAGTCAGGAAATATTTTTTATTCCCAATAGCTTTTCATATCGTAATTTCACATTCAGACACTTATATTTTGACAAATGTACTAAATCAAAATTTGGAAATGTGTTGTTGTTGATGTTATAATGAAATCCAGACGCTTATTTTTCGGTACCGCATATTCTAGAAGGGACGTACAAAATAGAGCAGTGGCCAAACTGATATAGTTTCTAAATAAACATAACATTCATATTGTAAAACCTGTACGTGCATGTTGTGTTTGTTCAATTCTCGTGGCAAAGGTAGGTTCGGATTAACTGTTTTCTTCTGTAATTATTTTAAAATTGAACAAAGAAGTGCGCAAGAGTATACCATATATTTAGAGAACATCATCTGATTATTTAATATTATTGTATGCTTATTGTATATTTTAGAGATACATACTTGACCTTGGTAGACGTGATTGAAATTGTTGCTTCCAAAGTTAACTCCCTTAAATTAAGTTTGAACATCGGCGTGATGTTGGCTCATAAGATCATGTTAGACAATGCATGTCAAAACTTGAAACAAACACTATTGTTAAGTTATTTTTTATTTAAATAATATTGTTTTGTTTAACTCTTCTTTGTTTCACTGTTTCTTTTTACTTGGCAAAATGGCTAATACACGTCGGCCCGACATCGGCATTGCGTCATCACTCATGATTGACAAATATGGCAAATAGATAACAAAACTTGCATCTCCAGTATATATTTGTGTCTGTAGGCCAAGACTATAAAATGTTTCAGTGCATGTATATGTTATATAAAATCCATCTGACATCGGCACGACGTCGGGCTTACGTGATAATGTGATATTGTCGTAAATAAAGTATAATCAATATTAATAAATTCATCCTTAAATTGAAAAGTTCTCCCTCAAAGTATACTTTGCTAGATAAGTATACTTTGCAATCTTTGTGAAATAGGCTACTGGTCATATTGCAAGAGTTCAACAATCATCAACACAATGAACGTTTCAGAACAGCATCGATGCGAAACTTGCCAGAATGAGGTCAAAGAATGCCGGGAAAAATCGCATTTTCGCTTTAAATACGTTTCACATTGTATTGTGATCGCAGCAACAACTCGTTTTTTTGGCGCTTTACCGAGTTGTCGTATTGTCGGAGATAAAATATAAAAACTGCAGTTTTTGTTGGAATCTGGAAGAATAATTCGAAATGGGATTTAAACTAATTATATAATAAACATTCTGAAACAAAATTGGCTTGCAACTTTAAGGAATGTGCGGCTTTGTTGTAAGATATGTTGGATATATAAACATTTAGAAGTCCAATAATACTGGCTGCCGTCCTTCTCCCAGTATAGTTGGGCTTTTACATGTGTATACCCTTATGCATTCTCCAATCAAATATCATGGTATTCTATGGTATATTACTGGTCAATAGACGATGCCCATAGAAGGAATACGAGTAGTGAGAGGCCCGGACTGGAGTCTCGGTGACTCTGATGGCGGCGAGGGTCACATAGGCACGGTGATAAAGGTCAACGACGACCACAGCGTGGATGTACAGTGGGACATGGGCGAGAAGACCAAGTGTAGAACCGGGAAGGAAAGCAAATACGATCTGAGGGTACTAGACAGTGCCCCTGCAGGTATTGTACTACTTGTAAATATATCTTATATTATTTAATACACATACCGTACGTTCCAAAGTAACTTTTACCTTGCTCAGATATTGGGTTATTAATAATGGAGATAGAAAGGGCACAATATTACGTGTAATACCGGTATATATTTACAATGTATCGTCATTTTTGTTTCAAAAGAAACCTTAAATGGTCATTTGCTATTAGTAAGTTTGAACGTGTTGTGCACGGTCGTTGCTATTAGTAAGTTTGAACGTGTTGTGCACGGTCGTGGACCGCGTTAAAATCCGATTTCAAAAATATATAACCTTGTATTCTCCATTTATCGGCACCGCTCGGAACTCCTACGCTTTTCACAGCATTGTCTATATATTTGATGTCAAACGACACTAGTTTGGCATTCTCGATGTAAGAAACATAACACGAGTATGTGACTCGTCTCGGACACGGTATGAATTGCTCGGCAAGCGTTTCCTACCATTGCCTTACTAACTGTATATCAAAAGACACTATGTTCGTGATATTCTCCATATAGGTGTAATACATAGCCAGTTCAACTGTGATGGCTGCGACTGTCAGCAGATGGGAATTACAGGAATCAGGTGGCGCTGCGCCAAATGCGAGGACTTTGACCTTTGTACACGGTGTTACTTCAAGGACCAACACAGCATACAACATCCTTTCACTCGCTTCGATGCCCCTGGGTTGAGTGGGTAAGTACAACTTAGAATCGGAGGACGATCACTGATTTTGAAGTAGCAGTGAGCGGCCATCTGCTTTACGAAATATTCCCACAAAAATAGTTATATGCAAAATGATATGCATAAGTGCAAACATTTATTAATCTTGAATTTCCTGATAGACACGCTCGTTTTATCATGCTATTGATATGCAAATGAGGCAGGACATGTCTAATTACCTATATAAATTAAATTTATCAGTGAACATCAAAACAGAAATAGAAATAATAAATAGTTATTTCTGCTAATCTGTTTAAGGAAACACGGTTTTCGCTCCTGATATCATGAGTCGCAATTCCCGTTTGACATAAACGTATAATACTGTCTATCAACACGTCCGAAAATGTTAAATTAATGTTTATGACAAATGTGCTTCCCTATTTTACTATATATCTTATCTCTGTAATAATCAAACCCTTACTTGGGACATAGGCTTTTCTGCGAAAGAAAAATGAAAAGCATGTTTGTGAAGCTATAGGTCCTATGGTAGTTATATTCGGCCCATCCAGCTGCTCGAATCTGGATACCCTCAATCTAAGGACTTGGCGACTCTGTGTAGCGGCGCCATATAGGGGAACTGTACTTGAGCTGGAGACGGACTGTCTAGTGTTTTGTAGGCTGTGGATTTGATGCGTTTAGAGTGGACCTCAAGTTTGGTATTATCGAGGATGTAGGAAATGTCAATAGGGTCATACGTGTTGTGATAATCATTAAGGAGTCCACGTTTCTGGGAGTGTTATAAATTCAAGCTCATGTCCCCTGCTGAAATTTCGAGCCCACTGAAGTCCTATTAGAGACGTTCCGATTCGGACGTACTAGTGAGAGAAAGATAAACTGCAATATTATTTGCGAATATACAGCGCTGCTAGTGTCGGAGTGTTCACTATTCTGAATTACGGCATGCGTCCTATTGTCGGGAAAAGCCTTGCTGCACACTAGGCCCTATCCAAGGATGCAATATAAGTGAAGTGTTGAGAGAAGTTGTTTATGGTGCACGTTAACGAAAGCAATGCTTTGCTGAAGTCAATGCGTATAATTATGATCAGTGTGCTTGTTGGAAGATTTACGATCGTATTCGAAATTGGCACCAACACATTGCTCCGAAGCCATGTTGGACTTCAGTGGAAGTATGTGATACGGTGTAATAATTAGTGATGTTTGAATCGACAATGTGTTTTATAAAACATTCAAGTGAAAGAGATAGCCTAAGGGCGGTATTTGGGTGGGTCGGTCATCGAGTCCTTTTTGCAGATAGCAAAAACATTCGTTATCTTCCAAAACTGTGGCACGACACCTTCTTTCAAAGATGTGTCGACCAAGACCTGGATAGTTGGTACATACGCATAATAATGATTCTTAAGAATTTTCGCATATATCTAGGCAAGCGCTCCATCTGTTTTGGGTTCAGCATCTGCAGACATTGTGATATGCCGTTTGCTGAAACATTGATGTCTGGCATTGTGTTATACAGACTGTATGTTGGCTATCTGTATGAGAAATTCGTCAGCGATGTCAGTTTCAAGTTGCATAGAGATTTAAGAGACATGTGTGAGTTATAGGTAATGACAGACTGAACTTTCATACATGTATTACAAGGTAGGATATGGGAGTGAAGGTTTAATGTTTACAACAAGTCGTGTCACAAATTCATATACTAGGTGTAATAATGTGGTGTTCTATTGTAACCTTTGTTGATCTAATACACAGTGACTTATAACAGATTGTCTCTTCATTGACTAGATATTAGTACTTGATTTCGACTCACAACACGGTGGATTCAAAACTACGTTTACTCACGTGTCATTGTTCGAACGGCGGGCCTCAAAATGCTTGCCCATTTTCTCCCATTACCTGCTAAATGTGATATTAAATGCCACCAGCTTGGTATGCTCTATGATTATGCACAGGGCGTCCGTACCTAAGAGATCAACGAGCGAGCGCCTTCGGTCCTGGGGGGTATTTGAGGACGCCAAGGTTAAACGAGGACTCAACTGGAGCTGGGGTAATCAGGACGGTGAGTTACTTAACCATTAGAATGTTAAATTAAAGTTTGGCTTTTGCTTTTTATTGTATAGCATCCATTTACTAAGATGTACGCATTATCAGGTAACGACGTTTGGATTGGCCGAATAGTTACATAGTTACTAACTAATAACAATTGTTAGTAGCATGTGTTGACTACATGCGCATGCCCGGGTCACAACGGAGTCAGCAACAGAGCTCCATTTAAGTTTTGTATCTAAAGAGTATTATACCCCCATATTTCAAATTCAATGCGTATTTTACTTTTACAAAATTAATGTATTATTGATTTTCTTCATTACTAAATAGGCTACAGATGATAATACAATCACTTATTTTAGCTGCAAAAAGCAAACTCTGTAAATTTTCAACTTTATTACAGTATTTTCACTACTAAATTTGAAATTCAATGCGTATTTTCACATTGCTGTGCGTATTTTGTACTCCCACGTTTGATAATCAACGCGTATTCAACTAAAATAATTGCGTAAAATACGCCAATGCGCACCTTATCTGACGTCAGTGTGCTGAGGTAGCGGGCATAAGTATGCGCTCTTCTCACCGAAAAGCGGCTTACATGTGTTCACCATGAATCATATAACGTTATCCGATACGTATAATACATATAATACCATGATGGTAGTTTGCTATGATATCAAGTTTATCTGGCTAGGCTCAGAATGCCTACGCGTTTGCTATCCTTATATGATAGCTTGAAACTTGAAAGACGCTAGCCTGATAATCTCTATATATGCCTAATATACAAGTAAAAACGTTTTGTATGGATATTATGTTAGCGTGGTGTGTTTAGGCTGGCTGCATGGCACCATTCGCGTCCTTTCCATCTGCATGTATATGTATTTACTGCTACCTATCTCACAATGTATCTGAGGTAACGTGATTTTTATTGGCAAAATACTGATTTACTGATACATGTAACATAATTTCGTATCAGGCTTAGATGTGATACGAATATACGGGCACATGTAGCATCGAATTGAAATCGTTTCAATGGTTGAACAGTGTCATATAACGATACCGAATAACGTAAGTGTACTGACGCAACGTAAGCAATTCTGCATTATTGACAATGAAAACGGTTTTATATTTGATCATCGGTTAGCACAAGACGATACCTGATCTATATAATAACAAGCTAGGGTAGGTTGATATCAAGTTTATCAGGCTCGGCTAGGAAAACTTAGAAATTCCTCGGCAAACCTCGGGATGTATACACAATACCTCGCCCCGCTAATACACATGATATTAAAAGCAACTATACAGTTACTGTTATTCTCTATTTCTAAAGTGTCCATACTTTTGTTTAGTTTAATAGGTTGATCTTCGGAAATTATTTGCGTTTATTCTGGGCAGTATGTACAATAATGGTACAGTCGACACGCGTTGGATACTTTTAATATGTACCCGCACTGACTATGTTAATCTTCACCGCAACACAACTCTATGATTGTTTTCTGAGCTTCTCCATATATTGTTTTGCTTACCCCGTGCAAGGTTTCCGTTCGTGTGTGTTGTGGTGCCCATTATCAGACTATACTACGTGGTTAGCTTGTCATCACCACGTTGATAGAAACAGCTACGAAAGTGTATATCATTCATTGTGTATTACGTGACTGGATGAACGGATTATGTCATGGACCATAAGTGCCACGCACACTTTGGTAGCTGTCATTGAAATGTGCTGTATATTGCTAAAGCCGGCAATGTTGATACGTACATTGTAGTCAAGGGTTTTGCCTAAAAGTAACGACATGTGTGAGGACGGTGTGAGTGTTTTGTGTCTTTATTTAATTGTAGCAGCTGTCACTGACACTAAGTTAAGACACGTTTCGTAGTGTCCATACATTTATGTGGAACGGACTTTGTTGATTCAGTCTCACATGTTATAAGGATGTCGCCTAGAAATAGGAATCGATCCACTGTGGTAAATGTAATCAATAACTGGCTAAATACATGGAGAATAGTAGATCAGTGCCGTGAATGGGACACAATATATGGCAAGGTTAGGAAACGGGATGGTCGAGGCTCTGCCGAGCCCATCCCGTTTCCGTGCCGGGCCAGATATGTTTTCCCATTCATTGCACTAACCTACTATTCTATTTATCCCATTAAAACCTACAAAATAGCTTTAAAATGCAAAAACAAATACCCCCATCCGCATCCTCAAAATCGGAGAACCGACTAGTATGACAACATATATTCATACACAGTGATTAGTTCGAATTGACAGGATATCAAAATGTTTCACCGCACCGTGTTTCAAGGCACATACGCACTGTGTTGACGGGATATAATATGTTCAAACAGCAGATTTATTATACGGTATCACCTATAATTGGCGATAGGCTTGGAGTGAGGGATTAGTGCTCGTTGGTATGTGTCGCCATCAATGTAACTGTCGCCATCAACATGTTTACCACAATTAACAAAAGTGCTCGCACTTTATCTAGGCGGACTAGACAGTGTTGGTACAGTGTTAGAGATCATCACCAACGCTTCGTTTAAAGGCGGCGAAAGTGGGGACGCTGCGAAGGTGCTGTGGCCAAACAACAATGAGAATAGTTACCGCGTCGGCATCGGCGGCAATGTGGATTTATTATGTGTGGAGGCGGCACAAGGGACAGACTACTACAGGGACCACATGCTTTCGCTTAGTAAGTGCATACACAGTGATCCTGAAAATAAAAGTTTTCTTTGTAAATGACGCCGCTCTGTTGTCGGAATAAACATGGGGTTTGTAACTGGTCAATGCTCATGTAATGATCGATCAAATTACATGCATTTAATCTTGAGAATACATCCTGATAATGGGCTCCGAAGCTTTGTACGAACACGGCATTAACTTTTCATTTTAAGGACTCCTACAGTGAGCATCAACTTTGTACGTTTTGTCTGACACTCACTTTACCCTTCATTGTCATTTGAACCGCTTTTCGATCATAGAGAATACTGAGAACCGGTGCGACTATGTTTATATATGTTAAGCAACAATAATAGTGGCATGGTGTGACATAAATTTGATTTCTAATCGCTGAACCACATCTGTCTTGAGTGAAGGTAGTTGTACCCTTCTTGTGGCCCCATGGTCTATGAAAATCTAGTAAAAAAACATATTCATAAACCGATAGCTACTTACATAAATAAACCATATGGATGTGATCAGTAAGTCTTTATGTACTACTATATACTATTAGCAATACAAATGCATACACACCTGTAATAACCAGATAACAGACAAATGTTGGTGTAGCACAATGGCATGCATATTTACGTCTCTACACATGTCTGTAGAAGCCAGGTATGTGATGTCCTTGCTGGTAGTATCTCCATAAAGACTTATTGAACACACGTATATGGTTTATTTGTGTAAGTAGCTATCGGTTTATGAGTAGGTTTTTCTTAGTAGATTTCCATTGTCTTTACATTGGGTCACAAGAAGGGTACAACAACCTTAATGGTGAACATATAATTCCCGCAGTGGATATGCCTGGTCGGTTTATTCACCTGTTCGCAAGTCGATCATGGAATCACCCAATATGCATTCATAGAAAAATATATTATTTCCACACTGCCTGATTCTTGCAGCTCAGTATACATGGTATATGTCGCACTAGTCTGAATCATTACGACCATATTTGTCATCAATAGTGACTCGTACTTCTGCTTTCCTATTTTATATTTAACAGACACTGTGGGCGTACAGATGCAAAATATAACTTTGGAGCGAGAATCGAATTGCATAACAGGGGTTTGTAGCCAGTCATTAAAGAAGGGCGACAAAGTGTGCATACAGATACCAGAAAATGCTCTTAAGGAAGTGCAAACGGGACACGGTGGATGGACCGCTGCTATGGCAGAGGTAATTTGTTATACTAATGTGTACGTACGAGTGTCTGAACGTCAACGTCACAACTAATCTCGTGTCATAGTTGTCCATAATACATATTTCAAATACATATATATCGACTGTAGATTAAATGTATTATATATGTGTGTGCTGACTTTTAAAGGACTTGGATATCAGATACTAGGTAAAATAGCATGTATTACTAACTGTTTAGCAATTGATGTCGCCTTTCGTTTCTGAACGTAGTATACAAAATGCACAATAAACAATGAATACTTTATATTGAAATTAAAAAACAACTAGCTAGTGAATACTAGTTCTGTTATTTATATCGTTCATATTTTACTTGGGTTCGTTCGTTTTTTTACTAGAAACGTTGACACATGGCACACGTGGTTTCGCTGGCTATTACGTCAGAGATTACATTCACCATGATCTATTGCGTTCAGCTTGATTAATTAATATTACTTAAGGAATAAAACATGGGCTGTTGCGTTTACTGTATTATTAACAACAGTGTATCTGTTTAAGCTTTAAACAGACCAGCTGGTGTTCATAATACAGTAAACGCAACCGCCCATGGTTTTATTACTTCTATTTACACTACACTTTCAGATAGATTATGAATTATGAATCTTCTTGATTTACATCGTTTTGTCTCTATTCATGGAACAGCGACGTTGCCGGTCAATAACGTGACGTTATTGACACCGACGATGAACGTCATGTAATCTAATGAGGTCAAACAAACTTTAACATATCAGCAACGTCGCGCGATGTCACTTGAGGTTATGTAATGTACTGGGATATGAGCTCAATACGTTGAATGGTCGTTTCCATTATGAATTCAAGGACAGTGTAAATCAATTTAATATATATATATGTGTATATCATGTTATAAAAAAGTATGAAAGTGTCTACCATTATTGCATAGATGCGTACGATGCAGAAAGAAATAGTGAAATACATTTATTTAAAAGCTTCTCAAACGTGTTAGTCTTTGGACGTGTAATCAACACATTGATAGTCAACATAAACAATGAATCAGTGAACGGGTCCGTAAGTCCAACTTAAATTTATCATGGAATATACTTTAAATTGTTGAATCATACATTTAAATTGACAATGTCATGCAAACGCTATAATTAGCCGAAAAACGTACGTTTTTGAAAATGGGCTAGTGGAGAATTTATCCCCCTGCACATCTGATCTATTTATGTTTATAATGTTCCATATCGGTCGACATGTGCAGGTACCAACCGTGAAAATTGGAAATACGGTTCGCATTGTCGACGATAAAGACAAGGTACACGCCATGCAGAAACGCCACGGAGGTTGGATGCCAGAGATGACGCGGGTATGGTACACCAGAATATCACATGGCATATTTGAAATGCAGATTAAGCTTACACATTATATTATGGTTCCCTTAGCACCGAACATCGCAGGTCGTCACCTACACGTTTGTCGTGTGTTGAAAACGTAAGGGCCGTACGCGTGTCATGTTACTATAGTCGCATATTTAGTTTGGGTTTGTTTTTTCTCCATACTGTATGTTCATTGAACACATGTAGTATTCTCTATTTGACGTCATGTAATGAAATAGCCAGTTGACGGCTTGTACTTTCATAATTTGAGAAAGAAATACCAACATAGCGTATACTTATGTTAGTCCGTTTGATCCTCCATTCATATGACAATAATAATTGTTGTTGTTATTAGACTAATGCAAACAATCTAACGCATGTACATGCATGTGAAATAAACTCGAGTATCTGTCTATATACAAACAACGTCTTGAGACAATGGCCGTTTTACGAAACAAAAGTAAACACGCTTAACACATATCACATGCATACAATGTGACACTCGTGTCGTATATTCCGGTGGCTCATATTCGCTGTGATATTATGTAATATCGAGTCCACAAATCTTAATTTGTAGTTAATTAGAAGATATAACTAGATGGCCGCGGGCAGCATATCACGCCCGCCGAGATATTTGATGGTCCCAGTATGTACATGATGTATGTACATGTATCTCGTTAGTGCAATCGGATTGGGGAGAATTTAGAAACTTGCACACAGATTTAAAAACTTTTAACGCAAATTTCAGAGTAATTGGACCTTCGGCATGGGGGCTGTATGGAGGGACTGCTGTATAATGCAAATATGCAAATATGGACGGAGTTAAAGAAGTATACGAAGGTTCAAGTAAATTGGGCATTGACCTTGGGCATGGCGGCCTCATGGATGGGATAATAATGAAATATGGATAATGATAAAGAGGTATGGGAAGTTCCAAATGATAGAATTGTGGAGATATTTCATACGTAACGCAAGTTTTGAAATAATTTAACCTTGATATTGGGCATGAGGGTCGCATTTGTGGCCAATAGAATGAAAGGGTTGTGAAGATAGTGTATACTTAACAACGTTTTATGCAGATTTAACAAAACAAACTTTAACACCCTTTTCAAAGGAAATTGACCTTGAGCTAAGGCAAGTGGGCCGATTGGCTGCGGTATAGAAAGAATGATAATATGGATGATGACAAAAAGGTAGATGAAGTTTCACGTCAATCAAACTTAGGATTGGGGAGATATTTGGTACTGAACAACTTTATTGCCAAAAAATAAACATTAACACAAATTTCTAAGTAATTTGACATTGAGTTTGGGCATGTGGGCCACATGGGTCAGCCATAGAATAAACATTATGCATGATGACAAAGAGGTATGTGAAGTTTCACATCAATCGGGATATCTGTTACCGAAAAACTTTAACGCAGATTTTCAGATTTTACAAAAACAAATTAAACGCAAATTTATAAATAATTTGACATTGAACGTGGGCTATAGAATGAAAATATGGATGATGATAATGAAGTATGAAAAGTTTCAACTCATTAAGACTTGGATATATTTGGTACTGAACAACTTTAACGCAGATTTAACAACAAACTTCCGGAGCAAAAGCGGCGACTATATCACACCAATCACGATAAAAACAAGTGTCAGATATACTAAGCAAATCGCATCTAACACTATATATTGTCTTTATGAACAAACCATTGAATAATGACTCGTATTGTGTTAGTAAGTAAATGCAATACATGACTGTACGCAATGATAAAACAGCGGCTGTATGTTAAACTTTATGTGTGTGTTTTTTCAATTTTACAAAACAGTACATACACGAAGAAATAAGCATATATATAAAAGATGACATGACATTGTCAATGAACACTGCAAAATATATTAAGGGTGAAAGTATGCATGTATACTTATTGAGGACAGTTGAATGAATCAAATGTGCTTCGTTACGTTGGCCCATTTTCTGGCATGAACAGTACACGATAAATAGAAAATCTCAAACGAGTTCCCGTTTGATATGAGATTTATGAAGCGAGTCATACACATATCCAGCATAAAATTGATGACGAGTTTCATAAATCTCATATCAAATGGAAACCAGTTTCAGATTATGTTTATCCCATGACTTCAGCCTTCAAAGAGCAGAAAATTTGGAGATATCCGATATGCTTCTGTGAGAAGACGTCATTGACTACTTTCGCATCTAGTTGAGACACACCACAGAGAAAAATAATTGTAAACCTAGCAATAAAATTACTACAAATATGGCATATAATAGGTCCTTGTTCTTTATAGACACATCATATAACCACACGGGAACATATTATAACAATGGCAGTTATTTTCATGAGTCACAGACGCTTCTAATGACGTCTAAACCATGATGACGTCAACGTCAAAACAACGTTGCTACGTCATTTGGAACGTCTCTGTTGTATTCATTTGACATAACGTTCACGCATAATACGATTAGTATACGGTTTTGCGGCCAAGTGTTATTCCAGTGTGTCATATCACATTTATGAAACAGGTAAAACACATGGCATAACTATGTTTTCATGTGATAAAGATAACATAATTGTGTATATGCTGATGTAGAGTTTATTAGTTTCCACTCTTGGAAACGGTAGGAATTCCTCGGTAAGCCGCTGAATTCATATTACGCGCATCCGTGCCTTTTCTGATAACCTTTGTGTCCAAATGCAATAGCCTGATTTTCTAAATTCATATGTGGCTGTGACTGGATACATGGGGTATAAGCGTTTAGCGAACAGGGTAGATCATCATCAGCCTGTGAATTCGCATAGTCTGAATAGATCTGAACTGTTCGTCAGTCAACAGGAAATCGCCCATCATTCATCAAACAGGTAATATAATGTGTTATCAAGCCACAGGAGTTTGCTATTTAATCTACATGGGTCATAAATAGTAAACCCATTTCTCAAGTAATTTATAACCATTTATCGATTGCCCTAACGCTAGTTTCTAGACCAACACAAGCAGAGCATTTCGTCTCAATAAGTCGCATATTGTGACGCTTTCGACAATATCTATTAAATTAATTATTAAATATTGTATTAACTCATTTAGAACTACAGGCCGCCTTGTTGACGTAATTTCCTATGATGTTCACAATGTGTATGATCAATTCAATGTTACACCGTCAATCACGTAATAGTATCGTTGCTGAAAACACGTTTATGGCCAGCGCTTCATTCTAATAGACAGGTGCCCGCGATTTTGCGAGGCAATCAATAAGTTAGTTGTAGTTCACGTATTGAATTTTTAATAAACTAATGTATCTCCCGCTAGGAAACTGATTGATTAAAAATTCAATATGTGAACTATAGCTATTACGTATGAATATACCTTGCTCCAGACGCTGGGAAAAGTTGGGAAGGTTGTGAAGATGGACTGTGACGGCGATGTAGCTGTGACGTTCGGCGGTAGCGCCTTTGTTTACAATGCAGCGTGTTGTCTTCTTGTGTCCGGCAACACGAAGGTGGACGCTATCAATGATGAAAATAAGGCACCATGTAGTAATAATGACTGTATGTAGCACTCAGCTCGAATAATTTAATTGACTATAAACAAATATATGATGTCAGAAAATGCAAGAAGGCACAAATCGTCATAGAGACGTGAATGGTGCATGCAAACAGCAATATTTACACTGTCCTTGAATTCATAACGGAAGCGCCCATTCAACGTATTGCGTTCATAACCCAGTACATTACAGTAGCCCCACGTGATGTCTCGCGACGTTGTTGATTCGTTAAAGTTTGGTTGACGTCATTAGATTACGTGACGTTCATCGTCGTTGTCAATAACGTCACGCTATTGACCGGCTACGTCGCTGTTCCATGAATTGCGACAAAACGACATAAGACAATCAGATTCTTAACTTTTACGCCGTATATTGTTATTTACATCTTTGAAAATATCCGAAAATGAAGTGTATATATAAGTAATAACACCTTGGGCAGTTGCGTTTACTGTATTATGAACAACCGTTGGTCTGTTTAAAGTTTGCGAGGAGTCCTTTGGACTCTACGAACTTTAATCAGACCAACTTTTGTTCGTAATACAGTAAACGCAACTGCCCATGTTTTTCTTCCTTAAAACGTTTAATTTCCCCAATATAGCGTCTTGAATTGATTATTTAAAATGTCACACACATCGACATTATTACATCCGCACAGTCTGATCAGGATATGCAATGTTCCACATTTAATCAATGAAACACCCATCATGCATATGTAGCATGGTCATATTTTGCCCATTTCCACTATTCTTTATCTTTTCGTATTCTTAGGAACAATAATTGTCTCCCTTTGACCATTAGCAGTAGGCAAGCGCCAGTTAGATAAACTCCGCATGCGCATTTGAGTGAGTTATTTTGAGTTCGTGATTTTCCACTGTCAGACACTTGCCGAGTTCTTTCCATATTGACCAGACGCCTTTATTCTTCTTAAATAGGTATCAAACTGGTTCTTGTAATGTTTTGAGTTTTTAGCATTTCTATCAATTCAATCTACATTGGTTGTGTGTGGTGTTGCAATTTGTAATTGGTTTTAAAATGCATTGAAACGTGTGTTTACAAACGTAGTTTTCCCAAAATGGTTGTATATTTGATTACTTCCACATATCGCGGAATTACTATCGATTAACAGCTCTAATTCATTACAGTACCCCCTAACATCACTGAGAAAGCCGAGTGCGGAAGGATGGATCACCCAGATTTACTAGTTGGTAGGTATTTACATGTAAACTGTAATGTTTCTTAATGTTTGCTAATATTTCATTTCAATATACAGTCATTCATTGTTAATTACCCATCAGATGTATAAGCCGGTCAACACTAGATACTTAGTATGCCTAGTAATCTGTGTCAATGGAATGTAAAGCATCATTCCATTTGGTTATCTAATCTGTGTCAATGGACCGTTAACCAAAATTGAATTCCGTTTTTTAATTTGTTATAGCGCCACCCAGTTCAGACATGTGATTCTCAAGTAAACCATGTTCACATTGCAAATTGACCAGTCCATGTTTTAATTTATTAAAGGTGTAATTTGACGGACCTGGTCAGAATAAGCACCGACACCTTTTCCACTAGCAATTGACAATCAAATGTATATTTAGCGGGTTAATTCTGTTCGCTCGTGGTCCGTCAATTCACACTCATACCTTTAATATATATTGTATTGTTGTATTTGCATCTGTATTGTATTGACTAGTTGAGTGTGTGCCGGTGTGTCTTATAGGCTATTGTTAACACTTAATACTTAGGATTTGTTCGGTACTTTTGTATTACAGAGTGATGGCAGTTCATACAGGACCGTTCATACCCTGACCAATCATTGAATGATAGTTCCTGGCTTCCTGCCATGTTGGACAGTTTATTACTCGTTTACACACGGCATGCAACACATAGTTTAATTGATGTGATATAAACCGATCGAACTTGCAACTTTCTCAATGTTTCGTATTTTCCACCCCAAGTGGGGAGAGACCGAAAAGTTACACCTGTAGCAAGGAATATTCATCGTTGTCAGACTATAGGAGTGTGTTATTTGATCATGATCTACACTGGTCACATATCATATAAACACCATTTCTCCAGCCAATGTCGCATATCAGTTGAAACAACATGATATCATGTACATGTAATTACAACTATTATATAAATATATATGATACATTGTGCATTATAGCGTTCAGTGGATCAAGAGCTGGAAAGAATGAAGAAGATGATGACGATGACAATGACAATGACGATGACGATGACGATGACGATGACGATGACGATGACGATAACGATGACGATGACGATGACGATGATGATGACGACGATGACAAGGACGGGGCTGGCGATCACGTCGCCCAGCTATTGGCACAACTGTACCGTCTAGGGGCCACGGGGGCCACGGGGGCCAAGGGGGCCACGGCAGTTGACCCTCAGCAGTTTGTGTCGGCGGCAGCGGACAACAACACCGACACCGTCAAATCATTAATGCAGAGACAACCGGATATTGTATGTGTACAGACGCACGGTTTCAGACACAGCGAATAACGCAATATTGTAACAGTAAATCGCTGCGGTTCAGCCCGGAATGATCTGCGTTGTGCCGTTTGTACTAATTTAATATGGTACAGTCTCTGCATACAAAACGTATGCTGAATTTCCATAATAGCTAAATGAGAAAATTGGTGGAAATCATTATATCAATAGTAATCTCTTACTTCAAATATAATATCATTTCATATTAGGAATACCCTCCTCTCTTATTTTGCAATGGTTGCGTTTACTGTGGAAGGACTCCTCGCACACATTAAACAGACCAAATGTATTTAATACCACAGTAAACGCGGCAGCCAATGGTTTTTGTCTCGCCCGCGAAAGCGAAAAGCGAGACTACGGTTTTGCTTTTCCGGAGTCGTCGTCGTCGTCGTCGTCGGCGTCGACATCATTCATCTTATCAGCTACATCCATCAAGCTTTATACATACCTTTACTATGATATGTAAATGAATATAGGATTGTTCTCGGGGCGCCAGGGTCAAGGTCAATGCCCCAGGGTCAAGGTCAACGCGGAACAAGGCGAGACATTTGATTCCGCGGAATTCTTGTATTACTTATTTTTTCACTGCCTTTTCAAAACTGTAAATAACTAAACTGTTTCTCTGTTTTACGTCATTTTGTCGCAATTCATATAACATCGACGTTGCCGGTCAATAACGTGGCGTTATTCACAACGACGATGCACTTAATTTATTTTAGTGACATCAAACAAACTTTAACAAATAAACAATTTCGCGTGACTAGAAGTGGAGCTAATGTGATTGTATGCAATATAAACGCAATATGTTGAAACAAATTGAAATAAATGACATGCTTCGTTGTTGTGAATAACGTCACTCTACTGACCGGCAACGTCGCTGTTCTATGAATTGCAACACAATGACGTAAATAAAGTGTCATTTGTAACGCCATGTTTGGTTACTAATGTAACGCCAGTGTAAATATGTATGTCTACAACACTGATTCTGTTCTCGATTATGTAGGTGAATACGAAAGTGCAAGGTCTCACTCCGCTGATCATTGCCAGTCGCGAGGGACATGCGAATGTTGTGCGGATCCTGCTGAAAGGTAATGCAGACCTGGACGCTACGGAAGAAAAAGGAAACTCCGCACTGATGGCGGCCTTAATTAAGTAAGTATGCTTCTATTGGATGATATGTTAATATATAGCTTGTGTCAGATAGATGGCAGACTGAGGTAATTTACATAATGAGAATAATCATGACAGCTAAAATACCGTTAGTTATGTACGACCAATACCCAATCCAATTCAATTAAGGAATAAAACCATGGGTTGTTGCGTTTACTATATTATGAACAACAGTTGATCTGTTTAAAGTGCGTTGGGTCCGAAGGACTCCTCGCAACCTTTAAGCAGAATAACTGTTGTTCATCATACAGTAAACGCAACTTACCCTGGTTTTGTTACTTATATTTGCAATGCTTTTTCTGATAGTTTCAAAGATGTAGATAACAATATACGGCGGAAAAATACTTTAGGAATATGATTGTTTTACGTCGTTTTGTCGCAATTCATGGAACAGCGACGTTGTCGGTCAATAGCGTGGCATTATTGACAACGACGATAAACGTCATGTAATCTGATGACATCAAACAAACTTTAACGAATCAACAACGTCACGCGACGTCACGTGGAAGGAGTATATCCTGAGAAATGGAAATATGCTAATGTTATGCCACTTTTAAAAAAAAGGTGAACGAGACCCACCCTCAAATTACAGACCTATTTCTTTGATTAGCTGTGTAGGCAAAGTTATGGAACGAATTGTATTTAAATATGTTTACAACCACCTACACTCCAACAATTTGATTTACAAAAACCAATCCGGATTTTTACCTGGTCATTCAACCGTATATCAACTGATTGACATATACAATCAGATATGCAAAGCAATAGATGAACGAAAACACACATGTATCGTTTTTTGTGACATATCGAAAGCATTTGATAGAGTTTGGCATACAGGTCTTCTATATAAATTGAAACAGAATGGTGTAGATGGTAATCTTCATAGTTGGTTTGGAAATTATTTATCAAACAGATCACAGAAGGTTTTTGTAGGTTCATCCTTTTCTGAAAACAAAGTAATAAGTGCAGGTGTTCCACAAGGATCGGTTCTTGGTCCTCTTCTCTTTTTGATATATGTAAATGATATTGCTGACAATCTAATCAGTGCAACCAGACTTTTTGCCGATGACTCATCTATTGCAGTTTCAACACCAGACATGAATATAATAGAACATAATATAAATCACGACTTAGATAAATTAGCGGTATGGTCAAACCAGTGGCTTGTGAAGTTCAACCCCTCTAAAACTGACGCAATGATATGTTCACTAGTAAGACATGTAGATCCAGCTCTATATTTTAATAACGTCCAACTCCAATTTGTCGAACATCACAAACACTTGGGGTTAACTCTTAGTCAGGATGGAACCTGGCATGAACATATTTCAAATATTATTGTATCAGCTTCTAAGGTATTAGGTTCTATGAAGATGCCTAAATTTAAACTGAATAGAAATACATTAAATCAAATATATATATCTTACATGAGACCAATTGTTGAGTATGCAGCAATTGTTTGGGACAGTTGTACTCAATATGAACGTGATTCCCTTGACAAACTGCAATATGAAGCAGCTAGAACAGTTACTGGTCTAACCCGTTCAGTTTCAATTAATAAACTTGTCCAAGAAATTGGATGGGTGTCGCTATCAGACCGAAGAAAAATACAAAAATTAGTGTTAATATTCAAAGAAAAGGCAGGTAAACTTCCAACCTATCTACACGAGCTATTCCCACAACTAGTCGGAGAAAATAATCCATATTAATTGCGTAATAGGAACAATGTTATTACATTAGCCAGGCGAACAGAAATCTACTCTAAATCTTTTATACCATCTTCATTAGCATTATGGAACGAGTTAGATGACGAAATTAAGAATTCCCCCTCCTTAGCAACATTTAAAGCCAAACTAAAACAGCTGTTCAAACCGGCAATTGTTCCAACATACTACCTGATAGGTGAAAGAACACAATCAGTTTATCACGCCCGCATAAGAAATCAATGTAGCAATTTAAATTCAGATCTATTTATAAATCATCTACGAGAATCCCCATTATGTCTCTGCACACAAGACGTTGAAAATGCCGAGCACTACTTTTTCAAATGCACATCATTCAACCAACAACGCCAGCAAATGTTTACCGCAACCCGTCAACACAACCCCTTGTCAATAGATACTATACTGTTTGGAGACCAGTCAAAAGAATATGAATCTAATGCTACCATTTTCAAAGAAGTTCAGCGCTGCATAAAACTCACTCGTCGTTTTAATAATTTTAATAATGAGTAGACTCACTAACATGTTCCTGGTTTAAAGGGAAAATAATCAACATAGTGGCCAGATATTTGGATGTCAAGCGGTCTGAATTCACGGGAGAGTGCAACACGAATATATATGCATGCTAGTTGTGTTGTTTTTTCTTTTCGTTTATTTTTCGTACATGTTTTTTGCTCTATATATCATTACATTATACCGTATATTTCAACGCCATTATACCACATGTTTAATACTTGTAATAAGCATTTGGGAAGGGCTGTAGCTAACGTTGTAAAAACGTGTAGCCCAACCCGTTTGCTCTCTTTACCAGAAATTTGTTTATTGTACAATTATTGTAAATTGTAAAAAAAAAATAGCAATAAAATATGTTTAAACATGTATCAGTAACACAATAATCATTAATTTCCTCAGTAAACCCTCTTGCACCTTTATGATTTTGAGTAATTTTGTACCAGTCATGTATGTACCAGTTTCTTTAATATATCCTGAAAGAAAGCCATATTCCAAAAGAGTACACACCATCGTGTCAGAATAATATTGGAACATGTGTCTTATAAAATGCTATATTCCACTTCGTATTCACCGAGATTCTACTACATTCAAAACTAGATTTCCCTGATTTTGCTACATGTACTTGAATTTCTAATTTCGTCTGCATCTGCTAAATCACCAATCATGCATACGTTATATATACGAGAATTGTGGCAAACATTTCTACCAGGTAAAGCAGTAACGGGTTTTATCATTTCCGAGTTAATAGCCACTTTATGTTTATTCTGGTATTGTTATATGAAACATTAATACGTTACCGCGACTCTATCAAATGGCACAGCAAACATAAATGCGTTCATCAATAGCTCACCGTAACGGTTATTAATCTTGTCTCTGAGAAAATTCTGATGTACATGATTTGTCAAGATTGTATGCCATATTACCTGAAAATCATATTTCCAGCTATATGCCTGAACCGGGCAGCATACAAACGCGCTTTAAACCTTCACAAATGTATGTGTGTTGCATAATAAACACTAGTTGTCAGTAACAATTCAATTCTGCTTTATCATTACTCTCGAGATAAATATGAATCTAAGATTTTTTGCAGCTCCTTTACAAGTTACAAGTCCAAATTCTCAAAAGGAATGGATTCGTTTTCAAATTGTGGCCAGTTTTGGAGATGCCTTACTTTATCATAAATTACGCTTTTGTATAGATTCCATGCAGACTGTTTCGACAAGTTTTCAGATTTACCATTACATTGTTTCTTCGATTTACTAGAGTGGGTCAGTATTTCTGTCACTACCATGTGAATCTGAAGTAGGTAGTGAGTCTAAATCATCATCTCATGAACTATCAATTAATCCCAATAAGCGCATATGAACAGCCACCTCGATACGAACATTCTTAGCATTGCTAACATCATTATACGTCATATTGTCTAAGTTGTTAGCAAGTTTATCGTGCGATTTGCATTTATAATCAACTGCATGTATGTGTAGCAATATTGTCTTTACCTCCTATTCTCATGTAATGCACTTCTCGCATCTTTTCGCCAAGTTGCGTTCCCAAACGGTCCTTCTCCTGCTCTTTCGCCATCTACCGTGTCTCGTCCTTCTTCAACTGCTCCCCAGTTACGGATTACTTCATCCTACGAATCCACCGTCCACTTTTAGTATGATACTATTCGGAGGGACGTACGGACGGACGGATTAACAGAACGTCAAGAGCAAAGCAATATGCCCAATGTATAGTTCCTATGTGGCATACATGTATTAATGTACTAGTACATTTTAAAGGTGCATGCCCACTCAGTATGTTATAATATAGAGAGGCTGATAGTTTTGTCTATTCTGTAGATATGACATTTTCTGGCAAAATAAACATTAATTCGCAATTAGCCCACGTCTTGATTATGCATTTTATGTCAGACGTAAATTTTCACACTGATATCAGGGGCGATAACCGTGTTTCCTTAAAATTTTAATGGACATTAATGTTTATTCCCTGTATGTATAGTTTGGTGTGCAATTATCATACTTTATAATATGTCGGAAATATATATATATTCAGGTAACGCATTGAATTAATATAAATAATTGAAAGATATCATTCCTCATTTGCATATGAAAATAGCCTGATACCACCGCGAGTCAGTATCAGTAAAATAAATATTACTAAATTATTATATCTGTATAGTGGGCACACATATGTGTTAGAACTTGTGAAATAGTGACATAATTATACACTTATTTATTTCCTGTAATGAACATGTTGTGCCTACTGAGTGGGCATGTATCTTTAATATGAACTTTATTATCATTGGATTGAAAACTGGACGGATAGTTCGATGAACTATGCCTTTCGGTTACATTATACGAACATACTATACGAATATTATACAAATATACGATATTGGTATGTACATACTATATTTGTACGGATATGGTATGAACATAGAGGCCCCGTATAGAGACCTCTTACACGAACGCACTATTGTGCTCACAAATCCAAGCACTTGGAAAATGCCATAGCCGCACATGCTGTTAATGTGTTAATCTGTTTGCACGCCATCTCGATTAGGTGGTTGGTTGTGTATTATCCATTTCAGTGCACACGGTATTTTATTGGCTGCATAATTGTCCTTGCGCACTTGACTATTAAACGGAGAAATGGGGCTTTATGATGATTTTCATTTGAGAATATATGCCGTTTTCATCAAATTACAGATTCTGTAGCCTTGTTTTACCAAATATGTGCGATTCCGAACAGGGGTCGTACTGACTGTAAGCCAACTATTAGCGTATATGTGTACGATACCAACTCAACAGAATTATACACATGTATAAACTTCGTATAAACTTACGAATTGAATGGTATATCCATACGATATTGGTTGGTATATGCGAACGTCTATACTATATGCTTATCGTATAGAAAACATATCGTTATGGTATCGTGTGCGTATAATATTGGTATTATAGTACGTATGGTTGACCTGCAGAAAAGCACTATTGTACCTTATGTTTATATATGTAAGAGTGACCCTTTTTGCGATGACAGTTATTTTTTCAGTTTAAAGTCAAGCAATCATATTGACACCTACTAATTGTTCAACATAATAAAAACATATACTGACGTGTGTGATCGATCTTACTGCCGAGGATTGATTGCACATATTACTATGACTGTCAATGTATACGATTTTAATATCGAAACACAGGTGAACAATGTACTTACACGCCTTATAGCATTGCAATAAAAAAAAACTCACTATTGACGTATAGCAAAAACATGCATGCAATACACATTAACAACGTACAGTGTAACCTCTCTAAACCGGACAGGCTCGGGACCAGCCAAAACGTCCGATTTAGAGAGGTGTCCGGTTTTCAGAGGTTTTGAGAGATTTTCAATTTCATAGGCCACAAATTTCATCGTCTACCAGGGTTAACAAACAGCGGATTTAATCCCAATTAGTCAGTAAATTAATGAAAACCATTACCCTGTCCACATGTAAGCCCATAATTACCTCAAACAAAGTAAGTTTTCATCAATCAGAACCGTGCACTTCAAAGAAAATAAAAACACGATCGCTATCTTTCTTTACGTCTTTCAGTAGTAACAACGATTTTCATTAGCCTACAGCCGTGTTTTTCCGAGTTTAGTAGGCAGGTCAACTTTCCGAATTGTATCGATCGAGCATTTTAATTGGATAATGCATTTCTGACACGAGATGCACAGCATAATTATTTTAGTCGGGAAGATTTACCGATTTACGCAAGCTATATTCGTACTTCACGTAATTATTGTATGGGTTAATAATTTATTTATTAATTTGACAATTTAACAATTAAATTAGCCGAAACCTCAATGAACAGTTTTTTGTTAAGGTGTGGTCCTTCACAGGAGAGTGTTTACATAAGGCATGCCATTGTTTGCGACATCTCGACGCCAGTTGTCGGGAATAGTTGAATTTGAACAGCGGGTGTAAAAAATAATAAGTTTGAGATTCAAATTGTTGAATGTAACCGGTCCGGACCGTCCGGTTTGTAGAGGTAGATTTCCGTAGAAAAACGACAAAAAAGCTAAAATAATCGTCCGGTATCCGGAATGCAGAGGGTCCGGTATTAGGAGTGTTTTCGAATATTAAATAAAGAAGGGATCAAATCGGGACTTAGCAAATCGTCCGGTTTACAGAGTATTCCGGTTTTCAGAGGGTCCGGTTTTCGGAGGTTACACTGTAGTACATTTCTGAATTATGAAAATAAATATATACACCAACTAACAGGTATGTGTGTTTATAGGAAGCGCGAAGGTGTCGCCAAGTTGTTGGTGGACGCAGGCGCTAATGTTGCTATCCGGAACAAGAACGGGGCGAATGCACTTCACCTGTCGGCACGCAATGGTGCAAACGCTACCATGCAGCTGTTACTTCGGAAGAAGTGTAACGCAAATGAACAGGTATAGCGCATATATGACGCCACCTCCATACAATCACATTTTCTCTCACATTATATTTACTAGTCTCATCTGCAAATGTGCTTACGTTGTACTCACAGATGATGCTATAGTAGTGTTATTGCTAGCACTAACAATAATTTCATATAACGTTGCACGTGTAAAGAAATTCTAAGTAAATAACTAATAAGATATTAATAGCACACATTGACAAAAAAGAAAATTGAAAATGAATGGATGCAACGTCCCAGCAACAGCTAAGGTCATAAAGAGACGGGCGAAAAAAAAGATAAACCAGCAAAATAAGGCACTACGAGTTGTATAATGATTAACTATGATACGGGTACATCTGTATGTCAAATGTCTTCAAATGTCACAAATTAACAAAAAGTGTACACAGAACTACCAAAACATAACAACTCAAACACTACAAGATATTCCAAAAGTCACGAGGCCCAGGAATATTGCAGTGCACGAGTACTAAAAAACCTGAAGGTAAACTGTTTACAAGTGAAAACTTCAATTATGTATTTGCCCAACTCCTACATTGTAGGTTTCTCACCTGACTAAGAAAATACAACGGTAGTATGCAGCATCGATTGCAAGGTATTCCACGATCATAACATTTTTGTTAAAATATAGCTAAATATTGGTTTTCTTATTTTGAAGTTACCATGCATTTGTAGTTTATAACGATTGTATATTCTTGGCAGGATTCAGATGGTGATACACCCATACATTGTGCCGTTTACAAGAGCAACTCTTCGGGGACAGCTATTCTGCTCACAGTACCACATATCGACCTTACGCTGTGTAACGACAAGGGACAAAACTCTATCCGTCTTGCTGCTATGAAGAATGACGCAGAGTAACACATTTTATATCCATGTTGTCGTATTTGTATTGGCTGTGTGTTGTCACAGTTTCTGTGTCTTAAGTAAACGTATTCAGAAACGTGTATATGGGCACTAACATCAAGTCATGCATGAATATACACGTACGCTTTCAATATCAACATTCTAATAATGTAATTCATTCTTCCACCGAAATCTCAAGAGCCACAATAATCACCGAATACGACTACTGGAAATATTTAGTACATCTGAAGTGCTATTGCAAAGAGAGACACTCTGTAACTGAACTTCGTGCATCTTATACTAGTTCTCCGATTTCCGTCTAAGTATAAGTTATTGATCACATATTGATTTATTAAGGCTATCGAGTGTCAGCGACCGCAGTAGTTAGTTCGTCAGAAATTCAATATGTGAACAATAGCATTCGTATAATTAGCCATGTATATAATGCAGTCTCCCATCCGTTGATTTTCCATTTCTTTCGAACAGGTAGTCATTAAATCCGGTAATATGTAGCTTATTGGGGTTAAATCGCTTAGTATGCGAAATAAGTTGATCGCGATACTGGTCAGCGATTTGCTTAGAACGTAGGCTATGACGAATTACACTCCCACCTGCCATTCTCTTACCAATAATTGCAATCCAGCGGTCCTTGAATTGCAATTCATACACTCTGAAATTGCAGTCTAATTGCGGTCCAATCGCGGTCCCGTTTTTGCGGTCATTCTTTCGCTGTCCAGTTTGTGCGGTCATTCTTTCTCGATACCGTTTGTGCGGTCATTATTTCGCTATTTGCGGTAAAAACTTAGCGTTACGCGTACCAAACGCGGTCTCTGCTGCGGTCAAGCGGTCAAGCGGTGTAGACGTCAAGGTTTCGCTGTACCGATGGTTAGGAAAATATATTTTTTCGTCAGAAAAAATCAACTATTTCGATTTTATTGCCGCATTGGTCAAGCAGAGCGGTCCGCTGGTTTGACCGCAGAGCGCAGCGTAAAGCGGTCATTCTTTCGCAGTTTAAAGAAAAAATAGGAGCGTAAACTGCAATTAAAAGCGGAGCGCAGCGCTAACTGCGCTATAAGTATTACAATTCCGCAACCAACTCTTTGGACCGCAGTCACATGATTGCAGTCCGATTGCGGTCCAATTGCAATTAATGGGAACGCGAATTGCAATCCTGCGCTCCAGGAATTGCAATTCGCCTGGTAAGAGAACCGCAGGCCATTCTGTATAAGTGTATTTCCATTTCATCTGACAGTGTGCGTTTGCTTCACGTTGTTCGCCACACATCCACATTGCATTTGTTTGATGTAACTGTACTGTTCTTATCGTGTATTAGGCTATAGTACGTACTTGTCACGGAGGAACACGATGGAAAAGGATAACTGGGATGTTTTGGCATCGTGTACATACTGGTTTTATACACTGTGTCTCACAGAATCCCTCAGGCGATGCATGTCATACAAACACAACGGAAGCACATAAATGACTATTGTATGAATATAGTCACCAGATGTCATTCATCATACACGAACGTCTGATTGTTGGCTACTTATCGGTTTTGTTATTAAATGTAGTCCTACGTTAGTAGAGTGGAGTGAGGAAACCACCAGCAAATGTGGTGGGAAACGGCCATTCAACACTATATTGTATATACATAGACTGTGCCACATTTTATTTATGTTACTGTATTCCACCCATCCATTTTATACATGGAGATATTCGATTATTAGTTCTGGTTAAATACCCATTTTCTTAAATTTTACACGTTATATTTTATAAAACACAAAGCGAAGCACGTGTAAAATGTGTCAACATATTGTGCAAAGTAATTTCCGGAGGTGGGGGTCGTAGTCAAGGTGACTGTCTCGCGTTTCAGAGGATGTGTTCTAAAAACCGAGTATGTTGGTCGAAAGAAACGCGTCATTGTGACGTTACGGACATATTTTATTCGAATATGGAAAATATGGCTTAAACTACAGCCGCTCTCCATGTGGTGTAATGTATGGTTATGTTCATGTAAGCTACTCTCAGTTCCACGTGTTGCTGCCGACGAACATTTGGCAATTAAACAGATTAAATGGAAACACATTTTGAATGAAAGCACTTTTTCATCAATAACAGAAAATAATTTATTTCATGAAATTCCATCAAATATTGATTCTATTGCGAAAAAAACGATTTTCCTATAGGAAAAAAGGTGGGGTGAAAAGTAGACAGGTAATCAGGAGGGTTCGAAAATACAATTATTCGAAATTAACTCCGAAACGTGGCTAGATAGCTTGGAAATGATGTAACTAAGAAAACAAAAGTAAGATTTTGTAAATCGGTCAAAATATTTCAAAAGATCTATTTTAGTCGCCATGTTAAATATTTTTGTTCGCAATACACTCAATATTGATGGAATTTCATGAAATAATTAATTGGATTATTGATGCAAAATTACTCACAATTAAATATTTTTTAGAGTTACTGTGTAGACACAAGTTCGTCGGTATCAAAGGTGGAACAGACCAGTAGTGGTAAAATGGAATATTGTTTTTGATTGTCCTATTTTGTGTCAAGTCCAATATATGTTTAGGCAGTTCCTGGTCATATATATTCAGAACACAAACACTTTTCTAAAGTTGAATGTTCTGGTACCAACCTTTTGGCTCATGTGTCGTTAACATCTGATACCCAGGTCTTTTAATCCGACATTGGTCAGCTTTCCGACTGAGCGTTCCAAGTTAGAACCCTTGCCGATTGACAAAATTGCTTTTCCGGAGACCTTTGTTTGTGTTTGGGGGGATGCATTTTTACGTTTGTGTCCCGCGGTTGCTTTCATTTTATAGCATAACTAATTTGCGATGAACAGTTGCTTGTGGTTTAAGTCAGCTTTAGGTGTACTGGTGTACTATTTCTGTTTGTTAACATACACTGTCAATATACGTTCATTGCAGTAATGACTACAATCAAATATCATTTTTTTCACAATAAAATGCATTGTACTATAACATGGCAAACAATGAAAGTCGGTGTGTATAGGCCATTAGTTGACATTGCATATATGTGGCGTTTTACAAAGGAAGTCGATTGGCCGTTTACAGTGGCGTATATTTGGCAGGTGTTGTTTTCCAACTATATAAAACAACTTACCACTACTTTTTATTTCACCTCAGCTAAAGGCTCAAAATAATTAATTAACTATTGTTTCCGCTCGTCGTCTGTCGTCCGTTGTCGTCGTCGTCCGTGCACAATTTCAAACGACTTCTTCTCCAGAACCGCTGGGCCACACACATGGTAGATACGTAGGGGATTACAAGTTTGTTAAAATGAAGGTCGTCGCCAATCCAAGATGACCACCGTTTAAAAATAGCACATATTCTTAAAAAATAAACTGGGGGTCAAATAGGGGTACAATTTCATATTTGACCGGATATTGTAAAATCATATATCAAATCGAAGATATCAACTAGACGTTCGCTCTTGTGCAGTTTTCATCGAAATCGGATCATTACGTCATCCACGATGGCCGCCGACTTTTATTTAAGATTTCAAACGTCTTCTTCACAAGAACCGGTTGGCCAATGCTAGCTAAACTTCACAAGTCCTTTGGTGAAGCCGTTTCATATTTATTAAAATGGAGGTCGTCGCTAATCCAAGATGGCCGCAGTCTAAAAATAGCATCAATTCTTAAAATAATCTTCTAGCGAACCGAATCGACGAATTTCGAAAAAAATTGGCAGCAATGATGCATGTACCATGTTCGTTCAAAGTTGTTAAAACGGTGACCCCGGGGTCAACAATAGGCGTGGCACGGGGGTCACATTTGATTTTGACCGAATATGTTCGCATAATATATCAAATGAAAGGTATTGATTAGACGATCGCTCTGGTGAAGTTTTCATCGGATTCGGATGATTACGTCATCGAAGATGTCGCCAAAAGGTCAAAAGATCATCATTTTATTTCAGATTTAAAACCTCTTTTTCACAAGAACAGGTTGGCCAATGCTAGCCAAACTTCACAGTCATAGTCGTTGGGTGAAGCCTTTTCATATTTGATAAAATGAAGGTCGTCGCTAATCCAAGTTGGCTGCAGTCTAAAAATAGCACACCTGATTAACAAGTCTCCTTCTCACGAACCGCCAGACGGATTTCGACCAAACTTGGCAGGAATTATCGACGTTCAATGCTGTTTCACAGTTAAAATGGTGAACACCCGTGCTTGGCGAGTAATTTTATAGTTTCATCGCTAAGCCTGATTCACGTGTTATGAATAGATTATTTACTGAGTGTCGATATTCCCTTTACAAGGTAACGTATTATGCTAAGAAAGTGACACATTTTGTTTTGCTTTCGTTAAAAAATCGTCTCACCCGCGTCTCATTTCACACCATACAGGTCATTATATGTACATGCTTGTAATTACAGTAACACATTATATTGGCGTCCATTTATAATAAAAACTTACAGCTTGCTTTCATTCCGTGCATATATAACCCGTGTTTCTGACGGAGAGGTTCCAACTGACAACATCGTATCATACATTGAGGAAAATGTAATGTCAGTGGCAATCAACTGATACATTGTACTATAATACTAGCCTTAACACAAACCTACGAACTAAATGACTGTCACGCCAGGGTGACCCCGGGCTAGTTTACTGAAGGGATGGAGCACCAAGCACGTTGTGGACTGAGACAACAAGGTATATATTTACAATGATGTATTTACATAAATGAAATGCACAAACAATGGATGGAAATGTCAGTACGGACAACGTCCCCTAGCAGCCACCGCCACATGCACTTGCACAACCAATGCACATCCACGATTCTGTAACAGGTAGGTATAGTTCAACAGTATACGTCATCAAGATCAGGATCAAGATCCAATGTTAGAGTTCCGTTAATTAACTTCTGCCATGATGGGAGTGACGTTCTAATGACTTTTGTAAAGTTACTTGTAACTATAGGATACGGAGCCTACTTGGGCGGATGGGGCCAATAACACATCGGTGAACGTCCTTAACGATTCATCACGTCCTTGGACGGAATGACGTCACCGGAATATAACCCACTCGAATACGCCCTTGGTCCACGCGGAGCAGAGTCCCCGCTGGTACACGGTGTCGTGTTGTGGACTCCAGAATAAATGGATATGTGTTGCGTACTGGTTCTACGCATACACAAAGTAGGGACGTGCCGTCGCTCGTTGCTGACTGGCTGGCTGCCTGGCTGGTGTACTGGCTGGGACTACAAAACACCAACGGTCTTGTTACTAGAATGTAACGTGTTATAGTCTCAATAATAGTTACAGGATTGCACATGAAATCAATATCATGATTGCATGGCAATACTAAACATCATCATATATTACAATGATGAAACATGATAAAATGCAATGTACATAAAGATGTTTTCACTAATTGGAAGAAGGGGGCTGATGGAATTCATAAGTCGGAAAAGGCGATATGACACATTAATGAACATCCACTATATCTAGTGTACCCAACGATGTATCTCTTCACAGCCGTACATTTGAATACAGACGTCATTCACAGTTATTTACCATTAGTAAACAAACATTAGATTACGACAGGCCTTACCTTGATCGTGGCCAACTGCGCTAACTTAATAAAGAGCAACTGTGCCAAGTATTTTCCTGTGCAGACTCACATTATTACAATACTAATAATAAACACTGTATACTCTAATCAGACTGTAGGATTCCACAGGCTGACCCAAAGCATCAGTGATTGCAAAATTATACTTCACATCATGTCCTTATTGCAGCTTACTGACGTATAAATCAGTGCATTTAGAGCAGAACTGTCTGATCTGGTCTATCCTGGTCGCAATAGCATTTACTATATTTACAATACACTGTGAACGTATATGACTTAATACAATGAATGTACAGACGACTGGGTTTACATGTGTCCCCCATAGAGTAATGAAAGTCGTCCAGAAAATTCACGTTACAATTGTGACATGTTTAAAATTGGCAATATTCTCATGTATTGTACAGGGCGCAGACTGATATTGGACTGAATCGCAATATAAAATGCATAGCTAATGTTAGTGAACATTTCAATTAGTCAGAGTGACATGCAACAAAACACATGAGAATAATATGCCATTACAATACTCACGGAATGCTCCCACATGCCAGTCCTGTAATCGCTATCATTTACATGTAAACACGACGAATTAATGAATCAATAATATTTGATTAAGGGAGACAATCTACATCAGCGGATACATGCCATACGGCTTGTATTGACCAAGCGTTTGGTCGAAACGGGTCCAAATAACTCAGGTAAATTTAATAGTGCAGTAGTATGGAGGATACGATAACGATGCGTAGACATTCCGGTCTTGGCAAGATTCAGACTTAAATGGCAGCATTAGAAAGTAACTAAAACATATGTACTCACCAATTCCCAGTGAAAGCTTGCGATCCTATGTGTCACACGAATGTAACTGAGTGTCAGACTGATATTTTATGGTGCTAGATCAAATATATACTCCCACCCTAGTGCACGACTATTCTCATGTAGTCTGCCTGTCAATGTAAAACTTATGTGCCAACATTTGGCGTACAATTTTGCGTAAGTGGACTAATGTTCTAACAGTCAGCCTAGCTCATGAGATATCTTGTGAATTAATCTGAAATACTTCAGTCATAAGTAGATATGACCTACTAGATAATTTGGCTAGCATTCAAGTCTGCATAAATAGTGTAGATCACCCAGATATGACCAGTGCAAAATCCAATACTGGTGGTCCGTGCACGGTTTCGGATAAAGCGCTATTTTCTCCAGCGATTTATTCCACGGGAGCGATATTTCAAACACCAATACCTATTCGATCGTCTGTACTTGAATATTCGATTATTGTGCTCTAGACTAGTATTGTGTGACCCGTGTTACAAATAATGGATGATAAAGAAAATAATCGGCTACGATTCGTGACAACACTCCCCCCTAAATAAAAGTGTGAAACACTTAGCGGTAATCACGAGTTGTACCGACATTGTTTACCTATATACATATATACACATCCTACACAACCTTTACTTTTTGAGCCCCAGGAGCTCGGCTATGGTGTGTGATGTATCACTTAATTAGATCCTGGTCAAATAATCTGCACCCACTTTGTCTGAGCTACTGATGGCTCCGATTGCTATTCGTCCATCAATGGAATAAATTCCGTCTTCTCTCTGCATTTTTCTTCCTAACTCGCACGACTGGGTATGGACATGGATGATTAGAAGTTGCGAATACTCATAACTGCCAAATGTCTTCTGCCTCATATCCGTCTATGTCACGAACTTTGTACGGGACGGGATAACCTTTTATCCGTAATGGGTCTGAATTAGACATTTTAATGTCATGAATCTCTACATGGGTGCGCCCTGGTCTGTCAATCAGTACGTGCTCATACTCCTTAAGCACCCTTTGTACTTCTACTTTTTGATCCTTGGACAACCCTGGGGCTATGTCCACCCTGTATATCGATTCCTGTGTCCCCATTGGACACGCCATGTGCTCATCGGCACTACACTCCCCTGTACCCGAATTCCCGTCAGTTATGTCGTCAATTACCGCCGTGTTTATGACGGCTAGTATCTCCTTCGCTGGGCTTTGAGGCGTACGCTCTTCACAGCGTTTCAACATGTTCACATGGAATGTTTTCAGTTTCCCGTTCATGTCGATCCTATAATCCCAGTCATTTAGTACCTCCACTATAGGGTATGGACCTTTCCATTGGAGTAACAGTCTGTTCCTATCCGTGGGGAGTACACTCCCGCCTGCGATTCTCTTACCAAGAATTGCAATCCAGCGGTCCTTGAATTGTAATTCGTCCACCTCTGAAATTGCAGTCTAATTGCGGTCCAATCGTGGGCCCCTTTTTGTGCGGTCATTCTTTCCCGATACAGTTTATGCGGTCATTCTTTCGCGGTCCAGTTTGTGCGGTCATTCTTTCGCGATTCCGTTTGTGAGGTCATTCTTTCGCTATTTGCGGTAACAACTTAGCGTTTCGCGTACCAAACGCGGTCTCTCCTGCGGTCTAGCGGTCTAGCGGTCAATATATACACCTAATTCTACTATTTATGTATATTTTATTGGATTTTAAATGGCTAAATATAGATAGGAAAATATATTTTTTCGTCAGAAAAAAATCAACTATTTCGATTTTATTACCGCATTGGTCAAGGAAAGCGGTCCGCTGGTTTGACCACAGAGCGCATCGTAAAGCGGTCATTCTTTCGCAGAGTAAAGAAAAAAAGGAGCGTAAACTGCAATTAAAATCGGAGCGCAGGGCTAACTGCGCTATAAGTATTGCAATTCCGCAAACAACTCTTTGGACCGCAGTCACATGATTGCAGTCCGATTACGGTCCAATTGCAATTAAAGGGAACGCGAATTGCAATCCTGCGCTCCAGGAATTGCAATTCGCCTGGTAAGAGAACCGCAGGCCACTCTGTAGTACTAACACCCGGTCACTCTCCTTATACTTCCGGTCACGCGCTTTCCTGTGCTTCGCGTACCGCTTACTCGATTTATTGAGATTTTTTCTCGCGATTTCACATGTTTGCTCGAGTTTCTGTCTGAGATCCAGTACGTACTGGTATGTAGTTTTCACGTTTTCGTCAAGTTCCTTCTCAGACTACAGATCCTTGAGAACACTCATAGGACCTCTGACTGTTCTCCCATAGAGTAGTTCGAATGGGGAGAATGCTAGGCTCTCCTGTGGAACCTCGCGATATGCGAACAACAACGGGTTAATGTACTTATCCCAATCTTTGGGACGCTCGCCCGCCATGCGTTTAAGCATCTGCTTCAATGTACCGTTCAATCTCTCCACCAAACCGTTGCACATATGATGGTAGGGTGTAGTCGTAAGTTGTCTCAGTGATAATAGCCTACTGACATCCCGCATTACGTTCGACGTAAATTGAGATCCGCAATCAGACAATAATTCCTCAGGAATTCCAAATCGACTGAACATGTCTACGAGTGCCTCAGCTACTCGTTCTTCTTCGATACTCGGTAATGGTACTGCCTCTGGATATCGTGTGGCGTAATCTACTAGTGTTAGAATATACCGATTTGTATTATCCTTTGCTGGATAAAACGGTCCTACGATGTCTACGGCTACACGTTTGAATGGCGTGTCAATCAGTGGCGTGTTGCCCAGCTGTGCCTTAATTACATGACCCTTCGAGATTGTTCGTTAACAAATGTCGCATGACCTGCAATATCGTGTCACGTCACCGGACACGCCAGGCCAGAAAAATTCTGCCAAAACGCGACTTGTTGTTTTATTTACTCCTATGTGCCCTGACATAACAGATTCATGTGCCACCTTTAACACAGTCTGTCTAAGTTTTTCCGGAACGACTAATTGATAGTATTTTCTTTTGTTACCTGCCGTCTCAAACTGTCGATGCAGTATATCTTTTCGGTACAGGAATGACGTAACATTACTGTTCTTAGAATGTTTCACGTTTCCGTTTTGTTGTGTTAGTATGTAATGACGTTAACGTAACGTCGCTTGTTTGTTGTTCTTTGAACTCACTACGCGAAACGTGCGATACGGCTTTCGGTACCCGCAGTTTCCGGTACGATTCATCGCGCCTTGGAAACAATTTAGTACAGGAAGTTGTGACCCATCAATGTTCCCTATCGTTACATCGTACATAGTTTCTTCCATGCATAACGCTTCGGTCTCTCCTTTGAAAAATGGGGTGTCAATGGTGATTCTCGCTACAGAGACTTCACTCAAGCGTCTCTTGTCTACTAGCATACATGTGGCCACTCTCCTGAGAAACTGATCAGGATGTACTAGTTCCTTTCTCACAACTACGCCCGTGCAACCTGTATCACGCATCACCTTCACCACTTTCCCATTTAACAAACTTTCTGCCACTGGCAATTTCGCACTGGAAAATTTGCATCCTGTAACCTTTGGACTCTGGTCAACTTCCTTACCTGCGCATATCATAGTGATTTCACCGTCATCCTTGGTCTGGTTGTCCTCCACAATACAAAAATTAACCTGATCTACACATGGGGAAAAGGGGCGCCCTCTGCCTCTTCCGTAGTGGTGATAACGCCCTCAGCCCCTGCTCATGCCTCTATGTATTGCATCCTCCATTCTGGTTCGTCGCCGGTGCCTGCAAAGCTTACCATATTTTTCCCATAGGCACCAGTATCATTCTCCTCAATGGCTGCAGCTCGATGCATGTAACCTCTTCTTGGGCAGTCTGCAGCTACATGACATTGACCTCCACAATGGTAACATGTAATGGTACGTCTGTCATTCTCTCTGTACCTTTCACTACTACAATCTCTACTTCTATTGCCACTTCTCTCTCTACCATAGTCACGATATCTGTCATTGCCTCGATATATCTCACCTTGACCTCTCACCTTCCTCTCATAACCTGTGTTACGATTCTCACTTTTCGCTCTATTGTCTCGGTTCTCTCTCTGTACTACGTACTTTGTACCGCCTCTGGCTTCCGCAAAGAAGTCAGCTTGCACTGCCATCACATGTACTTTGCTAACGATGTTTTCCTTTAAAAAAACGTACAAGTCACGCCTGCAAATGCTTAGTAACTGATCCATGAGCAAAACATATATCACGCCTTCGTAAGTACGTTCAACTTTGCATAGTTCCAACCACCTATCAAGATAACTCTTAGCCCTGTTGATATACTGAACAAATGTCTCACCCGGCTCTGGCTTGCCTTTCTTAAATTGCTTCCTAAACCCTTGTACGGTTAAATCAAACCTTTTGAGCAAGGATGTCTTCACTGTGTCATAATCAAGAGCACCTTCCAACGAAAAACGGGAGTAAACATCTAGAGCTTTGCCCCTTAATAATGTGCTAAGGTGTAATGACCACTGACCTTTCGGCCAACCTTGCACTTCCGAGTAACGTTCAAACCGTGCCAGATAACTATCCATATTGTCCTTATCCTGCTAAAAATATGGTAATTTCGGACCATGTGGTATCTTATGTTCGACTACTAGACTATAATTATCCGATATTCCCATTTCTGCCTTCGCTATCTCAACTTTCTGAGTTGTCTCTAACTCGCGCATTTTGCATTCGTACTCAAATCTAACTTTTGTCATTTGCAAATCAATTCTTACCTTTTCCATTTCTCGTTCCTCCATTACTCTGTCTGCCTCAAGCTTTCTCAGCCTGTCTGTCAGTCTGAAGCCTGTCTTTCTCAATCAATCTCTCTACCTCTTTTGCTAGTCTGTCAGCATCAAGCCTATCATGCTCAGCCTGTCTTTCAGTCTCAAGCCTATCTTTCTCAGCCCGTCTTTCTACTAGTCTATTCTCTCTCTCTCTCGCTGTGTCTTGCTCTTCTTTCACAAAGAACCTTAACTCCATCCCAGTTAAGCCTAATTCCCTGCATACGTCCATTAACTCTTTAATGGTCGACATGATTGTCTTCTACTGTCTCAACAAAATAGTCACTTAGTCACGAGGCGGAGTGTACTATGTACAGCTCTCTGGAATACGGGGACTCAGCACTACTGTTACGAGTACTGTGCGAGTCTCAACCCGATTCATGCCTTATTGGGTAATGTCAAATCCGGTTTGTATTGTGTTCCTTCCCACCCGACTAATCCTAGTCCAACACGTATTTACATTGGTGGGGAATTTAAGTTATATGTCACCGTCCCATAGCGTGAGGAAATTTGGGATATGCATCACCTTCCCACTAGACTGGTATTTACAATTATGGAAAATTTCCCATACACTAAAAAAACATTAGATGGTTAATTGTAGTATTGTCATAAAACGATTCACCACACACCAACAAAATGGACCCTGGGTCGAATGTTATAACCCGGAAAATAGTGAATCTGTCTCAGATCAAACCCAACCAACTAGAACGACCCCTATTTTTAGGGATCGCTCGTTGTTGACTGACTGGCTGGCTGCCTGGCTGGTGTATTGGCTGGTGTACTGGATGGGACTACAAAACACCAACGGTGTTGTTACCAGAATGCAACGTGTTATAGTCTCAATAATAGTCACAGTAGTGCACATGAAATCAATATCATTATTGCATGGCAATACTAAACATCATCATATATTACAATGTTCTAACAGTCCGCCTAGCTCATGAGATATCTTGTTAATTAATATAAAATACTTCAGTCATAAGTAGATATGACCTACTAGGTAATTAGACTAGCATCCAAGTCTGCATAAGCAATGTAGATCACACAGATATGACCAGTGCAAAATCCAATACTGGTGGTCCGTGCACGTTTTCGGATAAAGCGCTATTCTCTCCAGCGTTTTATTCCACGGGAGCGATATTTCACACACCAATACCTATTCGATCGTCTGTACTAGAATATTCGATTATTGTCCTCTAGACTAGTATTGTGTGACCCGTGTTGCAAATAATGGATGATAAAGAAAATAGTCGGCTACGATTCGTGACAATGACCACGGGTAACTCAAAATGAAACAATCTGAGATCAGAAATACAGCAAACATATAGTTTATACTATCATGATGATATATCATATTTCTACATGTAGCAGCTTGTTATTCTTTTAATTGCTTGATTTCAGATCTTTATCAGAGTTACTTGATAAAGCGCCACAGCTTCTGAATACACCCAGCGTAAACGGCAGCACACCTCTGCATGAAGCATCTGTCAACAACAATATGGATGTATTAAATATACTGATACAGGTACAGTGATATTCATTATTATTAACCCTTATAATTCGTGAAACGTAAATATTATTTATTATCGTCTCTTCTTATTTTACATTTTGCATTTTTCCTAAATATAAACATGGTTCAACATATATTATCACATCTTTGACGCATTTGCGGGTGTTGTTTCAGTATTAACACAGCACTAAAGCTCGCGGATTATCAACTAGTACATGCGGACGAACCGTGATATCTAACTTATACTGGCTGTACATGCTCATGGGCCAGTTGACTTAATGCAAATAACATTGCTATATGATATGAAACATGTATATATATGGAATATCCACCGTTACTGACGTATACATTATCCTATACATGTCCACGCGATAGTTATATACATACGTTAATGGTAGAGTCAGTGCACTCATCCACTGGCTGAAAGTGGTCTCAGAGAAGACCGAACGTAATACGTACATAACATTAACAGAGTAAGCCACAGTAAATGTACGTGTATAAGAACATATCCGGACATTTAAAAGAAATGTATCATCATGTGCATCGAAATAGTAAAGCATGAATAAACAAGTATTGCCTACTATTGGTGTATACCACTTTGTTACAATTAATTCCCGTTATTATTGTGGTGTATAATATTGTATATGTATTGGTATATCTCCATATGTAATACATGCATTTCAATGTTCGCATGTTTTTTTTAACATATGCATTCAAATTAGTTATTACAGTTTGCGCATGGATTTTTATTATATCGAAAATGTATGCATCCCGTTGCCAAAAAGATGACATTACGAGTCAATTTCGACACAATCATGTGTATGCATCGTCAGTACAGTTGCTATATATAGCAACACTTCAGTAAAAATGTATTTTCTGTATTATATCCACCATGCCGTAATACAATGCAATTGCCGACATGTATTCGCCATTTACATTCGCCATTATATGCCGCAAGCCTGTCTCCATTTTGCTGAAAATGCGAATTGCTGACATCAATGTCGCCTCACCCAGTCTGGAGCGTGTGGCGTTTTTGTCGTTGACATTTATCAAATTAATAGCGTAATATATATTGTTAATGTCATTGGACATGCAGCTAACATTTATGTATGTATTGTATGTGTTATGTGGGTTACACAATGTGTCTTTTGGCCACACTGTTCGTTATTATTACATACTGTTGACTACTTGACAACGATAATAGTTTGCGGCTTGTGATCTAAAAGTAGTTAAATCGGATGGAAATTGAAGGAAATAAATGTAAATAAAAAAATGTTGTGTGCATTTGATTGTATATTATTAAACTGTACATGCACGTTCATCATATCGTTGTATTGATGGATACATTTGATTGACGTATTATTTGCACTAATACATATATTATACAATAATACTACATGTATAAATATTCAGAGAAATGCGAAAGTTGACTGCACTGATGACAACAAGATGACCTCGTTACATCTGGCTTGCCATAAGGGATATGTTGACGCACCGAAATGCCTTGTCAAGGCGGGTATGTTAACCCTTCGCTCTGTTAACCGTACATACCATACTATCTAGGTTGGCGTTAGCATTTAAAATTAGTAGCCGAAATTTAACGCGAAAAAAGTAAATATATGTTTACATTTGCTCCAACCTTTGTACTCACATAGTACTTTTTCTAATAATTTCTGAATTTATATTAGCCAAAATGTCAATTTCTGAAATATTAGTAGCCAAGTGACTACTTTAGTAGACAAATTGTTACTGCGGCTACATGTACCAATAGCAACAACTTGAATGGAAAAACATATCTGGCAAGGCTTAGGAAACGGGATGGGTGAGGCTCTGCCGAGCACATCCCGTTTCCGCGCCGTGCCAGATAGTTTTCCCATTCACTGCACTGACCTATTATTCTATTTATCCCGTCAACACAAAAGGCTATAAAATGCAACATGAATAACCCCAGCCACCACACATATGCATACGCAGTGGTTAGGTCGTATTGACAGGATATCAAACATATTTCACGGCACTACGGCACATACGCACTGTGTTGCCGGGATAAATTCAAATGCACAGCTGATCTAATCCTGACCAGTACACAGTGTTCCATGTTGTGTTATCGATGCACTATTTATATTTCACTTAAGTGTGACTTTCATAATAATAAATTTGTGTTAGTGTCATGAGTCGTTTGTGCCGAGATGGTGACAATACTGACACAGTATTCGTTGCAAGGGAACGTTTGAGGTAGAACCTTATTGGTACCACGCGCGCTTCTCACCAATGAGTCTCGTGTTTGATCCTTAACAAGGGCGGTATGTGAAAAGGTATGGTGGCTGCCACACCGGACAAGTTGGTTTCTTCTGCATATTCCGCTTTTCATCCACAAGGATCATCTTCTGTGCCAAAGAAAGCATTTGTATATACTCTCACGCGTGTTTGTAATCGTTGTACAAGATAACATTTAAATAAGTAGTATATGACTTCAAATACATTTATACAATCACTGTACATTCTTTTTGCATACTGTAACTCATGAAATATACTCCCGTACGGTACGGGAGTAGATTGCAAGAGATACTGTTGAGAACTAAGTAAATCCCAGGTGCGTCCTTGAAAAGGTCAGACAAGGATGGTGACACTGCGTTACATCTGTGCCTAATGGTTAGCCGCCATCAACGGGACATGGGTGGGGTAAGTATTTCATCATGGGGATAACATACTCTGATTACGCTCTTGTGAGTTAGTTGCACGCGTTTTTCTGTGAGAGAAAGCCCGTAATCAACTCCTCACAAATAATACACCGTGAAGAGAACACCCGTAAGTGCGCGCGTGCTTTATTAGAAACTATGAGCTACCATGCAAAATGTTTATTAGTACAATCAAATTATTTGAAAACTAAGCCTCGACTAATCAACAATGTTACTGTGATTGAACATATTCCAAACATGTGCTCAAATATATCTAGTTTATACAAACAGCTGCGTAATTTCGATTTCCAAAAGTTTACATGACGTCACGTTTGACGTTACGTAACGTCACACAACGTGACATCAAAACGCGGTAAACACGTCATTGTGTAACTATCCATGAGCACAGCGCAAGTCATTGATTATAATCTCAAAAAAGAGATCAAATATACATAATTATGTATCCGCCGTGGAGGTGTAAGAAATACGATATTCCATTGTACATGTTTGAATAGCGGATATAATACACTCGTGTCCGTCGGTGTCCGTGCAAGCAAATTGTTCGCTACGCTCATTCGTTGCTTACGCTGAATATTCTACTCTCCTAATTAGGAGATACTATCCCATAAATAGGAGATATTAACTCCTAATTGGGTCTCAATACCTCGTAATTAGGAGATACTAAGTTCTAATTAGGAAATAGTAACTCCTAATTACTAACTCATAATTAGGACTTACTATCTCCTAATCAGGAGATAATAAGTGCCAATTACGAGTTATTATCTCCTAATTAGGACGTACTATTTCATAATTAGGAGGACTTAATATATGTACCGATGCTAAAAAGCAATTTATCTCCACTCGTGTATTATTTCCGTTTTGTAAAATGTGCGATGGAATATATTCTATGTGTTGGACAATTTATCGGAGAATTATCGTTTAAAAGTACAAATAGTCATTATTGTCGGACGTTTAAAAGTTTATACATACACGATACATCCTGGAAAAAAGATGTATTGATGTTCCTAATATTGCCAATCCAGTTCAATTTAAAATGATTTTAGATCCCACTTTTCACAATTTATTCCATTACATTCCAACAACAGTGTGTACTACTTTAAGCACACTTTATTGCATATACCTAACCTGGTACCGAGTCCATACCACACCAAAACCACTTAGCCCCTTCCCCTAAAGATAATAGGATTACGATTAATCATATTACTCATATAATGCGTACATGTATAACCAAATTCAACTCTCACATATAAGAAAGCCAAGGACGTACATAAGGGCCAAACCAGGTCTCTGGTCGGTATTCCGGTAAGGATGAACCCCCATCGTTAAATTGGCCATGGCATGCTCCCCCCTGTCACCCACACGTATAATAATGCTCACATTCTCGGTAAAAAAATAGCATAGTTTTCTAGTGTATTGGTATAGATGTTTACCAAGTGTCAGGATGTAGCTATATCAGATCATGAACAGGTTCATATTGCTGCCATTTGAAATGATAAATTTGTCTAAATCAGCACTTTATATATTCCAGTTGGCCAGTCTGATGGGCATAGCGGTATCGTCTGAAGATGAAATCAGGGAGCGCATCCAGTTGGCATGCTTTCTGATAGAGAGCGGTGCAGATGTTACTGCCAGGAACAAGAAAGGCAGCCAACCTTTGCAATGCTGTTCTAACGACCAACTGAGAAACGCCGTTAAGCAGTTTATTGACTCGCGTTCTGGGTGAGTTTCTATTACCCGAGTGTAGTATGTTGTAGTGTACTTACCCATACATATGGGTCGCGCTCTATGAAAACCAGCCTTAATGACGTCATGAAAGCCTGAAAATGACGTCGCAAAGTTGCACTTACATTTTACATTGCAATAAGCTGTCCTATGTATATACATGTGTTTTAAATTGTCGCTCAAACTATACTTGTATCGCGTTGGATGCGCTTGTTATAATTCTACATTTGTTTTCATAGTGGTTCAGATAGAGGTCTGTGCTTTCGGTTTCGTTCAATGTAGCACGTAAGTATGGAAGCGTCCTGGTGCCAATGCTAAGATATGTGTATCTCCTAATTAGGAGATAAGATATCCTAATTAGGAGCTAGTATCTCCTAATTATGACTTAGTATCTCCTAATTATGACTTAATATCTCCTAATTAGGAGTTAGTATCTCCTAATAGTGATTATGTTGATTATCTTTATACTAATCGACATATTACAAATTATTTTATATGGAACAGTTGTGTCCTTACATTCGAAAATAAACAACCATACGATCGGAGGTTTTCGATCACACATCACAAACGTAATTAGTATGTAGGCATAACGGTAATATTTATTTGAATCTTTATTTATTTTACAACGATAACAAACAAGCGCGAGAACATTTGTAGCGAGACTTTCGTCGGCGCAAATAAATGCATATGACTGTGTGTTCTTTAAGGTGGAATTAAACCGGAACACACAATTATTCCATCTGGCGACAACCATCCAACATACATCATATTATTCATATTCTTCCTCAATGACAAGGCAGATAGCCTACGCGGTGGTTAAATATCTGGGAATAATGTTCTATAAAATCGGTAATTGCAACATAACACAAAAATGCATCAGTGAATATGGTACATAAGCACTACACAATCTGACACGAGTGCTAATTAATGTTGCGCTACCCGTACATTTAAGCTGTTTGATGCCTTAGGGTGTGTTAGGGTACGCATCTGAGGTATGGGGTTATCATGACGCCAAAGACATAGAACGAGTATATGCTACTTTTTGTCATCACCTTTTTGGTGTTAAAAAATCGACACATGTGTCGGGGTTATATCGTGAGCTCGGTAGAAAAGCACTCTCTTTGTTCATAAAAAATCGAATGGTACAAAACTGGTCATCAATTCTAAAAACAGGTGATAAACTATTGCATGATGTTTACACTATGTTGAACCAAGATACAGATAACAATGTAACATATAGTGGTTTAAACTGGGCTGGCCATATAAAACAAACATTAAAGGAAACTGGTTTTTCAAAAATATGGATAAATCAAGACGAAATGAACATCCCATGCGCCCAGATCAAACAAATATTACTCGACAACTACACTCAAACTTGGCATGCATCTATACACGAATCAAGCAAACTGAAACTGTACTGTCGTTAAAAATCTAACAATAATGCAGATACTTACATGGATAATATCGCTAACAGGAAGTTTAAAACTACGACTACTATCCATAAAGGTATTATTTATGCTATTAGCTGATTGAAATAATTCGACCCTAAGATCTTCGTAAATCTACAATTTAAAATTACATGAAGTTCATCCACAACAGCGTTTTCGTTACAAAAATTCCATAACAGGAAGGTGCTCATATTTACCAGTTCTAACATTATAGGTGCGACGCCAAGTAGAAACTTTGCAAACGCTGATCTACGTTTAATTGGCAAAAACATTCCACAATATTTCTCAAGCCCAAATGTATGTTTGTAGGTACGAAACGTGCGCAATTTATTACCGCCTACACCACTAACACTACTGTCTCTGTTGATAAGGGCTTGCCATCCATCAACATATCCGATCATCATAGCTTCAAAAACAGCATTTTCAATGGTGACTTTGTTAATAAAGGCATCAAAGTTATTAAAATATTCCAAGTTTAACATAGTAAAATTAGTGGTCACTAAAGAGCGTCAATTTCGACATCCTCTACCAGCACTATTTAGGGACCAGTTAAACATTTGGCTGTTGATTCTATCGGTGTGCATATTGACAGACCTACACCAATTGTTAGCAATTGTCGGACATGTGCAGGAATCCAGCCCAGATCGCCAGACACCGCAGCCGTTGATGCGTATCTACCTACACATAGGAAGTATCGCATAGCCCTGTTTTGTATTGTATTAATACACGAGTTAGATTTAATTCCCAAAATAGATGCACCATAGGCTTTAACTGACCAGACCATTGAGTCAAACAATCTCTTAAAAACATCATTAGGCACGCCACATATGTGCTTAGTTTTCCAGCACTATGCGAAATAATTTTTGCTGTGATACTATAATCTAATGTTTCACTAAGAATAAGACCAAGATATTTATATCTATAAACAATGCACAATTGTTCGGGTCCACACATAAATGGGTAAACAGTTCGATAAATGTTTGTTCTATGTTTTAAAAAGGCGCACAGTAAACAATGGAATATAATCTAAATAATTACCAAGTAAGTCTTGCGGGTTTATTCGGCAGTATATATCCCCTGATCTGCATGCGCGAGTATGCAGACTGACCTGGGACTATACTGGCTGCGAACTTCGCATGCATTATTCATCAGTAGTTACATCGACATGACTATACTAATAGTAAGCATGCATTGTCTGAATTGATCTAATGCAATGGCAATCTTGAGTGGCAAATAATGAGACCCCTGAGGAGTCTCCGTAGTTGAAATTCATTATTGCGATATGCACGAGGAACATTCACAATGCTCAAACTCAAAGTCCAATGTGAGTGCTGGTTGGGCGATCGCGGGCTGCAAATACAATGACATTCAAACAGGAACGTCACTGTGATTGCTATCCAATATCGCCGTAAGCACTGACGCTTGTACATGCAATTTATTTAGAAATTTATATACTATATCATTCAACGTATCATTCAGGTTTCACATTTTAAGCTCCTCAAACACGGTAATTAATTTAATTTATCATGTCTCACTGTACTGTACTACATTTTCTTATGGTAAAACCATGTATCATATGTTATACGGACAAATTCTAGGGTGAAGAGCGCGCTAAGTACAGCATCTGATAAAGTTATGTTCCGCCCGTGTCCACGCCCACGATTGCATCGAGCGACCCAGAATCTGCACCCACGTGTAGTAGTATATTGAAAAGTGACACGATAACATCTGTGTCACCAATACAGAAACCGCACATCATGAATACCAACAGTGAGCAAAGATCAGGCGCTAGCCACAAGTCTTGTGGAATGTCCAGTGCGGCCCTGGCAGGCCCCACAAACACCGATATCATGAACATGCTAGCGAAAATGACTGAACAATTAGGTTCAATGGATAAACGTTTGGGTACCCTGTAGAAGCTTTAGAAAAAAGATTATTCGGTAGACAAAGACTTTATAATGATGTGGTTACATATTACAGAAGAACACAAAGCAATGGATACGAGTGTTTCGACTTCGGAAGAAAAACGTGACAATATAGCATTTTCCGTGGGAGATACACAAGATAAGGTATTAGAACTGGAGAAAGATAACGCTAAATTGAAAAACAATATAATTGATCTGGAGGCCAAAAGCATGAGAAACAGTTTGGTATTCGGTGGCATAGATGTGGATGAAAGCGAAAATCAGCAGCAAACTAAAACGAAGATACGACAAGTCCTTCATAAGACAGGAAATTAGACAGGGTGAATATAATTGGGGTGAAATCAGCTGCAAATCTCAAACGCAAAATAGTGGTGAATATTTCGCAATTTTCACAGCGCGAAGTAGTCTGGATGCAACGAAGCAAGCTTGAAGGTACAAACTATTTCTTCCATGAGTTGTATCCGACAGAAATAACAGCGACGACAATTAGTTCCCAAAATGAAGGTTGCGAAGAATGACGGCAAAAGGGCGTGTATTAGTTATAAAGTAACGGGTTAACACAACAGAAACGGTCGAAAACTGATTGTGTGGACACTCTGAAGGACCATGACACTATAATATTATCGGAATCTTGGACGGACTGTACCAGCGACATCGATGTAAGCGGCTACACATATTATAACTTCTGTCGAAAATTTAGACATAGAAATGCAAAACGAAACAGTGGGGGATATTCATTTACTGCAAAAATGAAATAGCAAACAGCAATAAAGTGGTTATAAACCGTTATGACACAATCGTTTGGTTATAACTGGATAAAACATTTTTCAACATGCCTAACGATGTGTACATATGTGGCGTATACATGTGGTATGATGATTCGCCGGCAAACCAGGTAATAGTTGACGACTTATTTATTATCCTACAAAATGACATTAACTATTTTGAATCATTAGGTAGAATCCTCGTTACCGTAGCAGGTGACTTTAATGCCAGAATGTCCAATTGTAAAGCCGACTATATTGAATGTGATGAACATATATCTGATATTGACTATCCGGAATATATCGCGGACACTCCGCTAAACAGGGCCTCAATGGACAAAAACAGTAATGACCAAGGCATCAAATTACTCGACCTTTGTAAGGCAACTACCTTCCGATTAGCAAATGGGAGATTAAGTCATGGCCACAAGCACGGCGCATATACATATGCAAATAGACATGGGTCAAGTGTAATAGATTATTTACTCGTGAAAGAGTGTGATTTCCCGCTGATAAAACAATTCGCGATCGGCCAGTTTAACGCTTATTCTGACCACGCACCCTTGCACTTCGAAATAATATTTATTTCCACGCGTGGGACAAACAATAGTCCTGATGACCAAGTGATTTATCGATGGAATGATGGAAGGACATTTTCGTAGGAATGTAATTGAAAAATTGCCAGAACTGAATAGACTATCCGCGTTAATGAATGATAGCGGCAACGTAAACCAGATAGCATTGCAATTTGTGAGACTGATACAAAATCTGCAGATTAATTATTTAAAGTTAATGTGCGCAGTCCAAACCATATTGCATTTCCAAATACATTGAGGAATCCGGCAAAATGGTTCGACGGTGATTGTATACATGCGCAACGTGATTACAGAAACTCACTATCCATATGTAATGCAAACACATGTTCAGTGGAAGCGAGACACGTATTTCTTGATGCCAAACAGAGATATTAACGAATTATTAAGAAAATAAAACGGAGATTGGAACTAGATCGAATAAAAAAGTAGAACATTTACGACATAAACAGCCAACAGACTTTTGGAAATTATTCAGAAGTAAACGGCAGCAGCATGGTACTAATATTGCGGTGTCTGAATTTCACGACTATTTTTAAAATTTGATTAACAAAATAAATGGCATTATAGTGCCTGAGGCTGAGCAGTACTGCGCGGAAAATGATTTTGACAATATCGACACGAATTTCGAGGAGCTGGATCTATTGAAGAGGTGAAAAGGGACAAGGCGGGATCGGACGATTATCTTCTAAATTAATATTTCATTGAAGCCGGTGATATCATCAGCAGTCATCCAACTGACCTGTTTAACATTCAAATGTGAACAATTACCGTGTAATAATACTTGTCAGTTGTCTCACAAAACTATGTACACGCATATTGAATAAACGTATGAGCGACTGGAGTAACGCAAACGATATTCTATCTGATGCACAATTTGGATTCCGTAAAGGTAGATCCACAGTGGATGCCGCATTTGTGTTACACAGTATCATAAAACAATATTTGAATAAAAATAGGCGCCTATACTGTACGTTCGTAGATCTCACAAACGCTTTTGACTCTATTCATATAAATGCTCTGTGGTATAAATTAAACAAACTAGGTATGAACGGGAAAATGCTACGAATAGTGCGAACCATGTACAACACCGCAAAATGTAACATTCGACACTGCGGCGCATATTCAGACTGTATGGATATATCACTCGGGTTGAAACAGGGGAAGATAATGTCTCCTCTGTTGTATTCCTTATTCGTGGAAGACATATAATTGTCCCTACACAACAGCAGTTCCCCAGGTCTAACAATAGACGATATTTCACTCATCTTACTCCTTTCCAAAGACGACATGGTGATTATGGGTGAAACCCCCCAAGAATTGCAACACAATTTAAATCTATTGGAACAGTACTGTGACTAATGGGGATTGGTTGCGAACACCGAAAAGACAAAGGTGGTTATATTTATAAAACGAGGCAGAACTACGAATTCTGAAATGTTGTATTACAAGGGAAACCAACTATGTATTGTAGACAACTTTAATTATTTAGGAGTGACATTTAAATACACAGGTTCCTTTGCACTAAACCAACAAACATTAGTGTGTAAAGGTTTGAAGGCCATGAACACATTATTAACAAAACCAAAACCTATTAACTATCCCCCAAAACGCTATGTCAGTTGTTTGATTCATTCGTGCTCGCCATCTTCAATTATGGGTGTGAATTCTGGGGATTCACCAAAAATAAAGCTATTGAGACGATGCACTTGACATTTTTCAAATTAATCCTGAATGTGAAATATTTTACTAGTAATGCTGGTATTTATGGTGAGCTCGCCAGATTTCCGCTTTATATCACACGCTATGTTCGTATTATCAAATATTGGTTACATGTCGTACATACAGATCTACACTGGTTCGTTGATTGACTGCAATAACGGTTTGCTGAACTGGACAGCCAACGTAAAACAGTTGTTGTATGAGTATGGTTTTGGTAATGTGTGGGAAGATCCGGAACGTGTTACACCAACGATATTGATTAGTATGTTTAAACAAAGACTATTAGACTCATTCGTACACAAGTGGTACAGTGACATGGATACAAATAGAGTGTTAGTGTTGTACAAACATATAAAAACTAGATTTCAGTATGAAAAGTATTTGGATATGATTCTTAACAAAAAGTTACGGGCATTCATGACTAGATTACGTTTATCTGCACATAGTTTACGTATTGAAACTGGACGTTATGGTCATCAAAGAGTAGATCGTCATTTAAGATAATGTTTGTTATGTGATACAAATTACTTGGAAGATGAGTTTCACTTTGTACTTACCTGCTTACATGTCCGATATACAGTGAAATACGACGACAGTACATTAGCAGATGTTATACCACTCACCTGAGTGTGTACAAACTTACATTGCTGCTACAGGATGTTAGGAAGCATATTGCTACAAAACTGTGCAAATATTTACAACAAGCTTTTAATTTGAGTAATTCTCTCACTATGGCATTGCATATATAGTTCATCCTCATTACAGACATCGAAGAGCTAGGCCCGCGCTTATAGAGCTTTCTGAGCACGTACTCAGGATATGTACGCGATGTCGAGATGGGTGATTAGTCGTGACCGAGTACAGCTCAGCACCGGCTGATCTCGCTTCCCGACTTCGGTCATTAGAACGAGATTCGTGATCGGAAATATTTATAATCGCGCGCCATACAACATGTTATATTAGTATATCCAACTTACAGAACACGAAGAGCTAGACCAGCGCTTATAGATCTTTCTGAGCACGTACTCGGGACGTGCACGCGAGGTCGAGATGGGTGATTCGTCGTACCTGAGCATGGCTCAACATCGGCTGATCTCTCTTCCCGACTTCGGTCGCGTGAACGAGATGCGGGATCGGAAATATTTATACTCGCACGCCTTACAAAATGTTATATTATTTCATGACAAATAAGTTTGAATAATTAGAATCATTTAATATGTTTATATACAAAATAGCATCGTATTTACATGACTAGAAACTGTATAGTTTACGTCAAATAAAATAATCTTCTTCTTCTTCTGTTATATACCAGAATAAAATATATTGTATTGTATTGTATCATACATCCCCGGTTGAGGATCGAACCGGGTCGCATGTGTGAGAATCGCGCTATTTACTAATTATGCTCAATGGTCATGTTCATATTAATTACGGGTATGTGCGGATAATGACTACGATGCCCGCAAACGTTTACTATTTGATTCAAATGAAACAGTTTGCTCATTAACTGTGACACGTAATCTGATTAATATTGGCCACTAATATAACTGGACATTGGCCTTAATTTAATGGTTTGTCGGTCGTATGTTTCAAAAATCTACATAACAATATATGGAAATTGTCAGAAAAATAATCGTATCACAGAAATAAAATTACGGAGATTGCCGTGCTAATTACCCGGCATATTGCATCACGTTGCCACTGGGCCAAACATGTTTTAGCATGATGACAGAGCTCCAGATAAGCTGCGTATTTGCCTAAATACCCTATTAAAATTGCCAAAAACCCAATTGAAATCAGAAGTAGCGAGTATCAAAAAGCAATAAACATTTTGTGGTACCTTATCGTGCTGCAGAAAACAATAAACATACCACAAATATAGCATATGTTTCTTATTTTCCATGAAAACACATCTTAGTATTTCATTAGAATTGTCTCCAATGAGACAATTGTAATTAAATACCAAGAAATGGTTTCATTTCGAAGCAAACTATTCAATAATTGCTGTCTGTTTATTTGTAAACAGTAGTGTGATTTTATTTTACCCATGGCAATTAAAATTGTGAAATACCCAATTTCTTCAGAAATGATGGAGTGACAATACTCAATTACTAATTCATTAACTGGACCCCTGTTATGGTATTGTCTCACAGGCGAACATAGCTGCAGCCACCATTGACGAAGCCTACTGATTTGTATCCACATCTGCTACCACTTATATGCACCTTATAACACGATTGTTCCATGCACGATTTCACGAAACTTGTTTAGCCAGTTTCAAAAATATCGCATTGAATGTAAAAATCTTTAAAAATGACCCCTTGTAAACATGGATATTTGAAAGAATGATATTGTTGTGCATTTTGTAGCGGTCGTATATGAATATAACAGAAAAATACCAACTTTAACATATTTATCATTATATTTACAAATGGTTATGATACAGACAACCATTGTGTTATGTACATACTTATATTTTCGCGCTAGACAACACAGTCAATGCAAAACACGACGCTGACGTGTACATGTACACATCAATTTAGCCAGGATTGACGTCGTTAAGACGTTATCAAAAGAATCACGGACAACGTACTCGACCGTACGTCTCAGCATATAGTGTACTTAGTCTAGTAGATTTGCAACCATTGTCTTCAATATATACAAATTTAATTAGTAAGTCCCACATTGACAGATCGTTGTTAAAATTATCAACGGTTCCTTCAAGTCGGAGGTGTGTAACTAAATCATGGAAAGCGAAAACACATGTTCCTGATGTGAAGATTCAACGCGGCTACATGTAACTTCAAACGAGCCGCTTCAAACAAATGTCAGCAGGTCAATTTTGTAATCCGGACATATTTATTGTGTAAAGCACTGACTGAATTAGTGTGCAGATATGAATTAAAAATACATGTACGTCTGTCACGGCGGTTTCATCATGTGACTGGATTAGTGTGCAGATATGAATTCAACATACATGTACGTCTGTCAAGGTAGTTTCATCATGATATTAAATGCA